>CM037089.1:30238558-30838558 GCA_020916435.1 Oxytropis ochrocephala
AAAAACCCGGTATAAATCGATCAAAAACTGCTCCAGGTCGGGTACATTAGCGATTGACTTGTATAAAACGATGAAAACACAGTCAAAATCACCACGCAAAGAACAATCGGGGTGTTCGGCCGTGCGAGTTCGACCACAAACGGCGCAGCGCTGATCGAACACCCCGAAAGAGGTTCGATGCACGCTCCATCGAACGGAAACTAAATAGTTGCATCATTGTAGGGTGTTCGCGCCGCTTGGATCGCCTGAAGATCGGCCATTGCAAAGGCCAGAACAACCCGAAAGCGATGGGAAAAAATAACGCGAAGAACAAGATGAAAAGAAGCGTGCTAGATGTCAATGGAAGGAAATGTCGTTGATTGTTGATGGAAAACGCATACGAATGATGGATTGAAGTTGAAGGGGGTGGGTTTGGTTGTAGGGTGGTTTTTAGGGAGAATGAGAATGTGATGGGGTGTGTGAGGTGAGAGGGAATAGATAGAGGAAAATGGATTTTAAATTAGGGGATTTTGAGAATATTAAGTGATTTGAGGGTTACAGTGAGTAGGTAGGGAAATGGACGAAGCGTGAGCCTGGTTGTTTGTCTCCTTCTTTTCTCTTGTTCTTTTTCTCTCTTTGTTTTCCTCCTCTTGTACCAAAAAAACTAGAATATGATGGGCATAGTGGGGAGTGGAATGAAGAAAAGGATTGAGACGAAAGTGGGTTGTTTTGTTTGCAAAGAAACACAAGTTATTGTCTTTTATCGTAAATAAATAAAAGTATATCGTATGATTCTTGTATGGAAGACGTAGATATTACTAGTACTATTTCAAAATCAAAACAGATTACGCAACGTATCGTTTGTGTTACGGCATTCTTTACCTCACCCAAACACCAAAACCCAAGCACACTCCTATTATAATCTCACATTACTTCTCTTTCATATCTATCACACACATGCCCCTTAACCTAAGCTTTCAACTAATTTCCACTAACCCTTTTGCTTCTCTTCTCTTCTCTTCTCTTCTCTTTCTTTATTTTTAATTTTTTTAATTTTTGGAATTAGGATAAGCCTCTCAAAACACACAATTGATCATTCTTCATCACCTTAACAAAAGACCGTTTGACCCACCCAGCCTTATAAAAAGGAAGAGCAGTTTTGTTTCTCTACTCTTTCTCTCTCTTTTATGACCTAGAACTAGAACTAGAACAAGCACAGGTTTATTCTCTGCTTCAATTCAACTTTCCCCCAAACTAAAGGAAAAAGAAAGCAACATGGCAATGATGCCCTACTACCTTTCCCGATTACCTTACCAGGATTCTCTCCAAGTACTCGAGGCTGATATTCACCACGCTAATTCCTTGTAACTTCCCTTTTCCCTCTCTTCAATTTATTAACTTTCCTTTTTTGATCAATTATTTCTCTTTAACTCTTTCCCCCTTTACCATCTTCATTCAATTTCTTACTCTTCATAAGATTTTGATTATTATTTATTGAAAATTTGTGCTTTTCTATTTCTCTGAATTTGAATTATGGGTTTATTATCTTATCTATCTTATCTAGGGCTGCTGCAATTCCTAGAGCAAAAGGGGGTGCGGTTATTCAAATGAAATTGGTTTACAATCAATTGGCTCCTCTCTTTCTATTATTTCTTCAATGGATGGATTGTTCTTGTGCTGGATTTTTGCATACTTATCTCAACCTCTTCCATATTCTTATATACAAGGTCAGTGAGTTCAACCCTTTTCTTACTACCTATCTCTTCAATTCATTTGGTCTTGTCTTGTTTCTTTTTCTGTTTCACTGTTTTGATGTTTTCTTATTTTTACATAGGTACACAATGATGGTAGTAGATCAAAGATGTCTACTCATGGAAGGAAAGCAACCGTTAAGGACTTTTATGGTGTGTGTGATGTGAATCTATAATTTTGACTTACAAATACCAAAAAACCACTTTTTTTTCCCTAATTCCTTATACTGAAAATGTAAAATTTGTTGTATGGCTGCAATGCAATGCAATGCAAATTGCAATGACTGATTATTTATTCCTCACTTTGATTAAACTTTCAGCGGTTATATTGCCGTCTCTCCAGCGGCTTCATGGTGGTTTTGACAAGTTGGAAACTTGTGAAGAAGGGCACTCAAGCATACAAGGTTCAAGTTGTGGTAAGAAGGTGATTGAAGGAGATGGGAAATTAACCAATGTTGATTTGCAAAGAGAAGATGAATGTGGAATTTGCTTGGAGTCTTGCACTAAAATGGTTTTGCCTAATTGCTGTCATGCTATGTGCATCAAATGCTACCGCAAATGGTAATTAATCACATTTCTTTCTACTCCACATTCGGCATGTTTGGATCGTTTATTTAGGTTTATCTCTTTGGCATAAACACTTACATGAGATCAATTTGGAAGAGCTCATAAACGCTTTTTATGACGTGTTCATAAAAAATTTGTTTCGTAATTTCCATAACCTCATCGTGATAAACATATGAAAACAACTTATACTACGAGAAAAATAATTTAACATTATTTTATCTTTTATTATAGAAACAACTTATGCATAAGATTTTATACGATAAACATTTAATTAAGCCGTTTATCCAAATGGGGAAATTGTCAACTTTATGAATGCTGATGGTTGATTTAATCATTTTGACACCCTCTTCTGTTGACTTTTTCAACCCTCAGGAATAGAAAGTCAGAGTCATGTCCTTTTTGCCGTGGTAGCTTGAGGAGGGTTAATTCAGAGGATTTATGGGTACTAACTCGTGATGAAGATGTTGTTGATGTTGAAACAGTTTCCAAAGAAGACTTGTTGCGGTTTTATCTCTATATCAATAAGTTGCCTAAAGATCACCCAGATGCACTTTTCCTAATGTACTATGAATATCTGATTTGATTTTTTTTTCTCTAAATTATGTACATATAGGAAATGTCCAGACCGCCAATCAAATGTGAATAGAGTCTGAAAAAAAAATCATGCTATTGTCATTTCATCATCACAGCATTAGTAAGAGATTTTTCTGGATTTTTGGCCCTGAAAAATCACTCTTCTTATATTCTGTGATATATCTCCACCTCCATTGTAGACATTGCTCTTATAATTAACTTGGAAATCCTTGTTTGAGTGACTTGTAGTAGCTTGCTGAAGTTTTCTAAGAAGCTGTAATTAAGATTTAAGGATCTACTAAGCAAAATCTTCTTGTGTATTACTTGTTGAAACTAACAGACATTGAGAAGATGAATTCATGTGATTATATATTGGTCAAACAAGTTTTTCAAATTTGTTGTAAGCTATCAGCAAGGTAGGACCTGTGAAAAAGAACTTTAATTACTTAATTAGTGATGTCAAGGATTGTGTTTTGTTCATATACTTTGATATTTAGCTGTATACATAGTAGCACAATAGTTGCTATAAAGGGACACAAACGATTTTAAAATTAAGTTTGAATCAATTTTTTTAATTAAAATGTGTACTATTGTGCTTAAATACTTTAATTTTCACCTACCAAATTTTGCTCCTACAACTGACGGACGCCACACATTTTTGTCTTCATGGGAGGATAAAATAACGTTATTTATAAATTTTGTTGACTTTCTATATGAAATTGTTCCCAAATTTTCGTGGATTCAATTGATTTTCCCAAATGGGTGCAGGTAGTGCTCGTTTGGTATCATTTTGGAAAGCATTGAATGTGAGTTTGTTTACTTGTGTTGGCTCTGGTTTTTAAAGTGATTTGACCTCAAAATTGATTCAGATTTGAAGTTACTTTGTAGCTTTCACTTCTGTGTTAAATAGATTATTGCCAAAATCAGAAGTAATATTTTAGTACTGGCCCCCTTCTCCAACCGTGTGTGAAAATCGTTGCTGTGTCCAATTCAATTGTTGAGTTTCTGCTGTTGTGCAATGTCCTTGTTTTGGTCAAGATACTGAGTTTAGATCCTCACAATTAACTATTTTATGTTAAGTAGGAGTAGACTGACACATAAATAAATATTACTAGTAATATTTATTGCTTTTTATTATTTAATTGTGTGTATCGTTCTCTTTTTCTCTTTTTTTATATGCAATTTCATTGAAATGAAGCGAGGATGTCTAACCCTTACAATGAGATAAAAAAGAAGGAGAAGCACTCAAAACCTCCCCACCCAAAGCCATTGGGAAAAAGGCTGAAGGAAAAAAAAAGTACAGTGTGAGTGCACTTACTGATTGGAAAAGCCTAATCCACCTGCTTTCTCCCTACTACTACCCAACAAAATGATTAATACAATAGTAATCGTTATTCCACCAACAATCTAAAACATAACCGGAATGACACCCCACCCCATAAATAAACCACGACCAAGACATAGTTTTAATATGATAAACAATCGAGTCTAACTCCGGTTCTTCCCCCTTGAAAATAAGATTATTTCTAATCAACCAAATACTCCAACACGAGTCGACCAAATAAGGTGTCTAATCTTCTTAGATTTCTTGCCGATAAACACTTTTGCGAAGGAATTGAAATGCTCCATCAAAGACTCCTCAATGATATGATCCACACCAAGCCATAACTCCACCTTTTTCCACACCATCCTAGCCAAATCACACCCCACGAAAAGATGGTCCAAATCTTCAAAATTATTCTGACAAAAAGCACATGCCGCCTCCTCCATAGACTGAATAACGTTACGATGAAGCAAAGAAGATAGAAGAGGTAGAGCCGAGACAAGCGTACGCCAACCAAAAGCCTAATTTTCGACGGACAATAAACTGCTTGCCACATGGCTTCAATATTGGGCGATAGCGGAGGAGGCAAGATGGTTGTTGGCGAACGCTTTGCACTGGATATAACAAGAACTAACAGAAAACAATTTATCATGAGTTAGAGTCCATTTCCAGCAATCAGATTTACCTCGAATCGGAGAAACTTCACGCAAAATATCCGTCAATACCTCGAATCGTTCTCTCTCTTACTTGACATAAAAACTATTTTTTGATAAAACATAACAAGTATTTGAGATGATCTAAACTACAAGATACTAATCTATCTCTAGATTAGAGAGGGCGTTAAAAGGTATTAAGTTAAAACTTAAAAGTCCATTTAACTTTTTTTCTTCAAAAGTACATTCTTCTTCACTTCATAAAATAATTTATTGACGTACAATATTCACTAGTTATGTTGGTGATTAATCTACGTTAGGGAACTTGTAGATATTATACACCAAGTACACATTTTAATCAACAGCAGATCTAGTGAATATTGTACACCAATAAATTTTTTGATGGACACCAAGTACACATTTTAATCAAAGCTTGTTCATATTGTACACCAAAAAAAGAAGTCCATTCCTCTTTCCAATAAATTTTTTGTCACTCTGATTTGAGCTTGAAATCTTGAGTAAGATTCGAATCCAGTTACACTCGTAAATGTAAAGTATGTGAGTTGTAAAAAGCAATATTTCTTTTTTTTCGTGCAAAAAAGACAGTATTTCTATTAGCAATGACTTACATTCTTTGGTAAAAAAAAAGTAATGACTTACATTCTTTCTGTTTTTCTTTTTTGAGGAAATTTACATTCTTGCCTTAATGAATTTTTGTTTTGATTTTCTAACGTCATCTGTGTTGTTGATTATCTTTCTGATGTAATATATAATTATTGAAAATTAGTAATGGATGGTCTGGTCAAATATTTTATGCTCAAAAAAGCTAAATAAAGTATTTTTTTTTTGACAAATGCTAATAATTAAGGTTTTTTTTTAGGTAAAAAATTAAAGTTTAAATTCAACAAATATACTTTCTTATCACTAAAATTGAATAAGTTTGGCATAATTTAGTCAAAAAAAAAAAGTTTGACATAGCAGTCAATACATACATAATTGCTACATACCTTCCTTCCATTGGAAGAGAAGATAGGGTTTACCAAAAATCTATAGCAATTGGTAAGTCGTAAATGCATGAAGCAAGGTTACGTCTTACTTCTTCCAAATGATGTCGTTTTAGTATCAAGAACTAGAAAGGTCAACGACGAGTCCCACCATTGCCGTTTCAGTTTCTGTTGCTTGTGAGGCGGCCAATGTAATAGTAAATAGTAAACCATAATAACGTCTCCCTTTAAAAACAAAAATAAACTTACAAGTTATTTATCTCTATTTTTATTTTATTTTTCTTACAATCCAAATTTCGCCATCTTAACACAACAGGTCTGAATTTACCACTTTGCTTCCCACTCACTCTGCTATTTCACATTTTCCAACTCAATTTTCATATTAGATTTAGGGTTTCCTTTTCTTCAAATATTATAATTTCATTATCATCTCCTTTTGCTTGATTTGTTGAGAATTGATTTTCTATTCAATCGATTCTATGCTTATAGGTTGTTATTAATATTTATTATTTTTTTTATAAAATCAAAAATCGAATTGCAGATCCGAATGCGGAGGGAGTTATTGAATGCCGACAAGTCGAAATGTCTGAGAATCACGTTGAAGAGCAGCTTTCGGATTCGGGTCCTCAATCTAATGGTGTTACCGAATCAAACACTGATGGTCACGAAGATCAGGTACCCTATTCCCAATTATCAATTACCAATGCCATGCAAATTCGGATAATGCCAAGTTTTAATTTTTTAATTAATTGATAATTAATGGGAGTGAGTGAAGCAGGTAGAGCATGTTGATCTCAAAGATGAAGTTTTGGGAGAACCTGAAGATGGAAAATCTACAGAGGATACTGCCAGTGCCAGAGATGACATGTTTGTTGATTGTCCTGATGAGCTAATCACATTTGATGGTAGGCAAAAGGAAGAAGCTGAAGCAATGGAAAATGAAGATAACAAGGAGGAGGAATATAATGTTCTGCATCCAAAAGAGAGTCTTTTCGTCGAATTGGAAAATGGTGCTGCTGCAGGGCAGCTCCAACAGCTACGCCTTACTTTGGAAAACGCTGTTGCTGAGAAAGAAAGTAGTCTCAAGGAATACCAGGTGTGTGGTTTATGGTTGATAGGTTTTAGACAACATAGATTTCATTTTACCCGATTTATTTTTCTTTTTATTTATTTATTTATTTATTTGTTTTGGGTGGTGCAGGAAGAAAGAGAAACTGTTGCCAGTGGAGTGTTTGATCTTCATAATCAGCTGAAGGCTCTCACTTCTCAGCAGTTATTGGCTAATGAAGCTGAAGATGGAGTCAAGGAAGTGACTGATGTTCCGTTGAGGAGATGATTAAAGAATGCTTCGAGTTTGTGAAAACTGCTTCAGAGGAACGACTGAACAGTGAAGGCTCTATAAGGAATCTTCACGAACTTCTGTCTGTGAAGGACAGTGAGATAGAGAATCTAAATGCAAAAGTTGCCCAATTAATGTCATCCAACGAGAGTTTGCAAGTTTCATCAGAAACTCAGCTTGAAAAGGATCGTGACATTGATATTGTAATAGACAAGACGATATCCTCTCTTGCAACAGTTGTTAATCAAGAGCAACTATTGGATAATTCTATCAGTGGGAAATTGGTTTATATCGAGCAGAGCACTGCACTTTTAATTGAGAAGAATAATCAGATGCTTTCTGAAATTTATCGACTTGGGCAGTCGCTTTCTGAGGTTGGCTTGGATACTAGAGAGCAGGAATATGGGAACATACTTGTTGATGCTCGTGGTGGGTTACTGGAGCTCAAAAGAAAGGAAGAAGAATTAATTGAAAAGCTGTCTCATTTAGAAGATGAAAATCGGAAATTGGTTGAAGAGCTTGACAAGGAAAGGGCAATTATAGGGACATTGAATACTGAATTTGGAAATATGAAAGTAGAACTTGAGCAGGAAAAGGCTAAATGTGCTAGTACCAAAGAAAAGCTTAGTATGGCTGTGACAAAAGGAAAGGCATTGGTACAGCAGCGAGATTCACTAAAGAAGTCGCTGGCTGATAAATCCAGTGAGCTTGAGAAATGTTTAATTGAATTGCAGGAGAAGTCAGCTGCACTAGAAGCTTCTGAACTTACCAAAGCAGAGTTGGCCCAAAGTGACAATATGGTTGCATCCTTGCAGAATTCTTTATTACAGAATAATACAATTTTTGAACAAGTAGAAGAAATCCTGTCTCATGCCGAACCTGGTCAGCCTGAAATGTCTGATATGCCAGAGAGGCTAAGATGGCTTGTGGATGACAGAAATACACTTAAGGGTGCCTTCCTGGAATTATGCAAATTGAAGGAAGCTCTATCTCAAGTGGACCTACCAGAACCTGTCTCATCTTCGGATTTGGAATCGCAAATGAATTGGCTTACAGAGTCTTTTCATAAGGCCCGACATGATATGTATGTTCTACAGGAAGAAATTTCTACAGTCAAGGAAGCATCCCTTAACTATATTGATCATCTGAGTGTTTCACTTTTGCTGGAATTACAGGAAAAATATTACCTCCAGTCAGAATTAACTGATTTGAGTTTTGAATATGAAGAGCTTGTTGGCAAGAACCATCAAATTTCTTTGGAGAAAGAAGAGCTTGTTGGCAAGAACCATCAAATTTCTTTGGAGAAAGAACAAATAGTGAAAATGCTAGTTGATTTTTCTGGCCTAAACATGAAAGATGAAAGAATTAATCAATTCTCCAACACTATGTCAATCATTGATTTATGCTTTCAAAATATAAAAGGACAAAGTGGTACCTTCTCTAGAGCAGCTCCTATTGATCCTGCATTGTTTGAAGGGATTCAAAGTCTCTTGTATGTTAGGGATCAGGCCTTAATGCTCTATGAGGATATACTGGAAGAAGATATGTTAATTAGATCAGATGTGAATAAACTGTCAAATGAGTTGAAAGTTGTATCTGAGGAAATTATAGCACTGAAAGAAGAAAGGAGTTCTCTGCTGGAAGATCTTGAACGATCAGAGGAGAAGACTTCCATGCTTAGAGACAAGCTGTCCATGGCAGTTAAGAAAGGAAAGGGGTTGGTTCAAGATAGGGACAATCTAAAAGGTGACCTAAATAAAAAGAACTCAGAGATTGAGCAGTTGAAGGTTGATTTGCAAAAGCTAGAATCTGCAGCTTCTAATTACAGGGATGAGATCAATAGATTGTCCAGTGGCGTGGGAAGCATCCCGAAGCTAGAGGCTGATCTTCTGGAAATAAAAGGGAAAGGGATCAGTTTGAACAGTTTTTGATGGAGAGCAATAACATGTCACAGAGAGTGATGGAATGTCTTGATGGTATTGTTCTTCCAGTTGATCCAGTGTTTGGTGAACCTATAGAAAAGGTTAAGTGGCTTGCTGGTTATGTTGGTGAATGCCAAGATACTAAGGTACAAATAGAGAAAGAGTTGCAGCTAGTGAAGGAGGAGGTCATTTCGCTTGAAATAAAATTGGCAGAAGCTCAAGAAAATGTTAACTCGCTTGAACAGAGATTATCTTCTTCAGAGGATACTGTTTCCCAACTTGCTGAAGAAAAGGCAGAGTTAGAACATGGGAAAGCAAAAGTTGAGGAAGAGTTACAGAAAGTTAGAGAAAAAGTTGCTGAAGTTTGCAGTACTAGTAAGTCACTTGAAGATGCCTTATCACAGGCAGAAAAAGATATTTCTGTTCTTTCAGAAGAGAAAGACCAGGCTCAAGTATATAGAGATGCTGCAGTGACAGAGTTAGAGAGAGTTAAAGATGAAGCAGCAAGGCAGACAAGTGAACTAGCTGAGGCCAGAAGGACCATAAAGGATCTTGAAGATGAACTATCTCAAGTTGAGAGTAAGGCCAATTTATTGACTGAAACGTACAATGCTGAGCAAGTTGTCAAGACTGATATGGAAAGTGAATTGAAGAAGCTGCAAGATGAAGCCGCAACTAACGCTAGCAAATTGGTAGGTGCCTCTGCAACTATAAAATCACTGGAGGATGCATTGTTGAAGGCGCAAGATGATATATCTGCCCTAGAGGATGCAAATAAAATTGCTAAACAGGAGATGTCTTCGCTCAGTTCAAAGTTAAATTCATATACGGAGGAGTTCGCTGGAAAGAATGGCAGCTTAGAAAACAAATCCCTTGAGCTCGTTGGAATCCTTAATGATCTTCAGTTGCTTATGAAAGACAATACTCTATTTCTGAGGATCAAAGAATGCTTTGAGAAAAAATGTGAGACCCTTAAGAATATCGATCTCATTCTGAACAAAATAAGAAACCATGTTGCCCTGCCTGTTAAGGATTCTGAAGAGCACCTTAACACAGAGGTAATGTTCTTCCAATCTTCTTTAGGTTGTTGTTATTTCCTCATGTTCCGTGCATTCAATAATGATTTGGTTTAATATACATATATTTGCCATGCAAGCCTTATGGCTACTAAGATATATCCATATACATTTAGAAAAGTTCATGGTGATTAATGCATAATGCTCTGAAGTGTTTCCTCAATCTCATTAGGAAATTGCACAGGGATCTCTGGATCAGATGTGTTGTTTCAATGCTTTTGATTCTGTTAAATTCCCCCCCCCCCCCTCCTCTATTGGTGTCCTTGTTAATATTGCTCTGTTGATTTTCTTAATATAATATTATTATTTGCAGTCTTCTTATTATGCAATGTTGTTTGTTCCAGGAATATCCACCTGTAAGAAAAGCATTTTTGGATGGCCTTGAAAAATTTGAAGTCGAACAGGACAACATAGATATTAATGGCACTGATATCGACACCCTAATCTCATCATTTGGAAAGATTGTGAAAGGATTTCAGTTGAGAAATGAGCATATTGCAAATAAGTTTGATGAGTTATCTGATTCTGTTGATGAACAATTGGAGACTAACATAATGGCTCTTGTCGAGGAGATGGAAATTATGAAAGAAAAAGTAAATACCACGGCAAAGTTGAATGAAGAAAAGGATAATATTATTGTCACATTAGAGAATGATATCAGTGTATTGCTGTCTGCATGCACTGATTCTACCAGTGAACTTCAGAATGAAGTTGACAAGAATCTTGGGTTACTTGGCTCCAATTCTGAGGTTGAAAACCACACAGCACATGAACAAGCAGGGTTTTATAAGAACAGCAAATACGCAGATGCTTCAAGAAATTTGATAAGCGCTTCTAGAAAAATTCAAACTTTCATTAAACAGTTCGGATTTGAAAGTGAGCAGGTAGCTGCAACAATTGGAGATCTGCAGAATAAATTGAACGAATCAACAACTGCTTTAGAATTGGTCACAGATGAGAGAGACTTAAACAAAAACAGAGTTTTGCAACTGGAGTCCGATGTTCAATTAGTACGACAGGCTTGCAGTGAGCTTGAGGAAAAGTTAGAGGGTTGTCGTGCCCTAGAAGATAAATTAAAGGACAAAGAGGTGGAAATTTCATCAATGCGCAGTGCTCTGTTGGCTAAAGAAGAAGGTAAACAGTGTTGAAATCTTTATTGACCTCACCATGTTGGATTCATTTCATTATATAACTTCCATCTGTTGATTTACTTGTTTGTGCTTGATTTCCTTTTCGCAGAAAGTTCTCTCCTTTCAGCATCCCAGGTTAGAGATCTCTTTGACAAGATTGATAGGATCAAAATCCCTATTGTAGAGTCTGAAGAAGAAGATACCGAGCCGCATATTTTAGACCCTGGGAAGAAGCTCTTTTACATTATTGATAGCGTCTCTAAGTTCCGTAATCAAATAAATTCTTTGTCTCATGATAAACAAGAGATGCAATCAATGCTTGACACTAAGGTTCTAGAAATTAAGGATCTAAAGGAGGAAGTCAAACAACTCAATAGGAACTATGAAGACTCAAAAATGGTGAAGAATGAACTGTCTGAACTTATGTTTGTCTTCGAAAAAATTATCGAAATTTTGGGATCCAAAAATTGGGTTGTAGATAGAAAATCTAAGGGTGTGAAAGAATTAGCAGCAGCACTAGAAAAGCATATCATTTCCATTATTTCAGAAGCTGAAAATTCAAAATCCAAGGCCCTGGAACTTGATATTAAGTTAGTTGGAAGTCAGAAGGTTATTGATGAATTAACGACCAAGGTTAAATTACTTGAAGATTCACTTCAAGATAGGATTTCTCAGCCAGATGTTGTCCAGGAAAGGAGCTTATTTAAAGCACCCTCATTGCCTGCTGGGTCTGAGATAACTGAAGTTGAAGAGGTGCTATATTTTAACACTTAATTTTCTTACATTATGAAATATCTTTTATGATGAAATAACAGTACTGGGACTGCTAGACAGGACCATTTAAGTTTAAGTTATATACATTTGCACATAATCTTTTTTTTTCCCAAGATAAAGGACTCTGTTATATCATTCTTTTGTTGGCATAGTATATACGAGTTCAAGTGGTTTACGAATAAGTCTGTTGATGGTTTATTTTATTTTTGACCTCAAACTGATAATTCAGAGTTTGTTTTGAGGCGGTAATTTTTCCTTTATGTGTGCTGGAACTTTCGTTTTTTTCTTGGTTGATCACCAATCACTTGTTTTATCTGTTACTAATTTACTGTGTTGTCCAATTCTAAAAGTTGAAATACATCTCTAACTGCCAAAAGTAAATATTGAAGTGATCAAGGGAAGTGCATATATAAAGAGTTTTCTATTTTACACAGGGATCTCTCGGAAAGAAATCATTATCTCCTGTCCCATCAGCTGCTCATGTGCGAAATATGAGAAAAGGATCTACTGACCATCTTGCACTAGATATTAGTGTGAGTCTGATCATTTAATTAACAGTGCTGATACTGATGTTGATAAAGGTAACTAAGTTTCTCAGTAATGTGAATTGCTTGATTTTGAAACTCAACGACTTAATAATAGATTACTTTGCAGGTCATGTGTTCAAGTCTTTGAACACTTCTGGATTTGTTCCAAAACAAGGAAAGCTCATTGCAGATCGAATTGATGGAATCTGGTAAATTGCTATTTCGGTATATCTTTTTTACCAGTGGTATAGTAGGAGTATTCAATTTTGCCTGTTTCAGCATTTTGACACGTAGCAGTGTAAGCAATCTTAATCTTAAAATTTGTGGAAAAATAAACAGCCCTGGATGTTGGAATGTTGAAATCAGAAGACCTAAAGTCGTTAAGATTTTTCCCATAGAATTTGAACCAAGGCGATGCTGTTTTTAGTTGTAGGAAAATTCAATGAAACATGTAACGGAGTGTTAAGAAGATGCAGGGGTGGTGGTTTCATTCTTTAGGAAGATTCAATTGCTACGCATATAATTTGGAGTTATTCGCGGATCAAATGATCTTTTTCCGACAAACATATCACCTTATTCATTCTTAATGTTTTATTTTCTTTATTATTAAAGATTCAAGACTGCAATTTTGTCAAACACTATTAACTAGGGGTTGGATTCTTTATGCAGGGTATCTGGTAGTGGGGTTCTGATGAGTCGTCCCAGAGCAAGATTAGGACTCATTGGCTATTTGCTAATCATGCATTTGTGGCTACTGGTGACGATATTGTAGTAAAGTTGTGATCAAACCAACCTGGTGAATGACCTGCATCTGCAAATTGTATTATAGATATAACCACATTGTCCCTTAATTATGCCTTCCCTAATTCCTCTAGTCTTATCAAATCCTTTTATTAGTTCTCTGCAATCACATTTTAGGGTTTCAGAGATGTTAGGGCTCAGTTTTTGACGGCCTTCAATTTTTTTGTTTAAAATTTGTATTTGTTTACAATAGTTTCAATACTAAGGGATGTGGTAGGTAAGATATAGGTAGATGAATTCTTTTGCTTGTTAGTGTAATAAAAATGTAGAATATTTTTAAGAGTGTGACTCATTTCTATCTCAAGCAAAGAATAGAAGTTAAGATACAGAGACCAGTTGAAGATATTTGTTTTGTTTAGCTGTTGCCTTTGAAGCATAGGCAGTTATGTACTGACGCCTTCCATTAAGAGAAATTAACGGTTAAGATTTGTTTTTATAATACCTAATTAAATTTTAAAATATAAAATAGAAATGTTTTCAGATAAACAAAAAACACCATAACCCCCAACTTTTTCTGCTGTCTTGCTGCTGTTTTGCCGCCATCTTGCTGCTACTCTGTTATCAATCACTGCATTGCCTTTCCAAAAGTTTTAAGAAAGTACATATATTTTTTTTTTGTCGTCCAACAAGTTTGTGAGTCATCATTGCGTAAATCTGTCTGGAAAAAAAAAAGAACTAATATTGTAGCTATTGGCAAAGGAAGCACTCACTTTGTACTAGTACATTGCAATACTAGCATTTTAAGGGCATTAAAAATCATAGCATCAAAAGTCCAAACAATATTAGCATTTTAAGCCAAAGCCAATCCAAACAAGGTCAATGAAAGGACATTAAAAGTATGTTTGGATTGACTTATTTAGACTTAAGTTATATATATATATATATATATATATTATACAAAACCGTGTGCTGCTCAAAGCATATTTTCCTAGGTGTCAACACCTCCGCATTTTTAGTGTTCACATTCAATGCAATATCAATGTGGCACATCATCAACAGCTTTTTCATTGGTCCACTACAGACCACAAATTCCACAACCCATGTGGAACGTAATTAAAAACAAAAAGAAAAACGCATTGAAAACCATCGTATTCAATTCCTAAATTTTTGTGGTCTCAATTCAATTTCTCAGCTAAAAAGGTGGAAGGTGTTACTCTGAACAATGATGATGAGGTTACATCTCAATTTCTAACGTCAATAATTAATATGATAAATTTAATTTTAATAAATAAGTTAAGGGACTAGAAGAGATATTTTGCCTACATTTTTTGACTTTCTTTATTTACTAATTATGTTGGTTTTTTCACCATTATTTAAATTTGGGGACATCTAAGGTACTCGTAACATAAATTTAGGTACAAAATCAAAATGTGTTCTCAGTGCAATTTCCATTTGGTAAAAAAAAGTCATCACGTTTCAAGTTGATCAACAAAAAAAACCACCACATTTTACCTTATTAAAGTGCAACACCCAACTAATTGATAAGGATACTTAAGAATTTGACTTTAAAAATTACATTAACACAAATATTGCTTCCCGTGCATCGCATACGAATTTGCATCTAGTATATATAATATTTATAGGTGGCGGTGGGGAGCTCGACGACTGCGGCGGTGCTCGGCGATCGGCACATCGCAGCGGCGCCTCACGGCCACGGTGGTGCTCCGGCGAGCTTATTATATATAATATTATATATATTATAATTTTTTAAGTTTTTTTTTTTGGAAGATTTTTTTAAAAAAATTTGAAAATCTGATCTATTTTTTTAGTTTTACAAATTGTTTTATTTTAGATTTTAGTGTTTAAAAAATTATTTGTAATTTTCCAATGGATTATGATTTAGTAGTTATTGTAATCTATTGGATGGATCCAATCCATTAATTTTATTTAATTTTTGTAATGGATGGATTGGATGGATATCTAATGGATAAATGGACTAAATTAATTGACACCTCTAGCGACAACTGTAGAGACCAGAAAAAATCACTAGACATGATCGGTTGGGAAGTTGAGTTGAAGAGTTTCGAAGGAGTTATAATTTCTAGGGGTTTTTACTTTTTACGCCCATGCCTCATGTTTTTTCAAAGTTAACCGAACAATGGACCAAAATAGCGAAAAATAAAATAAGAGATCAAAATTGCGGTTTGAGTAAAATAGGAGGCCAAAAACTACATTTAAGTCAACTTTTTAATTGCAACCATTGGTTTTCATTTTGACATGCTGCAGGTTAAATCCGGATGACAAGGAAATGACAATGGATGATTGGATTAACATTTAGCAGCAACAAGAAGAAGCTGTATTATTCTTGTGAATGAATAATATAATATTCGAATATCATGTATTTCCGTTATCTGTGCTGTTGTTATGTGGATAATTTTTCAATTATTTGCCATAAATAGTAATGTTTTAACCGGAAACGGGGTTATTGGAGTTAATAATAATAATAATAGGAAATGAAGGTTAAACCAAATGAGTTTAACCCGCGTTGTGGACGTGTTGTCCCCGCAGACCCAACAGCTAGTTTACGCTGCATATTTCGTTTCTCTTCCTTAATTTCCCTTTATAATATCTTCCTTCCATTTCACCCTTTTTCCATTCCTTTTCCTCATCATAATTACTATTCATCTGATTCCTCAGAATTTCCTGTGTTGTTCAATATCCTTAATTACAAAGCTTCAATCACTCCCATGGCTAATTCGGTATACCTCTCACCTTGTCATTGGGGGTTATTAAATAAATGTTAACTTTTAAATATCAAAATTATCCTATATATCTACTAATAAAATTGTACAAAAACAACACGTTTTTGTTCTTTCTAATGAAATCAAGACAAAATGAATAGATACATACATTTATTTTATTTGCAATTGCTTAAAGACAGATATTATGTACGTGCAATGTAGAATGGGAGAATTAATGAATATATAATTTTGGTATTAGCGTATATATTGTGTTTAATGTGCAGTATGATGAGCAAGATGGAAAGCCTTTACCAAAGTTTGGGGATTGGGATGTAAATGATCCAGCATCAGCTGAAGGTTTTACTGTTATATTCAACAAAGCAAGAGATGAGAAGAAAATTGCCTCTGCTTCCGGACGATTTCCTTCACAGCGAAGATATGACTCTCGCGCCAGCAAAAATCATAAAAAATACAATACTGCCCCTTCCTCAAAGGTAAATTACTTTCCACACCCCCCTTAATCAATTCTCTTTATTTATTCTGATGAATTTATATTCATGCATCTTTTTCTTAATTTTGTGCAGAAAAAATGGTTGTGTTTTAGTCTATAGACAGACGATTAAGGATGTTTATTCAGATGATGATGATGCTGATTCTAATGGAGGAGGGCTTGAGGCAACACCAACAAATCAGCGGTGGTGTACGTAGCTTCTAGATGTGATGTTTTGTGCATCAAGCTAGTGCATGTGTAATACGCAACATCCCAAAATTAATTTGAATGTAAATAAATATACATTAATCAATCTCAACATTAATTTTTCCTATATTGCTTCAACAAGCGGTGTTTTATTTTTTTTGTAGTCTTTCTAATTTTGCTGATTACATTTAAATGCTGAGTGCTGATGACCAAGTTTTGTTGAAAGTTGAAACTGATGATGTTAATTTAATTGAATTGGACACACATAAATGATAAACACCATGACTTTTAACGTATATAAACTAGATCTAACGTATAAACACCATGACTTTTTTTTTTCTTTCTTATTTGTCCACATTCTTCATCTCATGTCATTTTGTCAAAAAAAAAAAACACTATCATGTCATTTAAATGATTTTTTTAAGTCTAAATATATGTTTTGCTTATGCAAATATGATCATTTTTGAGTTTAATGTCGGTTAAAAAAATGGGATTACCTCTAAACAAAATTAAAACAATTTCATTTAGTTACAATTTACAATTTGTGTCCTTATTTTTGATAATCAGAACATTATCGGTGGTCTTTATTTTTGATAATTTTTATTTATTGATTGAGGAGTTTTACATTCTAAAAACTATCATGTCATTAATAAATTAGATATTTTGTTATAAGATATTATAACTAATATTTAATTAGTACAATGTTTCATTATCAAGGACAACTTTTGTAGTCACATAATTAATATACTAATAAAGCAAATAAGTTGTAAACTAGCAATACTTTTTTAGATACATTGCTCAAGTCTAATCTTCAATACAAATAAGTATAACTATTTGTTAACTAGTCTATTGGTCCTTGAATTATTTGACAATTTTTCCATAAACTAAAAAGGTAATTTGATTCCTATTGGCCTTATTCCTTTGTAAAAATATTTAATGTTATAAAATATGTATTCAAAGTGAATGATTATTATTGTTAAAAAAAAGGATGAACGTACAACTCTTGTAA
Organism: Oxytropis ochrocephala; assembly: GCA_020916435.1. Classification (NCBI taxonomy): domain Eukaryota; kingdom Viridiplantae; phylum Streptophyta; class Magnoliopsida; order Fabales; family Fabaceae; genus Oxytropis; species Oxytropis ochrocephala. The sequence goes on from CM037089.1 coordinate 30,256,366, forward strand.
TGAACAATTGTGATAGAGAATAGATGAAAAACCGTTAAGAGAGAATGTTTTTTAAAAAATGATTTTTTTTGTCATTTTCAAACAATATTTGGTTTTTTGTAAAAAACATTATTGGACTCGTTATCTACGATACTTCTTAGCTTGAGACTGGTGAAATGTGTGGAAATAGAAAAATGAAACGAGAAAGGAAATTACATATATACTTTTAATCTGGTCCCTAGATTTTTATTCTATCTCTAAAATTTTACATAGTTTGTTACTAGGCTATCAATATCTAAAATTTATAATTAAGTTCCCAAACCTATAGACTCAATTACAAATTATTTAAAATTTCAACAATTAAATTAAAATTCAGAGATCCAATTACTAATTTACTAATTATCGACAAGTTCATGATTTAACTTTAAATTTTTTTAATAGAGAGACCCATTTTTGTTAATTAAAGTTCTTTTTTTCTAAATAGTTGATACTATTTTTTTTTTTTTTTTTTTTTTTGTATTTGTCAATTGAGCTACCTACTTAAACAAATAGTTGATACTATAATTTCAATAAATATTTAAAATACTTAATAACTATTGCAAAATTGAATTTGATGAGTCAAACTAAAGGCGATTATTGTAAGATGGGGGTATCAATCATAGCCATTTAAATATTTGTGTACTTGTAAAAGTAGATTGTCCTTTGGGTGGTAGGGGTCAAGACTAGATTAAAGAATCAAATATTTAGTGTCTCAAGAAATGCATGTAAAAATATTATAAAAAAACAATAATCTAAATTTTACTTTCTTTATTGGACTTGTGAATGTTCATTAAAAATTATCACAAGTTAGGAGTAATCTAAATTTGAGCATAGTAGTTAGGCTTAAATGTATGTTTGGTCCCTGTAAATATCTTAATAATCTAGTTTGGTCATCGCAAAAAACAAAAGTTTTAAAAAGCGGCTGCGAATCCAAACACTTCAGTTTGGTCACTCTGCAGTTAGCTTTTTAACAATACATGGTGTTAGTGGTTGGTGGCGTGGTGGCTGCCAACTCATCATTCGACTTTTCTCATTTCACAAGTTCTTTCTTCCCTTTCACTTCTTTCCTTTTTACTCACACTAATTTCATCTCTCTTTTCTTTTTGCAACAAAAGAGATACATCAGAAGATTAGTCATCTATCTTTCTTTGAAGTTTAAAGCACGCCCAGCCTCTCACAAAGACCACTTCGCCAATCATCATTTCTCCTCTCCTCCACAAACCTCTCTCTTATCAGTTATATGTTTGAAGAGGATAAGTCAAATTCATTTGTATGGTGGTACATGCAACCAACATAGTCATCCATCTCAAATTAAAACACATTAGTTCTTCCACTTAAAAGAAAAAAGATCCAGACCTATAAAAAAACCAAATCTGTTTTCACTTGTAATTTCTCATCCTTTTATTTGTTTGGCCATAATCATTTCGTTTCCAGATCCACAACAAAAATAAGAAGAACTTTGTTGGGCCAGAATCGTTTCATTTCAGATCCAGAGCAAAAATAAGATGTCAAAAAAATTAGAAGAGGGTGAATGAAGAGCAATAATATTTTTTTATTTCGTTTCATAATCATTTCGTTCCAGAAATGGAATAGGGTGAACTGCGTATTTTGGTCTCTTTCATAATCATTTTGTTTCCAGATCCAGAGGAGAGATGGAGGGATGGAGCCATTGTTGTTCTTGATTCATTCATGAGTATTTTGTTAAAGGAAATAGAGAGGAAATTAGGGTGAGGAAAAAGGAAAGAAGTGAAAGGGAAGAGAGAACCTCGAGAGGAGAAAAGTCAGAGTGAGGAGGTGACATCCATGTTGGCAGCCACATCACCAACAATTAACGTTGTTAGTCAAAAACTAACGGCAGAGACCAAACTAGAAGTGTTTGGTATTTGCAAGGGTTTTTTTAAAACTTTTGTTTTTGCAGGGACCAAACTGGATTATTGAGATATTTGCAGGGACCAAACATACATTTAAGTCTAATAGTTATCAACAAATGTCTCATTGTAAGGGTTGGACACCCCTTGTGCTCCTTTCAATGAAATTGCTTATAAAAAAAAAAAAAAAAAAGAAATATCGAAATTCTTAAGCTATATTATTCTGATTCTTTTATAAGCAAAAGATAATCAATAAAAGTTAATATATTTAATCTAAATTTTAGACTTGATACATCAATCTCTATTGACCATCTTTTACTTATAAAAGTAACCGAAGAGAGTGTATCAACACTCAAATTCGCACTTAAGACCTCCCATGTGTTTGAATTTCAGGTCAAATTTGTCACTCCATTTAAAAAAAGAAAGCATAATAGAGACTATAGATTGGGTTTGTTGACTACCGTACACGTTAAGGAGGGTCTTTTATTTATTGATTGAGTAATTAATTACACTTTGATCCGGATTTGTTAGGGAACACTTGTACAATAGTATATCTTTCGGAAATTCTTAGTATATGCAAAAGCAAAGTGCGAAACATCACGTGGAAGTGTTGGCGTGTTGGACAATGTTGTTGACTAGGAGGAATACGAGAAACAGAAGATTGTCAGCTTCGATTCAATTCATCGCAGCCTGAACACTGAATCTATCTATCTGTTGTGTTTCTGTACCCCAAATGAAAACAGAATGCCGAGCTGTGCCGTTAAAGGAGGCTGTCCCACTGACTATGCAGCTGTTTCTGTATCCATCCTCTCCTTCATTCTGTAACCTTCTTTTTCTCCTCAATTAACCTTTCTATATGTTTCTATGTAATGCTTCATAGTTAGTTACTCTCCCAAATTGTTCATTCAGTTGCCTGTTTGATTATATGCCTCCACCAATTTTAACTTCTCATTCTGTTTCATTTGCAAATTAGTTTGCCATCATGCCCTTTTTCCTTTCTGATTTGCTTCTTCATTAAGGGAATTTTCGCTGGTTTGCCTCTTTCTTTGACGATTATCTGATTGAAATTTAGGGTAGTTTAATTTTGCCTTTAATCTGTGTTAAAGCATTATTTGTTTTCAAATATATATGTATAGATAAAAGAGTGTACAAAATTGGATTTTTTTTGCATATTGCTAAAGATGGTTGTTGGTTTCTATCTTTCAGGCTTCTCTTATGGTCAATATTCCCCTTCCTAGTTCACAAGGTTCCTCGCACTAAAGGCAGTGGCTTCTGGATACCAGTATTTCAAGTCCTTGCCAGCTTCAACCTTCTCCTATCACTTGTGGTTTGTGTCTATGCCTTTGATTTTCTGTCACAAAAATGGAAACAATTCCAACTGTTCAGTAGTTACAACAGCAGTATTATTGCCCTATTTGTTATCAACCTTAGCTATCTGTATTATTTTTTATGCAGATGTCAAACAATTTCTTGAAATTCGAAAAGAGGTCTTGGTGGCAGTCATGCTACGTATGGGCAGGTTATCATTCTTCTTGCCATATTTTTTGACTTGTTTATACTTATCATTGAACATATGAATACTTGTGACTTGTTGCCAGCATAACCGTAGTTTTCATGTTTATTTTCAGTCTGGGGTGAAGGTCCACTAGGGTTCGGTTTGCTGTTGAGTTGTCGCATAACACAAGCCTTTCAGTTATATTTTATCTTTGTCAAGTAAGTGACAACTTGATAGAGTGGTTAGGCTCTATAGCTTTACATTGCTGGTTGCTGCCTCTGTTCTACGTGATGGTCATGCCAAGAAGATGGCCTAAGTCCGTCGTTTTTAGTGTAATGCATAGCGCATAGCAAATAACCTGTTGAGTATACTAATCTTTTGTCTGATTGGTGAAACTATTATTCACTTGAGCTCATGGAAGCTTGTCCATTTTTACTGATATGATTTTTTTAAGCATTATTGGCAGTAATTAATTGGCACTTTGTCTAGTACTTACAAAATTTGTGATGGGAATTAACCATTTCAAACCCCTAAATCCCCTTTACCATGAAACCGGGGGTGTGCAAGTGTGTGTGTGAGAGAGGCTGAGAGTGAGGAATAGTGTACAAATTTGGGGATAGAGAATAAAACTACTCACTTATAATATTGGTTTTTGTACTACACTACTACCACATTGCTTAACAAGTGCTAAAGGAGTTGTCATTCATTTGTCAATTGGGTGCTGAATTTGATTTCTTTATTGATATTTCAGGAGGCGTTTACCACTGATCAGATCATTTTTTTTAATTCCGCTTATTCTAGTTCCCTGGATTGTTGGTGCTACTGGTAAGAATCTTGATTAATTTTAAGTTGCTTCTTAATTTTAACCATTTTTAGTGGTAGTAGGTGTAAATCCAAGTACTTTCTTTCTTTTTGTCTGCAGAGCTGCAATTTTTTATCTCTTTTAATCTAATATCTCCTTTTCTTTCAAAATTTTGCCACACATTGTCTACTTCAATTTTCCATTTCAAAGTGTTTGGGCAATATTCATTTCTTAGTATTTGCTACATCTAGTGGAATTTCTAGGAACAATTACCAGAATCCCCACTTTATTTGCTATTTTTCATGTATTTAATTCTAATAAAGCTATTTGTTCATGCTCTAGTTATCCATTTGAAGAAGCCTCTGAGCAATCGCTGTCACATGACAGCTGAGTGGACCATACCAGTTGTTTGCCTTCATGCACTGTATGTTGCCATTTTGGTTGCGGTTACTGCTGCTGTTCATCATATAGAGTTCAGGTTTGATGAACTCAGAGACCTATGGCGGGGAATACTTGTGTCAGCTGTATCTATTGGTACATTTTTCCCTTGGTTCTATAAGACACTCCATTATATTTAGATTTATTTTGAAGCTCCTTGCTTACTACTAATCAGTGCTCTAAGGCCATTGTAAGGTTCTTGAATTCACCTTTTAGTAGTGAATACATTTGCTACCAAAAATGAGAGTAGCATTCTTGTTAACCTTTGCTCATTTATTCTGTCAGGTGTGTGGGTTACTGCTTACATACTGAATGAAATTCATGACAATATCTCATGGCTTCAAGTTGCTTCCAGATTTCTTCTTTTAGTTTTGGTATGCTTTCCTACCACTTCTTCTGTTGCCTAACAATGAAATGACAAACATTGTTATTGAAAGTATAACAATGAAAGTTTGTTGTTCTGAATATCTTTTTCCTTCCATCTTATGTTGCCTTCATATAAAGGGTAGCATACTTGTGCTGGCTTTCTTTTCAATGTCAAGTTCACAACCACTGCTCTCACAAATCAGCTTGAGGAGAAGAGAATCCAGAGAATTTCGCACAATGGGACAGGCTTTAGGCATACCTGACAGTGGGGTATTAGCACAAAGTGAACCAAATTCAAGGATAGATCCTAATGAACCATTGGATAAGCTTCTCTTGAACAAGAAATTCAGGCAGTCTTTTATGGCATTTGCGGATAGGTAAAATATCCTTCTGTTGGCTCCAGTATGTTGGAAGACTTGTGTTGGAATTATGGCTTCTGTTATTGAAGAGAAATAACTTTTAAGAGAAATAATTCATGTGAAGTGAGTATCCTTTTCAATACATTAAATAGAATAGATGTTACATGTGCACAATTAAATCCCAGTTGAGATAAATGTATTCTTTGTAATCTTGTCCCACAAGGTCCAGAAAGTTTTGGACCTAAACATCAAAATAGAAGTAAGAACACAGGAAATTAAATAAGAAAACCCTTATCTTTGTTTATGTAAAATATAATATTGTTTAAATATATTACAGTTGCTTGGCTGGGGAGAGTGTGCACTTCCTTGATGAAGTGCATGAGCTTAGCAAAATACCTGAAAATGACTGTGTGGGAAGAATCTATATGGCTCGGCATATTATTGAGAAGTACATAGTTGCAGGTTTGTACTTTTAGTTACAGATGGCTTCCTTCTTTCATCATTTCCCTTCCTAATATAGCGTGCTGGTATTTAATATTTGCTAGAATGTAATTTTACAGGTGCATCTATGGAAATAAACATATCTCATAGGAGTAGACAGGAAATTTTGGCGACTTCCAACCTTGCATGCGCTGATCTCTTTTATAATGCACTTAATGAGATTATGCAGCTGATGAAAATGGTAAGGTCCTTAGGTTAAAAACAATTGGATGAGACTCCATTGATCAAATTAGCTTGGCTGTTGCTGTATAGTTTTCATCTAAATCATATGTATTCCACTTCCCCAGAATTTAGCTAAAGATTACTGGTCGTCGATGTTCTTCCTGAAGCTTCAAGAAGAATTCGACACGAGGTGCCATAATGGCTATGAGCTGGAGCAAATGACAGGGTGGAACTATTCTCCAAGGTTGAGTTCTGTGCATGGAACAGATGATCCATTTCACCAGGAGCATAAGAGCTCAGAATGTGGCAATGATACTGACTGATAACTTACTTGGTAGTGCTTATCGACTTGTCGAAACAGTTTTACCCTTTGAAAAAATTACTCACACTTTTTTCCTACAACATATGTAAGGAGGTAAAGAAGCAATTATATTTTTGTTACCATTTGTATAGTTAGACTAGGACCATGTTCTTGGCCTTGTAGCTTACACTGATAGTGTAATACTGATTTGATTTGAACCCAGAATTTGTGCAGTTAATTTAATCTGGCATTTTATGTAGACAGGAGGAGATCTTGTTTTACTCCTATCATTGAATGCAGCTATTTGTTACCATTAAAATGTTTATTATAAATTCTTAAGTCTCATATTTAAGTTGCTGACAGATGTAGGTTTAAAACACACACACACAGAAGCACATCTGCGATGTATTGCATGGTTGTTTGTGTGTCGGAATGCATCCTTGTGTGAGAACTGACAAGTTACAACTTGTAGCCTTAGCTCGGACATGTGGTCGCCTGCATATCAAACACATTTGTAACATGAAATGGTGCTTTTGTAATTATTCAGTTCAGAAAGAGTCAAGCGCTTGTGACCATTTATTGCAGAGAACAAACTAGTTGTTTGAACATGCAGAGGATTTAAGAATAGTCAGTCGCAATTTTAAATGCCTGCAAATGGAAATGTATTTCCTGGCTTCTACCAAACACTGCATTGAGTTTTGAGGCTCATTGTGTATGTTTGTTTCTTCAGCGACGATAATTGATTTTGTAGAATTAATTTTATTAAAAGTTAGTTGAACGCAACGTTATTTATGCATAAGTAATTTATTTGAAAAGTAATTTTTACTAATTTATTTGTTTGTTTAGTTTGAATCAAAATTGGTTTTAAGTGTATAATTACATTATTATGAATTTAAGAATCAACTTCACTTAGAATTAATTTCAAGTGGCCATGAAAGCTACAAATGGAGCTTCCACTTAGAATCGATTTTGAGGCTATTGCAAACTCAAGTTTGAGCCTCAAACCTCTAAAACCAAACATATGCATACTCGTTTTTGTTTGTTTTAGTCAAACCGACACCAATTAAGTCATCCTCTCAGTCGCGAGGAAGAGAATGATTGTGAGATTTTCTTTTTGAAAGATGACACCATCATCACTAGACTTTGGACCAATTTATAAGTACTTTTGCGCCGTGGATACACTCATTTTATTTTTATCATTTAAACTTTTGAGGTCTAGATTTTTCTAGACAATAAAGTAACTCCTAGCTTAAAATACAAACTAACTCGCTTTCTAAATTGGGTTTGATCTTAAATGCTAGTATATACTCCCTCTGGTCTATATCATAGGCCAGATACATCTGTTACTCATTAAACTTAAAACTGCAAAATTTTCTTATAATAAGGACCGGATAGAGTACTTCCATATTCAAACCCGACCCCACCCTACACTTATAATCTGAACGACATGATTCACGCACCTCGTAAGCCTCAGTTTGGGCTGCAAAGGTTGTTGGTACACATTTAATAGCAGAAACATCATTCCCTTTGACAGCAGCACTATAAAGTTCTATAAAAATAGGAATTTTCCGCAAGTCATATTTGATAAACAACATGGAGTGGCAGGACTTCTTCTTAGTGACAACAACAACCTTAGGCTTCATCTCTCTATGCACATCTCTTTTCCATTTCCTCAACTGGGTCTGGATAATGTTCTTAAGGCCACCAAAACAACTCAAACAATATGGTTCATGGGCCATAATCACTGGCTCCACTGATGGAATTGGCAAAGCTTTAGCCTTTGAATTTGCATCTAAGGGACTCAACCTTCTCTTAATTGGTAGAAACCCTCTTAAACTTAAGACAACATCTAAGGAGATAATAGACAAGCATTATGGGAATGTTAAGGTGAAGTATATTGTTATAGACATGCAAATTATTAGTGGAAAGGAAATAACAAAAAGGGTAGAGAAAGCAATAAAGGGTTTAGATATAGGAATTCTAGTTAATAGTGCTGGTTTGTCTTACCATTATGCAAAGTACTTTCATGAGGTTGATTCTGAGCTTATGGATGCTATTATTAAAGTGAATGTGGAGGGAACAACTTGGGTTACAAAATCAGTGATTCCTAGTATGATTAAGAAGAATAAATGAGCTATTGTAAACATTGGTTCTGGTTCTGGTTCCACTCTTGTGTTTCCTTCATACTCTTTGGTTACTCTTTATGCTGCTACAAAAGCGTAAGTAACTCTGTTGTTATATATAAGTGTGTGTCCTGTTCCTAATCATTCTCTTGCATGCGTGTTATCTTTTTGCTAATGTGGTTCTGTTTGTTTTTATTCATCAAATGCACCCCAAATATTATGAAATTAAAGATGGCATCAGAGTCAATTCAAGATCTGTTGGCCCACCCCCTATTGGGCCACTCAAGGCACGTTCAGTTCTCACATTAGATGTGATGATATGGTTTGAATTTGAATTTATAAGTGGAAGACATCTCTAACTAAGCCGGTTTTGATAGGTTTACCAAATTCTATGTGTATATTTTCTAAAAAAACATTTCGTCACTTCAATTGAAAAATAACAATAAAAGAATTACTCAATTATAATTATTTAACTACAAAAAACTTAATCAGGTTTATTGCAGATATCTTGCAATGTTATCGAGATGCATAAGTTTGGAATACAAGCATCAAGGAATTGACATCCAGTGTCAGGTTTTCTCTTGCCTTTCTTTGTGATGCTGACAACTCATTCAAAAATGTTGATCATACCCTTTAATCAATGGTGGGATAGTGGTAACTGGTAGCACATTAAATAGACATTGAATTTTGAAAAAGTGAAATACAACTAATTAAACAAATGATATAATTGATTTGAGACAAAAGTAACAGCAGCAACTGCTTGATCCTGATATATAAGATAGGAGGGCAGAAATTTAGAAATTAATATTTTCTGATATGGTGCTGAGCTGAATTAATTAACATGCAGGTTCCATTATTTGTTTCAACAAAAATGAGCAAGATGAGATCATCTATTTTTGTTCCAACACCAGAAATATATAGCCAAAGATGCACAAGATGGATTGGCTACGATAAACTGGTTGTGCCATACTTCCTACATTCTCTTCAATGGTTTCTGATACGGGTAATTCCTGATGTGTTGCTGGATTCATACATGCTCAGTTATTTTCTTTATTGGCGTAGAAGAGGACTCTTCAAAGATTACCAACTCAAAGCATTACAGTCATTTAATTCTGAACCAAACATCAACCATAATGATCATATAAATTAATTACCTCCAGTTCCTAATTAAATCAATATATATATAGGCGGTGTTTTGCTTTTACCCCCTGCAAATAGACGGTGTTTTGCTTTTACCCCTGTAAAAAAAATCTAAATCCCCTTCTTCTTCCTCAGCACCCACCCAACCTCATATCAATTTTTCCAACTTCAACACAAACCAACGCTTTCATATCAAACCAGAACCCATCTTCTCATCTTTTTGCAGGGGGTAAAAAGCAAAACACCGCCTATTATGAAATTAGTTATTGCTTGCTTTATTGCTTTGCCATTTTGTGGTCACCTAACCAAAAATAAGCTTATATGTAAATAATAAATTACTTCAATTTCTCACCATTAATATTGCTTTCTTGCTACAATTTCTCACCACTAATCTAACTGTTGTTTTAAGGGCCGCGTATTCCAACAAAACAAAAAGTAAACTCTCGGATCCATAAACCTTGGCCCACAAAATTAATTATGACAATCTCCAGAACCATAAGCTAATAATAGTTGTTGGTTCATATTTTCAACACTCATCATTTGGTTTACTTTAGAGATCTTGGACCCGCTTTAATGTTTTGGAGAAATGAGTCCTAAGTAATTCGGAATTTGACCGAAAGTAAGTAAATGTTGGTATTAATTTGTTCTATCACCGACAATCGAACTCAAATACTAGATAGAGTACGTTAACTACTCGCATCACTTCCATTTTCCATTAAAAGCTCTGTCAATGCTTGGATTCTAAGAGCACGACAAAAAGTTACATTTACCTCACTTTAAGGGAATTAGTGAAGATTTGAATGTACAACTGTTGTATATGTGATATCAAATACGACACCTATCATGCTCCACTGCAGACCAATCCATTCTCAAGTTAGTATGTGTGTTTTATTGAAAAATGTGAGAAAAAGTATAAGAAGAGAGAAATACGTGAAAAATAGGGTAAATTTGAGATATTGTTTGATAAAAGAGAAATAGATGAGAAATATAATATAAATATATAATAGAAGGAAAGTGAACCAACATCATTGGCCCAATGGTTTAATCTAACCTGGGACACAGAGCGTCGACCCAGTGCTCTCGCGTGCGATCTCGCAATGGAAAAACTCAGTGTTGGTCAGTGCGAAATTTGTTCCTAAGCACGAGCGCAGAGATTAGTCTTTCGTTGAAAATGTTAGAACACTCTGTAGGTAACCAACAATGGTCTGAACAAAAAGAAGTTAAATGGAAAGTGAGAGAGTGAGAGAGAGAGAGAGTTATTTATGAAAAAACGAAAATATCTTCAACTAGAAAAGCAATATACCTTTATTTTTATTAGAGTAATTAAAAGACATAAAGGGAAATTAAGGACAAATAGTAAAATTATTGTAGGAGAGATTAGAAAACATATGGACTCATGCAGCAATGACGGAGCTTGACTAAAAGCCTATGTCATGATCATATATAGATGCGGCCCATGGAAACTCAAATGCATGATCATATATAGATGGAGAAACAAAAAAAATAAGAAAACGTATTTTTAGTAATTCGTTAGAATGAAAGAAACTCACAACGGTGATGAGAAGACAATGTTGAGAATAGAAGACGATGCAGAACCAATCAATCAATAAGTCAAAGGCAATCGCGGTGATGAGAAGCAAGTCGAATGAGAAACGGTGAGGCAGAGACTGGCAACGATGAGGAACAACGAGCGTTAGAGAAGCTGAGAGGGAGACGAAGATTACACGTGTGTGAGAGAGACAAAGAGAGGGAAAAGGGAATGTCGCATAAGAGCAGCGGCAGAACTTGAGAAAAATACAATTAAAATAGATAAATATAAATTAATAATTATTTATAAACAAAATTAAACAACAAAAAAAGTAACTTTGATTTCCATGTCAGCGCCACGTGGCATCCAATCCATCTATTGGCTGCATATGTGGCACAAGTCAGTGCCATGTGTCCATGATGACATGGGATGTTGATGTGGCATTCAGTGACACGCGGCATAATGGTCCAATGAGATGATGACACGCGGTAGTGACATCATTGATGACGTCACGCTAACCTCATTTATGTTAGACACACCAGATTTTTTGGATTGAAAGTTAACTGATGAGCTTAACGGTAAACGCTTAATATTTAAAAGAGTTATTTTAGTTTTTTTTACCGAGGCTTAAATGGATTATAACCATATTTGTAGGGGTTGAACATATATTTAAGCCTACAAAGAATATGGTATTACCTGTGCGTATCCACGGGTATATTTCTTGTCAACTAACAATATAAGAAAACAATAGGCTAATAAAATTACCAATTTGCCCTCTTCATTTTTTCCTTTTTTGAGGGCAAAATTAGAAATTTACTATTATTCTATTTCATATTTTATTTTTCTGGGTCTCACTTTCTCACATTATCTTTTAATTTTTTTATCTCAAATTTAAAACCTACTATTTTTCATCTCTCTCAAGTCTCAACTCTTATCTTTCTCAATTTTCTCTCTATCTCTCCCACCTCTACTCTCTATCTCTCTCTCTCTCTTCGCATTTTATTTTTAATCTATCTACTATCTTTTTAATCAAAACACTAATCATCAACTATCTATTTATCAAATGAAGAGAAGGAAGAGGAAGTGCTGAAGAGAATAATGTGTGAAAATGCAACGTTAGAAAATTGCCATGAATGGTGAGTTGTGTTACTAAAACTTCTGAGCTAAGTTTTAGTTTTGTGTCAAAAAACTATCTATTTATCAACTATCTATTTAATCAAAACACTAATCACTAACTATCGATTTAATTAACCCAACCACTATCGGAAATACCAAACTACTCATGTCTAAAACATTGGACGGAAAAAATATATTTACTACTATTATAAATGAATATTTTGTTTTTGTATAAATCTTTTTTGTCTTTCTTTTGAGCTTTAACGGGTAAACAATACATGTTGATATAATTTCATTATTTTTTATTTCTTACGGAGAAATGTAACACATCGTAGATATAATCACTTTTTATATTTATTTTCATGAATATATTTATTTATTTTAAACGAGCGTTTTTCTTTTGATCCGCGACAAGAAAGTACTAGATAATATCGAAAATATTATTTTTTATATTTCATTTTTAGTTCCAGCGGGTAAACATTATATGTTGTTGCTATAATTTCATTACTATTATTTTTTTTATGGTGTAATGTTACACATTGTCATAATAATTATTTTATTTTTTGCATTTGAGATACAATGAGAAAATATTACATGTTGTTATTATAATTTTCTGACTGATAAAATGTATTTCGTAACGATTAAAAATGTTAAATGAAGAAAATATTCTAAAGTTGTAAAAATTCATTTCTTAATAACTTGAAAGTTTTATTGTAATTGAATTCTGTCTAAGTCTATTCAACTAACAATTTAAGAAAAGAATTCAACTAACAATTTAAGAAAAGAATGAGTTGGTCTAATTACCAATTTGCCCTCTTCATTTTTCCTTTTGTGAGGGCAAAATTGAAAATTTATTATTATTCTATCTCATATTTTATTTTGTGGGCTCCACGTTCTCATATCATCTTTTAAATTTTTTTATTTCACATTTAAAACCTACTATTTTTCATCTCTCTCAACTCTTATCTAGTTATCTTTCTCAATTTTCTCTCTATCTCTCCCACCTCTACTCTCTCTCTCTCTCCACATTTTATTTTTAATCTATCTACTATTTTTTTAATCAAAACACTAATCATCAACTATATGTTTAATCAAAACACTAATCACTAACTATCTATTTAATCAACTCAACCACTAGCAAAAATACCTAACTATACCCATGTCTAAAGCATTGGACGGAAAACTATATTTACTACTATTATAAATGGATATTTTGTTTTTTTTATAAATCTTTTTTATCTTTCTTTAAAGTTTTAACGGGTAAACAATACATGTTGATATAATTTCATTATTTTTAATTTACTTCCATGAATATATTTATTTCTTTTAGACAATGTATTTTTTACCAAAAATATATTTTTTATCTGTTAGATGATTGTAATTATATCGACAATGTATTGTTTATCCGTTAACGGGTAAACAATACATGTTGATATACTTTCATGAATATATCCGTTTATTTCATGAACACATTGTCGATATAATTATTTTTTATATTTATTTTCATGAATATATTTATTTCTTTTAGATGAGCATTTTTCTTTTGATCCGCGACAAGAAACTATTTTTTTGCCAACAAGCGACAAGAAAGTATTAGATAATATCAAAAATATTATTTTTTATATTTTATTTTTTAGTTTCAACGGGTAAACATTATATGTTTTTGCTATAATTTCATTACTATTTTTTTTTATGGTGTAACCTTACACATTGTCAGAATAATTATTTTATTTTTTGCATTTGAGATACAATAGGAAAATATTACATATTGTTATTATAATTTTATAACTGATAAAATGTATTTCGTAACGATTAAAAATATTAAATGAAAAAATATTTAAAGTTGAAAAAATTCATTTCTTGATAACTTGAAAGTTTTATTGTAATTGAATTTTGTCTAATTCTATTTATACAAAAAAAATATGATGTTACCCGTGTATACGTACGTAAATACTTCTAGTATCTCCTAAAAGTAAAACAAACTAGCAATAAGGTCAAAGGAACAACAGTGAGAAACGGCAACCTTTTCTCATATTATCACATGGGTCTTCAGTCGTTACTGATCAAACACACTCACTCGAGACCAAAATACAAAACTAAATTAAATTATTTATTTATTTATTTATTAATATATAGAAACCCCACACAAAGCACATGATTCACCCACTTGGTGTCATTTTGAACCCCACACTTCGGCCCAGGTTGTTTGTTTTGTTGGTGAACATTTAATACCGCTAAGCTCATGAATCTCAGCATGACATGACATGAGTTAGAGCATCCAAACCCTCACTGCACAAACCTTTGATAAAGTTGCAAACTTTCTTTCTTCACTACTCACTAACACATATGGGGTGGCAAGATTTCTTCATTCTAGCAACCACCACCATAGGTTTCATCTCTCTCTGTCCACCACTTTTCCATTTCCTCAACTGGCTCTATGTAATGTTCTTAAGACCACCAAAACAACTCCAACAATATGGTTCATGGGCTATAATCACTGGCTCAACTGATGGTATAGGTAAAGCTTTAGCCTTTGAGCTTGCATCAAAGGGACTCAACCTTCTCTTAATTGGTAGAAACCCTCTTAAACTTGAGACAACCTCAAAGGAGATAAATGATAAACATGGTGATCTGCATGTTAAGGTAAAGTATGTTGTTATAGACATGAATAAAAGTAAAGGAGAAGAAATAGCTAAAAGGGTAGAAGAAGCAATAGAGGGTTTGGATGTGGGTATTTTAGTCAATAGTGCTGGTTTGGCTTACCCTTATGCTAGATACTTTCATGAGGTTGATTCTGAGCTTATGGATTCTATTGTTAAAGTTAATGTGGAGGGATTAACTTGGGTTACAAAAGCAGTGATTCCTAGTATGATCAAGAAGAAAAAAGGAGCTATTATAAACATTGGTTCTGGTTCAACTGTTGTTCTTCCTTCTTATCCTTTGGTCACTCTTTATGCTGCTTCAAAAGCGTAAGTAGCCTTAACATATTTGTCTTTTTTTTTTAAGGTTATTGTTTTTGTTTGGTTGTTTTGATTCATCTAGATCTTGCTGCTGATTTTACAGATACCTTGCTATGTTCTCCACTTGCATTAGTTTAGAATACAAACATCAAGGAATTGACATCCAGTGTCAGGTTCTCTCTTTCCTCTTTCCTTTTCTATTATTTATTATGTTTAATTTACTGTAGTTCATAAATAAATAAACTGGGAAATATATTATTAACTTTTAATTTTGATTTGATTTGATGAATGTACAGGTTCCATTATTTGTGTCAACAAAAATGACAAAGATGAGATCATCTCTTTTTGTTCCAACACCAGAAATATACAGCAAAGCATGCACTAGATGGATTGGCTATGAAAAACTGGTTGTTCCATATTCCCTTCATTCTCTGCAGGGTTTTCTGATAAGGGCAATTCCTGATGCATTACTGGATTCTTACATGCTTAGTTACTTTCTTTACTGGCGTAAAAAAGGACTCCTTAAGGACTCCAAAATCAAAGGATTAGAAGCATCTAATCATGATCAAGCAAATAAATTAAGTTCCAGTTCCTGATTAAATCAATATCTTTATAAGATTATGAGGGATGATGATGGGGATGGAGGTCCCAGTTAATTTATATATCTAGTGTCTCCTTTTTGTTTGTTTTATTTTTATTTTTCAGAGTCATTCAATTGGCTACTTACTACTACTACTATTGGTATTGGTACTATTTTTAATAGGTTGAGTACTTAACTACTTTGTTCTAATCATGATTAAGTGTGTGATTATATGCCTTAATGATGATTTGGGATTGAGGTTAAGCCAAAAGAGGGTTGAGAAAATAATTTTAGATTAGTTAGAGTTGCACACTTAATTTTAGCCTGGGGTATGGATGGTTAGGCATGAGTATGTTTTAGTGTGGGATTGAATATCGTTTTATAGTTGAAAGTACGACATGGCTAGAGAGCCTTGAGAGAATTCACTCTCAATGTCTCAAAGAGACACTATATTTTACTTCAAAACTTGATGAGAATACATTAAAGGAATTGTCTTATTTATACTATTCCTAGAGGCCAAATTACAGTTGAAATAGTAGCGGTAGTTAATGGCAACAATGGAGACACAATCTTGCAAAAATGAAGACCGTTAAATATAGTGGGTGGATTGGTTTTGATTTTGTTTCATCTACTTTTGAGGTATTCTTGATGGTGCTGGAAAGCTAAGAGAAAAATATATGAAATTATGATATATATTGCGCTTGTATAGAGATATTACATGTTGATATATCTATTTAAAGTTTCTATGGGTTTATCAAGATTAGCAATTGTGTGACGTTGCTTCGAGGGATTGTATCAAGGGTTGTGGATATTAGAATGGAGTCAAACTAAAGCCAAATGAAAGATGAAAGGCAATACATTGCCTAAATGTTATTTTTTTTAGATTAAAAATGTTATTTTCCCATAAAGGGGACTAAACGAAGAAAATGATAAAAGATTCGAATTAGGACTTGGAAGAATATGAATTTTGAAAAACGACACATGAGTAATTGAGTACTTAGGTTGTTAGTACTACTTAAAAATGACACATGAGTGCTTTTAAGCCTATTATCGCACCATACTCCAAACAACATTAAATATCAATGCTGAGACATACCTAAACACTTTAAATATTTAAGCCACCCTAAACCAAACAAACCAATAACAGGTCCTTCAACTTAATCAACTGAAATCCCAATTCTGTTTTTTTTTTTCATAGGAAAATCTTTATTCAGCTAACTCTACTACGGTCAATTCATTGAATTTGGCTCTTATATAAATATAAATATACACAAAGAACAGAATAAAATTACTAACTAAGGATTATAATTCATCAATTAATTTTTTTATACAATCATCAATTAAAAAATTACTAACTAAAAGTACAACTATATAATATAATATAATATAATATAATACAAAGGAGAGTACTAGCATATTGACAAATTTAGACATTCTGTTGGAAATTTCAATGAATTGTGTGTGATTTGAAAAAGTCGCATTCTTTGGAATAGACATTTACGTGAGTGTTTATAAGTGGGAACTTAATCCATTGGGTTGGACCCCAGAGTGCCAATTTTGTGGATGAGTGAGAACACACACGATGACCACCACACACGCGACGCTGCGCGTTGCCGCCGTCCGTCCGACCGACTTACTTAGCTTGGCTTGGCTATGTGGTGTATTATTTTATTTTTTGGAAATAATTATTTTAGAGAAATAAAATTATTTTTATGTTGACCGGTTTGACTTGGTCAAACCGTAACTTTTATAATTATAAAACATAACATTTATCATCATAATGCTATGCATTATGAATTGAACGTTTTCTCTATAATAATGAAAGAGCCGTTGGCTCTCATTCATTTTCCAACGGATCTCTCCCAATTTTTACCTATATAAGGAGCTCTTCTCATCCATAGCAATTTGCACCAAAAGCTTAAGATCAAGAATTTTCTCTTCAAGCTTTTTTCTCTTCTCCCTAAACAATTTTCTGGTTCTGGTTTTTTTGAAAGCTTGAGATATTTTCCAAGCTAAGAGTGGTTTTCATAACCATATAGAGTGGTTTCCATAAACCATATTGAGGGTGTATTTCTAGAGCGAATTTCTCACGGTCGCGGTGAAAATTAAAATAGCGATGTAAACTCCAATTTTTATCCTGGGGACGTCGTGGTTGATAGCCTACTTGCACCTTTGAGTAGTGCCACGAAACGTCTTAAAGAGAGCGACCTAGTCCGCGACTCATCCCAGTAATATCTTCGGTTTATTTTTAAAAAAATTAAAAACTTAAAACACTGTTGTTTGGGGAAAGTTTCGCTAAGGAAAGACTTGGTATTTAAGTGTGTCCATTGTGACCCACCTCTCTTTCCTGGGAACCTACTCGGATTAACAATTTTAAGACGTTTGAAGTCGACCATGACAACCGAAGAAATTACTTGTGCGGATTCTGCTGCTCTCGACTTCAACAAACCATTCCTGGTTTGAGGAGCTCACTTCAAGCGTTGGCAACCAAAAATGCTCTTTTTCTTAACTATGAAAAAGTTGCCAATGTCTTGATCGATGACATTCCAAATGGCGGATGAAACACCACACCGGAAAAAGGATAAGACAATTAAAGAAATACTCCTATGGAAGGAGCATGACTATCTCTCGTAAGAATTTTATTCTTAATGGACTTCTTGATGATCTTTATGATTATTACAGTTCTTGCAATTCTGCCAGGATGTATGGAATGCTCAAAAAAGAAATATGATCTTGAAGAAGCGGGTGCTAAGAAATATCTTTGTTAGCCGCTTATCCGAACTACAAGATGACAGATGAAAAATGCAGCAGAGTCTCAATCCACATGAGATCTGAGAAAATAGCTCATGACATTATCTCTGAAGGCATGGCCTTAGATGAACAATTTCAAGTAGTGTGTTATTATTGACAAACTTCCTCCTTCATGGAAGGATTTCAAGAATTCTCTCGAGGCACAAAACCAAAGAGTTTTCTCTGGAAAGTTTGATTACCCTCCCGAATTGAGGAGGAATCTCGGAAGCAAGATCGAGAAAGATGAAGTCTTGTTTGTTTCAAACAAGAAACCGGCGATTACGAAGCCAACTGGCAAACCATTTAAGAATCAGAACCGTAATCAGATTCAAAAGAACCGCAACAAGAATGGGAACCTTCCTAAGGCCCCAAATCCTAAGCCACAACCACCACCACAACCCAAGAATGATCTCGCTCCTCCTTCACTTGTTTCAACCGTGGGAAAGCGGTCATATAACACACAAGTGTAGGAACAGGCCAAATCCTGCTATGCAGGCTAACCTGACTGAAGAGCAATTTATTGCTATGATTTCTGAAATCAACCTTGTTGGTGGATCTGAAGGTTGGTGGTTGGACACTGGGTCATCCATCCATGTGTGCAATGACCGTGCTATGTTCAAAACATACACGAGTACCGCGATAATAAGAAAGTCTTTGTGGCGATGCTCACACCACTAATGTTCTTTGGTATTGGAGATGTGGGCCGAAATTCACTGGAAAGACTCGATTCGAAAGATGTGAAGCACACTCGAGAGATAAGGAAGAATCGGTTCGTTTTCTTACGAACAAGGCGGGGTTTACTCAAACTATTGGGGGGATTTATTTACTTTGACCAAAAATAATGTATTTGTTGGGAAAGTGGCACGCCATCGATGGCATGTTTAAGTGAATGTTGAAATGAATAAAACTTCTCCTTTTGCTTATATGCTTTGTGATTTTAATATTTGGCATGCTCGTTTTGTCATGTTAACAAGCGCGTTATTTCAAACATGAGTAACTTAGGATTAATTCCCAAGTTATCTTTAAATGATTTTCAAAAATGCGAATTTTGTAGTCAAGCAAAAATTACGAAAACATCGCATAAATCGAGAATGAGAGAATCTGAGCCCTTCGATTTAATTCATTCTGATATATGCGAGTTAGATGGAACGTTAACCAGAAATGGTAAACGATATTTTATTACTTTTATTGACGATTGCTCAGACTACACTTTTGTATATCTTATGAAAAATAAAAGTGAAGCGCTTGACATGTTCAAAAATTTTGTAAACGAAGTTGAAAACCAATTTAGCAAAAAGATAAAGTGTTTTCGAAGTGATAGAGGAACTGAATATGATTCCCAATTGTTTAATGATTTTTATAAATCAAAGGGAATCATACATGAAACGACTGCACCATATTCTCCCGAAATGAATGGTAAAGCAGAAAGAAAGAATAGAACATTTACCGAATTGGTAGTTTCTATAATGCTCTATTCGGGAGCGGTGTCTCACTGGTGGCGGGAAATTTTGCTAACTGTTTGTTATGTCCTAAATAGACTTCCAAAGTCTAAGAGCAAAATTTCACCTTATGAGATCATAAAGAAAAGACAACCAAATGTGTCTTATTTTCGAATCTGGGGTTGCTTGGCTTATGTCAGGATCCCAGATCCAAAAAGAGTTAAACTCGCCAGTAGAGCCTATGAATGTGTATTCATTGGGTATGCAATAAACAGTAAAGCTTACAGGTTCTATGACCTTAAAGATAAAGTGATCATTGAATCAAATGATGTTGACTTCTATGAAAATGAATTCCTTTTAAATCTAGAAATAGTGGGGGCCTTGGAACTAGTCAAGTTTACGTGCTTTCAAGAACGTTGAAAACAACGAACAAAGGAAATAGAACCTCGAAGAGGTAAGAGAGCACGTGTTGCTAAAGACTATGGACCAGATTATTTGGTCATACATTAGAAGAGGATCCAATGAGCATTCAAGAAGCATTGTCTTCTTTGGATGCGATTTGTGGCAAGAAGCCATCAATGATGAGATGGATTCTCTGTAGTCTAACAAGACATGGCACTTAGTGGATTTGCCTCCCGGTTGCAAACCCATTGGTTGTAAATGGATTTTGAAAAAGAAACTAAAACCCGATGGCATGTTGATAAATACAAGGCTCGCCTTGTAGCCAAAGGTTTTTAGACAAAGAGAAAATATAGATTTCTTCGACACATATTCACCCGTTACTAGAATTACATCCATAAGGGTACTAATTTAGTTGGCATAATTCACAATTTGGAAGTACACCAAATGGATGTTAAAACCGCTTTTTAAATGGTGAATTAGAAGAAGAAATCTATATGGAACAACTTTGAAGGGTTTGTAGTTCATGGGCAAGAACACAAGGTGCAGTAAGTTGGATAAGTCTCTGTATGGTCTAAAACAAGCTCCTAAACAAAGGGCATGAGAAGTTTGATAATCTAATTGTATCGAATGGGTTTAAAGTGAATGAAAGTGACAAATGCATTTATTACAAAACCGAAAATGACATTTGCACTATCATATGTCTCTATGTAGACGACCTACTCATATTTGGATCAAACATTCATGCCAGTAAATAAAGTGAAATCACTTTTTGTGTAACAACTTTGATATGAAAGACCTCGGAGAAGCAAGTGTAATACTTGGCATCAAGATCACTAGGTCGAAGAAAGGAATTTCTTTGGATCAATCTCATTATATTGAGAAGATCCTAAAGAAATACAATTATTTTGATTGTAAACCCGCATGTTCACCATACGATCCGAGTGTCAAACTTTTTAAGAACACCGGTGACGAGTGTAAGACAAACGGAATATCACGAGCATCATTGGCGACCTAAGGTATGCCAACGATTGTACTAGACCAGACATTGCCTATGTTGTGGGATTATTATGCGAGGTTTACTAGTCGACCTAGTATAGAGCATTGTACGCTATTGAGAGAGTCATGAGATACCTCAAAAGGACCATGAATCTCGGGTTACATTATCGAGAGATTTCAATTTGTATTTGAAGAATGCAGTGATGCTGATTGGAATACTTTATCGGATGATTCCAAAGCAACCAAAGCTATATATTTAGTATAGTGGTGGCGCCAGTATCCTGAAATCTAAGAAATGCACCATATTGGCTCAATCCACTATGGAGTGCGAAATGATAGCACTAGCAATCGCTAGTGAAGAAGCTACTTGGCTAAGATGCTTACTAGCGAGAGATTCCTTTATGGGAAAAACCAATGCCACCGTGTGTTGATCCACCGCGATAGTCTGCGCGCTATTGCAAAAATAGAGAACCGTTATTATAATTGTAAGAGACGACAAATCGTCGTAAGCACAAAGACCTTGTGAGAGAATGTATCTCAAAAGGAGTCGTGAGAGTGGATCATGTACGCGCGATATATGAACTTAGCCGATCCTTTGACGAAAGGATTAGCTAGGGAGAAAGTCCAAAATACATCTCAAAGGATGGGACTCTTCGCCATTAGAATCATGAGTCACTCACGATGGTAACCCGACCTAAAAGACCGGAGATCCCAAGAATTAGGTTCAATGGGTAATAACAAGTTGTGAAGTGATACGAGATGAACATGCTATAATAAATAAAGAAGCATGATCCTGAAGCAACTTAAGGTTGAGGTAATAGAAACTCTTAATGAGATCTATACTCTATGTGGAGTGGAGTACCTAGCTACAAGAGTACTCTTGATAGACTCACCTTTGTGAATGTGGAAGTGGGGTCGCTTCTTCCTATGGAATCGTTGGCAAGATTCCTAGAGCGTTCACTAAACCGGGATAGGCGTGCAAGGCCATAAAAGCACGGGCTTATAAGAATACACCCATAGAAAAGGTTGTGTGTGGTTTTGATGTTCGAGATAGAGTTCAAGACTACGAGTCACTCTTGTTGAATCGAAATCCAAACTGCTATGTAAAGGTTCAAGTCGTAGACACCTTTGCTTATGCACAATCTTACAGAAGCGTTTGACGCTATTCCTAAAACTTCTTTTTAAATTCAAGTGGGGGATTGTTGGAAATTTCAATGAATTGTGTGAATTGAAAAAGTCCCACATTGCTTGGAATAGACACTACGTGAGTGTTTATAAGTGGGAACTTAATCCATTGGGTTGGACCCCGCGGGTACCCATTTTGTGGATGAGTGAGAACACACACGATGACCACCACACACGCACGCTGCGTTCTGCGCCGTCCGTCCGACCGGCTTAGCTTGGCTTGGCTATGTGGTGTATTATTTTATTTTTGGAAATAATTATTTTAGAGAAATAAAATTATTTTTATGTTGACCAGGTTTGACTTGGTCAAACCGTAACTTTATAATTATAAAACATAACATTTATCATCATAATGCTATGCATTATGAATTGAACGTTTTCTCTATAATAATGAAAGAGCCGTTGGCTCTCATTCATTTTCCAACGGATCTCTCCCAATTTTTACCTATATAAGGAGCTCTTCTCATCCATAGCAATTTGCACCAAAAGCTTAAGATCAAGAATTTTCTCTTCAAGCTTTTTTCTCTTCTCCCTAAACAATTTTCTGGTTCTGGTTTTTTTGAAAGCTTGAGATATTTTCCAAGCTAAGAGTGGTTTTCATAACTATATAGAGTGGTTTCCATAAACCATATTGAGGGTGTATTTCTAGAGCGAATTTCTCACGGTCAGGTGAAAATTAAATAACGATGCTGTAATCAAATTTTGTTTTATCCTGGGGACGTCGTGGTTGATAGCCTACTTGCACCTTTGAGTAGTGCCACGAAACGTCTTAAAGAGAGCGACCTAGTCCGCGACTCATCCCAGTAATATCTTCGGTTTATTTTTAAAAAAAATTAAAAACTTAAAACACTGTTGTTTGGGGAAAGTTTTGGCTAAGGAAAGACTTGGTATTTAAGTGTGTCCATTGTGACCCACCTCTCTTTCCTGGGAACCTACTCGGATTAACACATTCTAATAACATTTCAAAAAGAGACAGACTCACCCACAAACAATTGTCAAAAGAAATTTCACCACTATCAGCCGGCAACGAAAGCGGCATCGAGAGACTGACAACGTGAGGGGCAACGGGAGAGGCAACAAGAGAGGCAACAGGGAGTTGCAACGAGAGACTCGAAATGAGAACAGCAACAAGGAGGCACCGAAGAGCAGCAAACAACGAGAGACTTTCAATGGGATTGACAACGGGAGTGCATATATTATATTAAATCTCATTTTCTTTTTTTCCTCATTTTTACTTCGTTATTAAGATTACCAGAAGATATCAGTTATGTTTAAAAAAATTTGCAACACAAGTATTTTAATAGATTTGAAATATAACCTTTTATCGGGATTTTTCTTTTTCTTTTATTACATTTGCAATTTTCAACGTAATTATGATTCCATAGCAAATTATAACAAATACAGTGTCACTTGTGCGAATAACAGAATCTAGGCAAGTTGGTAGCCAGAGTCTTGAGAGAGTCAATCATGTTTTGGTATTTGAAGAGTTAATTTTTTTTTTTTTTCAAAACCTAAAAGTACCCAAAACGCCTTGCTTAACATTTCACTTTAAACATTTTGTTACAAAATAAATTTTTTTCACCATCAAGTACACCAAACCACACTTTTTAGCATCTAACTTTACGTAGTTTTTCATGAAATTAATTTTTTTTACCGAATCGATTATTGAAGAACAAAATTACATATTTAAATATCTAAAATTTGTCGAGACTGTAAAGCACTCCTTAAAATATAAGAAAATGAAAAACTGAAGCAAAAATAAAAAAGAAACAAAAAAATTGGAAAAAAAAGAAGAGAAAAAGAATAGTACACTTATCCCGTGTATAAATTATCGGTACACGGGATAAGTGAACAAAACTAGATAAGTGTGCACCGTATTGTCAAATATAGTTGATAGTTGTAAGGAAGTGTGGGTTTTTTTGGCCATCAAATAATAAAATTTACAGATTGACTCTGGCTACCAATTGCAAAGTAGACATCTTATCAACATGTCATGTGTACAAATTTTGGGTTAATTTCGTAATCTTGTCACAAAATGACAAAAATTTGGCAGTTATATACTTCTTCAGGGCATATATACGATGTGTAAAAACTACGCATCGTATATATGTGCCAAATAATATATATACGATGAGCCTTTTTAAAAAAAAAAAATAGATTACAAAAGACATTTTGGGGTTTTCATCGTGGGTGAAAGTTTTAGTGAAAATGGTGGGGGTCCAAAAAAACAAGCCTTTATTAGTTTAAGCTCTAAAAAAAAGTCATCTTCTGCTCCTACGAATGTCATTTTATACGGTGCGCCAGAATTGAATGCCATATTGTCCCAACGGTTCAACTTCTTCACTTAATTTCGTTCATCTACTTCACCCACACTCTTCTCTCTCTCTCTCCCATAAATTCAATGCTCTTCTTCATTTCTCCATAGACGACCTCTCTCTCTCTCTCTCCCTACAAGTACTATACTATTACACCCACATCTTCGACCACCCTCAATATGGAAACTTGTATCTACCATAAACTAAAGACGCAACCTTTATGGTTCATCGCCCTCTTCACCCTTGGTCTCTTCACAATTCTCAGATTCACTTTCATTTTCCTCAAATGGGTCTATGTCAATTTCCTCAGGGCACCCAAAAACCTCAAAAAGTACGGATCTTGGGCACTCGTTACTGGACCCACAGACGGCATTGGAAAAAGCTTCGCTTTTGAACTCGCTCGCAAAGGTTTGAATCTCGTTTTAGTGGGTCGTAACCCCGACAAGCTTAAAGACGTGTCGGATTCGATTATCGCTAAGTTCGGAAAAACCCAGGTTAAGACCATTGTTGTCGATTTCGCTGGTGATCTTGACGAGGGTGTGGGGAAAATTCGTGAGGAAATTGAAGGGTTGGATATTGGTGTGTTGATTAATAATGTTGGAATCTCGTACCCTTATGCTAGATTCTTTCATGAAGTGGATGAGGAGCTTTTGAATAATCTTATTAAAGTTAATGTTGTTGGAACTACTAAGGTTACGCAGGTTGTTATTCCGGGGATGTTGAAGAGAAAGAGGGGAGCAATTGTTAATATTGGTTCTGGAGCTGCTATTGTTATTCCTTCTGATCCTCTTTATGCTGTTTATGCTGCCACTAAAGCGTGAGTTCTTGTATTTCACTTCTATGATCTGAGATTTATTCTTGTTTTCTGTGTTTGAATGAGGTTTTGTGTTGGTTGTTTCAGGTATATCGATCAATTTTCTAGATGTCTTTATGTTGAATACAAGAAGAGTGGGATTGATGTACAGTGTCAGGTATTGTGCTCTTGTTTTTACTCACGCGTCTTGTGTGTAAAAAGTACTTTTCCCCCTTGCATTTAAATTTCTGCAAACATTGAAGCTAATTACTGATTAGAAATGGAAGGAAATTGGAAATCCAGCTTAACAGCTCTAGTCTCAGATGAAGTCAATTTAAGTGGTATAGAAACATAGGCATAAGCTTTGGGAGTAAGAGCAACCATTACTTGTATCAATTTTTATGGACTTTAGCAGCTCGAAACTATTATCATAATGCACAACTTGAAATTAATTTGGTGAAACACAAATTTGGAGGGTTAAAACTTTTTACTTATATTAACCTTGGACAAAACTAAACGGAAAGGATCCCCTTTTTTTCCCAAGCTGTAGAAACTGTGACTGTAAAGTTTGTTGAAAGTTGGAGATTTGATAGGTTGTTGGATTCCCTGCAGGCCGCAAATCAGCAGCCAAGCAACTCAATTTGTCCTATCTTAATCGGATGACTCATGTTTCCGGCTTTGTATTTTGAGTCCGATTTACAAAGTTGGAATGTAAGCCATTCGATCTTGATATGACAGTTTGAATCGTGTGGCTGAGACTGCATGTGATTGAGTGAAACATTTTTGGAGAATCCAAATCCGTTATAATTCAGTTTGACATGGATCTTCTGTTCATGGAAAGAATTCTAGTCTGTGTATTTGTGTTTTTTTTCCTTCTTTTACTCTATCCATGGGTAGCAGCAAATTTATAAGCATTACTAGGGGCACCCTATGTTGCACGGACACCTCCGGTTGAAGACGTGTCCTAGTGTCCGACACATTCAATTACTTGTATTTGTCAAAAAATTCAAAATAAAACCGGTGTCTGGGTGTCTGTGTCGTGTCCGGTGTTTGTGTCTGTGTCTGTGTCCGTACTTCATAGTGGGCACCTTTGTCCATTTTTTTTTTTTGAAGTTTTACTTTACTATTCATGATTGGTATATTTTCCTAATTCTGGTTTTCTAGGGTACTAGTTTATTTTGTTCTTGTACTAATATTCAGAGAATCCAGTTACATAGGATTTTCATCGTTGAGGTATGTTGTAACCTCAATTAATGTCTAGATCTGGAAACATGAAAGCGTGGCCCACGATTGTGAAATCTAGGTGGAATCACAGTGCACTTTCACACTCTTGATTGCTTTTGCCATTTCCCTTTCCCACACTCCATCCAATATTTTCTTCTAGTAGTTGGAAAACCCTCCACCTAACTAATCTGTTTATGGAAGAAAGTTGACTATGTTGAAAATGAAATGGATTTATTTGCTGTTACAGAAAGTTTGCTATTTTTTCTGTCATGTCTGATGAAGATTTTTTCCGCGCGATGCAGGTTCCATTATACGTGGCAACGAAGATGGCCTCAATCAAGAGATCTTCATTCTTTGTTCCATCAACTGATGGTTATGCGAAAGCAGGTTTGAGATGGATAGGCTATGAGCCTCGTTGCACACCGTACTGGCCTCATACTCTTCTTTGGGCCCTCGCATACTCGTTGCCTGAATTTGTTGTTGATGCTTGGCGCCTAAGGTTTTGTCTTGCTATTAGAAAGAGGGGACAGCTCAAAGACTCAAAGAAGAAGGAATAAATAGGATGCTTGTTTCTGTTGTTTAGGCATAGATGTTACTGATAAACAGATTATGATTCCAAGTTGCATGTTGTGTTTCTGATTTTACTCTTAATGTGTTGCTTGTCTCGATGAGTATCAATTGTGTGAAATTCTCTTTTCTTTCCCCATTCCATTGGTGTTTCTTTTTGCTGAATATCAATTGATTATATCTTCCTTTTCCCTCATCAATTGTTTACCAATTTTTCATGCGTTTTGAAGAAATTTGAGTTGAAAATTAAACTCAAGAAATGATTAATCGCCTAGTAAACAGATTTACGTGGATTATGTTCTTAAAAAACCCAAAATACTAACCAAAACCTGATAATTTATATCTTTATAAATTGGAACATGCTTTCATAGTACTTTCACTTTTATCTTTTTATTCTACTCAATTTTGGTAGTTTGGAACATATTTATGGTCCTAACGACAAAATGAAAGTATAATTAAAAGGCTTAAATATGATTTAGGCCCTTCAAATATAGCGTATTTTGGTTTAAGTCCGTGCATTTTTTTTTTAGTAAAAAGCCCTAGCAAATATTAGTGTTTTGAAATAAGTCCTTCTGTTAGAGGACTGTTAGTGTGACGTTAAATAATATGACACGTGGGTTGTCTGGTGTGTTAAAAATGCTGACTCAGTTAATAGTGTTAAAGTTAAAATAAAACAAGGAAAAAGATTAAAAGTGAACAATATTTTAAATAGATTAAAAAGAACAAAAGCAAGTCTTCAACGAAAGACAAGTCCAGAACGAACAGAAGAACAATTGAAAGAAAAATGCAAAGGAAGAAGAACGACTAGGGTTGTGAATGCGAAGGAAGAAGAACAACTGTATAGGGTTTGGTCGCGAAGGCTAAGAAGAAGGAACAAAGGCTTGGGAATGTGAATGGTAGGGTTTGGTCGCGAAGAAGAAGAACGGCTAGGGTTTGTTGTGATTAAGGATGAGAGGGTGGTGGTGGCTCGCCGGAGAAGAAGATGAAAATTGGGGTGATTTTTCATATTTGTGTGTTTTTGTCAATTTCGTCCTCATGTTTTTGTTAAGTTTCATTTTTGTCCCTTGGTGTGGAAAATAGTATGCAAGTATACATAGTCACACAAGTAATATAATGATAAGAAAAGGTCGAACCCACAGGGATTATGTAAAACTTTATATAGTTCAGAGTGTACACTTAGTGTGTCTACACTATTCACAGTTGGTTGGAGTGTTCAAAGTTATAAAAACAATATAAACAATAAATGTGTGTAGGAATCAGTGAGATAAAGTAGTTGAGATGTTTTCACCAAGTAAGTCACTTCTAAGTGTTTTAGTGGAGTATGCATTGTGGGTACACTGAATGCAGCTGCAATAGTGTGTGCCTTTCAGTCACTTTCTTTAGAGTTTCATTACAAGCTTCCTATGTCTAGGCATGCTAAATAGGTTCACTCCTGTCTCTTAAGCTCCCACTGGATCACCCTAAGAACTATGTTATCCTATGTCTAGGACTTAACATGGTTTTAACAAGCAATTCCTCATTAAAGCTAGTTTAACAAAGATGTTGTTGTAAACACTCATTCTCATTAACTCTTGAGTTCATAAATGTAACCCATGTCTGCTGCTACAAGTTTATCTATTCTAAAGTGAGCAATTGCAGAATAAGTTTTGAAAGAAGTATTACACAAGAGTTAAAATGCATACACTACATAAACCACATTTACTTACATAGAAGTTCATTACAAGGCTACAACATCTTAACTAAAGGAATTTAGCTCATAGTACTCATAATATAATAGAAAGAATCTGCAAATAGCATAATCAAATGAGTAATATAACAATTGAACTCAAAAAGATAGAGATTACACAAATAGGAGATCTTTTGCATGAGTTTCCCAAGTTGAAGTACAAGATGATTTCCTTACACAAGTTTCCTCCAAGTAGAAGTGAAGGGAGTGGTTGTCAAACACCTCCTTACCTTCCTTTTCTTCAGAAACTTAAATAAAAACTAAACCTAAGCTAAGAATATAAATAAACTAAGTGATCCTTTAAGAATTGGATGAAGGATGATTTTCAAGTAAAAAGATGACTTCTATTTATAGGCAAGTGAGCTTTCATCCCTTAGAGGGTTTCCTTTCGCGCGAAATATCAATTGAGATCAGTAACCATGGTTAGTTGCAGACCTCCCATCAAGCAAGTTGCTCAAGTTGGTCGTTTGCATGAAGTTCACATGGGGTGGTCCAATAAAGAAGTGCCACATGTCCTTGAGTAAGTGAGTTTCTCAACTTGTCTTTGATAGTGGTCGCTGAATTCAGCAAGTGGATCTGCTCCATATGATTAGGCACGACGTCACAAATCAAGTGTTGAAGCATCAAATTGGTCCTTGGATGTTTTGTTGCAAAGTGTTGGTTTAGCAGGTGTAGGCAGTGTGGGCACTCCTAGTGTAGCTGTACTGAACAAAACATCAAACCTAACAAGATATGTGCATTTTGTCTAATTCATTGTCCTAATCTTTTTGAATCCTTAAAATGTTGTTTCTTAATAAATAAGCTATATTTATATATTAATGTACTTGAAAATAAACAATAATCTAAGTTTAAATGTATGAATAACTCTATATAAAATAGAGTTATCATCCTTTCTATGCCACACTATATAAATATTCCAAGTCAGCAGTGACACGTAAGACGCCACGTCAATAGTTAACTACCAATGTGGCGTTCGTTAAGAAAAACTAACGGTAGGAACCAAAATGAAACGAAAATAAAAGACGAGGGACCAAAATGGACCAAAAAAAGATAAAGGATCAAAGTGAAACCTAGACCAAAGATAAATGACCAAAAATGTAATTTAGACTTATTTTTATAAAAAAAAAAAGTAATTATTATTTTTTAAAAAAGAAAAAGGGCAAAAAGGGGATCAAAATATTTGAGGGGCCGCGAGAATGTAAGGGTATAAGTATGAGTGTATGACATAACCTGAAGAGGTGCCGCCATGCCATAAACCCTCGACGCTGAGGTAAGAGGTTTATGAGCATGCATTTTCGACCAATCGGATTCTGAATTAGGGTTAACCATAATCAGCGATTGAGTGACTGAAATGGCGACGCTGAGTTCACCCAACCGCACCCTCGTCTTCGTCGACACAAACCTCGATACTCACTTGGCTATCACCGTCTCCGATCACGACACCTTCTCCGACTTCAAAAGTAATCCCTCTTTCTCCCTCTCTTTATCTTTCAATTACTTTACATTGCTAATCTTTTATTGAACTTCAATTCACATGCATGCATTTCATATCTGTAGAGAAAATATTGTCACAACACCACGAATGCTATGCAGATATTGGCCCGATACAAGTTCATGGATTTAAGGTACATATTAGTTTTCAATCAATGGTTGTTTATTGTAAGGTATTAGTTTTGCTTGATTTTTGATTTTGTTTTTGTTAGATGAAGAAGGAGGAGTACTTATACCGCCTATCGAACTCAATGTTGGTGAGAGATACCTTTAATCATTTCAACAAGCGTGTGACTTTTAGTGTTGATGTTTCTGCATTGGGGGAGTGTGGACATAATGATGCTTCTCCTGACCTGGTGGACTCTCTTGCCATTGCTAATTATGCTTTAGTTGGTCCTGTTGATAATGGTATCACTTTGCCATCCAATTTCCAGTTGCAGCAGTTGGAGAACAAGAGTGAAAAAATTCATGTTATCAGCTCTTGTGTTACACATGATACTGCTAAAGAAGCTGTTACAGATTTGGAGGGTGCTGTCAAATCCTCTGGCGATGGCGATCATGACATGGGAATTCCATTGCCTAGTTCAGTTCCTGAGATAGAGGATCGTAGCCATGTAAATCACGATAATGACACTGGAATTCTATTGCCTAGTTCAGTCCCTGAGACAGAAAACCGTAGTCATGTAAATCAAGAAGCTCCAAGTTCTCACATTCAACCTGAAGTAGATGGATCCAGTAAAGGAAAACAGAAGAAGATAAAAAAGAGAAAAGAAGGTACTGTGGGAGGTAATAATTTGAAAGATAACACTGCCTCTGTTGATAATCCTCTCAGTTGTCCATCTGAAAATGCAGCCAATTTTGACAATTTTCCAGTGCTAAAATCCGAGATTAGACGGGATGGAAAAGAAGAATTTTGTTTAGATGACGGCCCATGTGTTTCGGAGCACATTGAAAAAAATGTCAAAAATTTGGAGATGGATGTAAAATCCTCTGGCAATAATGACCATGTAGTTCTATTTCCCAGTTCTATCACCGAGACACGGGACAATTTTTGTGTTAATCATGAACTTCCAAATTCACATATTGAGTGCGAGGTTGATGGATCCCACAAAGGCAGTAAGGATGATTGTATTGCATCTGAGGAAGGAACTTCTAAACCCATACCAAGTGCAAAGAAAAAAGTCAAGAGTAAAAAAAGGAAAAGAGAAGACATAGTGCAAGATGACACTTCAAAAGAAAATGATGCTTCTGTTGTTGTGCCGGGTGATTATACAGTTCAGCAGGATATTGTAGTCCTACCAAATTCTTCAGAGATTGCATATAAAGATGTGAGTAAGGAGACTGGAGCTTTAAAGGAGTATCTGCAGACTGAG
Organism: Oxytropis ochrocephala; assembly: GCA_020916435.1. Taxonomy (NCBI): domain Eukaryota; kingdom Viridiplantae; phylum Streptophyta; class Magnoliopsida; order Fabales; family Fabaceae; genus Oxytropis; species Oxytropis ochrocephala. The sequence goes on from CM037089.1 coordinate 30,288,424, forward strand.
TGCAAGAATAAAAGCACTAAGAATGACATTGATGCTGTATCAATGAAAGAGGATTCAGAACCCGGACCTGCTGTAAATAAGAAGCGTAAGAAAAGGAAGACTCGCAATTCAAAAGAATTGTTGAAGGCAGAAACAGCATCTCAGAAGGATGCAGCACAAATGTCTCATGAAGCTCCTGAGGAAACAAAAGATTTACAAAATCCGTTTGAAGTTAATAATAACAAACTGGGGGATGACATTGAATACAAGCACAATGAGACTGAAGACATTTTAGATACCAGACCTCCTGAGAAGGAAAGAAATAAGGGCAAAAAGAAAAATAGAGAAAAAAGTCGTCTAACAAAAAAAGGGCTAATGATCTCAATGGAGACAATTCTTCTCACCACCTTTTGGAGGACCAACAGAATATTAAAAACAGCAGTGCCGACCAATCAGCTGATCATTTTAATGATGCCAATCAACACAGAACCAGTGTGCTGGATCAGCGGAAGAAAGCGAAGGTGAACTCTTCGAAATCGAATCTTCATGAAACTCCTGTAGTTACTTCTTCCCGAGAAGATGAGGAAGCAAATCATTCCAGCATTCAAAGAGAAGGTACTCAGGAGGAAATATCTGAAAATTACCACTTATCTAAAAAAGTACTAGGAAAATGTGTGAAAATAAAGTACCCATCTTTTAGATTGTATAATGTTAATATTAGTTTGATATGCTCTTTTCTATTGAGTTAAATTTTAGATTAGACTGATTGGTGAAATTTTAAATCTATGACTGATCAGTTTTTTGTCGGGAATGGTAGATGTCATCACAAGCAAAAAGACGCTTGACAAAATGGAGATTGGAATAGATGCACGCAAAGAAAGCATTCAGTCTACAGTAAAAAGAAAAGGAAGTTATGAGAACCATTGTGATATTGAGATGAATCTACAGCCTTCTGATGCGAACGAGCCTAAGGATCTGACCGATGATAATGAGAATGTTGTTCTTGGTCATTGTCAGGATCGTGAAACTGGCCAGACAGAGGGAGCTGAAGAAGGAATAGAAGTATCGCCTCAAAATGATCCTGAGCTGATGCCATTTGAAATGCACACACCATCCAACCAGGATAACACAAATTCAGACATCAGAGAATTAAAGACGAATTCAAATGTTGTAGACATGAATGGAATGAAGGAACCTGTAAAATCCAATAAGAAAAAAAGAGGGATAAAAAAAACTAAGAGTTCAGGTGGAGGACTGGCACTTAGAGAAGATATTTGCTCTGTGGATGCTTCTGAGAGTGAAAAGGTTATTGCCAAGTCTCTTAAAGCAACTATTCCTGATCCCTTATCAGGAAATACCGAGACAGAAGAAAACCGTTTAAATCAAACAGAAGGGGAACAAATACAGCGGGAGGAAATGCATGGGACAAAACTTTCAGTGACTGATAAGATAGATGAATTTGGCATGGAAAATTCTGGTTCCTTGGAACAAGTTAAAACAAAATCTAATGCTGAAAGTGTGGATGAACAAGTGGACAAAAGTCTGGGAAAGATATCAAACAACAAAAAAGCTTCTACCTCAAAGATCACGTCGGCTATGCTAACAAAAGATCAAGTTCTTGTTGGTAAGAAAGAACATGATATACATAGGATTGACCTTGGTCAGAATGAACCAAATGCACCCAAGACTGTACAAGATTCAACATTGTCTAGCTGGTCTGACAGTGCAATGTCCTTAATGGGAGAAAACAGAAAACCTTGTAACAACGCTTCTGGGAAGTTACGGATTTGGAGAGACAAAGAGAACACATTCCTGTTTCAAAATCAAAGCTGGAAGGTTCCAACATAAGGGTTCAAAATAAAGCAAGAGGAGCTTCTAGGAATGACGTTAGGGAGTTGTGAGTAAGGGGCAGCTGCAGAAGAGAGCTTGATAGGAGTTTTCGAGGACGATAGTAGTGGTACCTCTGAAGGTGAAGATCACGTTGATGGTTCCGACGCCAGTACTAGACCTCCATCTGATAATTCACTCTTATCTGATTGCTCTGATGGGTATAACAGTCCAGATGTGGATTCACAACAAAAGGGTAAGTGAAATCATTTTCTTTCAAAATGTGCCTTGATGTATGTATCCGTTGATATTGTGCATGTAAATATTTTTTAATATCTGTGGGTGGATGAATGAGTTTCTGATCGTCCTTGAAGAGCTTCGTGTAAGTGACCATTTATTATTAAGGTTGAAAGTATTATATTTTTTGAAGTCGAGATAAAAATATTGTTTTTTCCCAGCCAATTCTGAGACTTCTGAAGTTTGTATTATCAAGTTGTTATTCGTTGTGCTGGAAGATAAGTTGACAACTAGTGGATTATTGCAGTTTATATTTTTTAGATTGGTCTCGTTCGTTTCTATGCCAAGAAATTTCAGGCAGGCACTAGCATTGTCACTGTTCATTTGTAGCTTACCACTTTCCCAAAGTTTTGTTGTTGGAACTATTTTTCTGTCAACTACTTGGGGCACTATATTGAGTCAACTATTTTTCTTAGCTACTGCCTACTGCACTTACCTGCAAACATTTTGGCATCTCACTTGGTCGAGGTCAATAAGGTTTTGTAGTATTACTATCGACTACTCCCTCCGGACTCATATATAAGCAACAAATGACTTTTTAGATTCATTGAAAAAGTAATGTATCTGGACTATATGTAGTCCATATACATCATTTTTCCAATGAATCTAAAAAGTGGTTTATTGCTTATATATGAGTCCAGAGGGAGTATGTCATCTGTGTACCATTTGTTTATATCTTAACATGCTTTTTATTTTTGATGTTGGTATGGACGACGAGATTGACTTAAACATTCATATGGCTACGTTCTGGTATATCTTGCTTCATAAAATGGCCATGATATAATTTTTTTTTCTTTTACTGTTTCAAATTGGGCAGGTTTGTACAGTGGGAAAAGGCTGGAAAATGGTGAAAGAAGTTCCTTAAAAACAAGGTATGTTAATAAATTGTGTATCCGCGGAGTTGGCAAAATGGTTTGCAATTGCATGTTTCAATGGCCTTTTTCAGCATTTAATTGTTTCAAATGCGAGTCTTCATTATCCCACATTGAGAACTCGAGTTCATTCTTCTGTGGAGCATTCCTTCAATACGATCCAGTTTTCTACTACCCTAGAGAGTTATGCGAATAACACGAGCCTGCTTCACGTAAACTTTCACAAGTTTTCTCAGGCTTCACATAAGGTTTCTCATGTTTGCTCAGGCCTGTCAATGTGAATCGCACACATAATTGCATTTTGGGCAAGAACTTGGTAGAATCCTAGAATCTCTTGATTCTATGAGCAGAATTGCAGCGTAGATGAGCGGCGTGCAGGGTCAGGTTTGTGCGACCCAATTGTGTTTTAACCCCCGTTTTCATTCCTAAACCATAAAGCACGTTCTCTCAGCAGCCTAAGACCCTCTCTGTCTCTTGCATCGCACTGCACACCTTGGGGTATTTCCCTTAGTCTCTCCGTCCCTCGCACCTGAGCCTCACTGTCTCTTCTCTCTCACATCTCAACCTCAGACCCTCTCTGCTTTTCTCTTGTTTTCTCCCGTGCTCTGCTGCGCACGACCTGCTCCTTGGTCTACGCGGCCAGGTCACCTTCTCCTGCGGCGGCCGGTTCGGTTTTATATTTAAACTTCTGAATGTCTTACATTTTGTGTGTACTTTTTGATTGATTAAGACTTGTGAACTTATGCACTATATGATATATACTAATATGATTTCTGTTTTGGTAGGATCTTGCGATCTTAGTTACAGTCTTATGTATTTCGATCTTGTTACCCTTCTCCCAATCCTAGGTAATTAATTGTGTAGAATCTTATGATTCTAGGTGCAGTCTTACGTGTTACCCTCTCCCGGTATTACTCAAGATATCGATTTTGACAATATTGGATGCAGGATAGGGTGGTCATTAGGATTTAGAGTCGGAAACAGCAAGACTGGTCTGGGTGGAGGTTGTTGGGTTGGAAGAAGCTAGGATATCTATGGAGGTCTGGGCAGTAGGTTCGATCAAAACAATTGTAATTAAGGATAACCTCCTAAAAAGAAAGTAGGGTTCACATTTCCCCGAAAAGTGAGGCCACTAGGCCAGAGGAGGATTTGTCCACAAAAAAAGGTGTAGAGGAGACTGGAAGCCAACAAGCATGCTTGTTTAGGTGGCAGCTGAACGCGCCGATGAAGGCGCCTGATACAGCACATATTGATGGTTGGCCTTGAAATTCTGGGTTCTGACATGTCTCATGGCAGCAATCTCTGGATATCGTCATTGGTCGAAAAGGTGCTGGCGCATCAGAGGTTGCCAATGTTGACTTTGATTTGAAGCACTAAAAAATAGGTATAATGAAGGTGCCCAAATAGGGAAACAACCCAAGAATGCAATGAAGATTACCTAGTGCTAAGATTTGTATGTGGGAGCTTAGTTTCTACGACTGAGCTCTTGTACCAAATTAAAGAGAGAAAATTGACTACGTAAAATTTCAAATCTGATTGATTTTTTACAGAGACACAACTTACAATTTATAGGCCAATGTATATAAATTTTATCAATTGCTATCCTAAAATTAGGGAAAGAGAATTTGTATTAATAACCAAAAATGCACAAGTAAATAGGAAAATATATCACCCTCATGTGAAAGATGCTAAGTTTTTGTAGCTATAACCATCTAGTTCTAATGCTACATGCATCTGTGTCACGAAAGATTTTCATTTCACTTGGTAATTAGATTATTCTTATTCTTATGTATATAATTGCTTGTCTTTATATGGGGTAAGCATGTGGTTGCTTATTCCTTAAGAATAATAAATCAAATTATTAGAAGGGGGGGGGCTGGCTAAACATTGCCGCTCAATGTCGTTACCTGATTAACTTCCATTCTTTCAATTTTACCTCTGTTAGCTGTTAGATGTTTTTTGGGCTTCTCTTTAGTTTTACGTTTCCTTATTCAGTTGTTATTTACTGCGTATTTGAAGTAGTGGTAGGGAAGTTTCTAAAACCTTCTATTTGCAGTTTATCAGACACAAAAGGGATGCCAATTGATCGTGTTCTTAGAAGTTCAACCAGATACAAGAAAGCGAAAATAACAGCCTCTCAAATGGGCGAAAGTGAAAGTCAGCCAGAATTTGTTCCAGACAGCCTCGCCGACATGTAATAAGAGGTTTCACCAGAAAAAGGAACACCATTTTGATATTTTTGTTGTCAAGAAACTGTCATCCCACTAACGTTGTGCAGTTTTGTGAGGTTTTAGCCTCTCTCCTTACCTCATTTTCCAAATAAATCGGTGATTTGCTTTTTTAGCGTGGTTATTGATCATGTTGTGATTTATGTCGAGTCAAGTTAATTATAACAATATGGCATATTATTGTAATACTTTTACTAATAGTGATATTAATAAAGCGTTAAACAAAGTTCTCAGTCGATGCCAAACCATTATGTTGTGCAAGGTTACTCATCAAAGTTTTTCCTGGATGAACTGCCCTGCATGGTGTACAATGAATTGCTCTGTCGATGCTGCTACATTGTTAGAATTTATAATGAGATACAATGAATTCTGCATCTGTCCTAATTTTGTTTTTTTAGACCTTTAATCTGTCTTTTTAATTTTCGTTTTGCTGGTTTGTTTTAGGAGACCTTTTGCTTAGGGTTCCCTTTTACCGTTTTGATTTTGGTTTCTCTTTTGCCTTGAGTTTTGGTCTACTCTCCTTTGGCCGAGTCAGACTTATGATACTAAACAATAGTTTAGTAATTGTTACTAAATGAGCATAATAGTAATTTCCCATCAATGAAAAAATTTGGTGACCACACCAAAGTTATATTGTAGCAAACATGTACTAACTAGTGTTTTCATTTACCCACTCACTCACCATACAAAAACTAAATTGTGCATTTGTAATATGACTTACCATTTGAATTGTTGTATAATGGTCGTAAAAAATTTAGTAACTATTACTAAGGAATTCTTTAGTATGTCGTTGCCCCTTGGCCTTTCTGCCTTCTTTATTTCTCTTTTTTAATAAATTCAGTTTTTGCCAAAAAAAAAAAACAATGAACTGACATTTTTTGAAGCATTTTCAGCATGCTTGAATATCCAATTGCATCCGACCAAATTTAAATTCATATCTTTCAGAACAGTGTGTTGTCAAGCTAGAAATTCTTGCTTTCAAACCAAACACGTGTTAGAGATGATTTGAAGTGAAAGGCATACATTCACTAGAGTATTCATCATACAAAATGGTATGATCATGCAATGAATAGAGAATTGGTCTGGAAATGCAACGTGACTTCAAACACAACTCAGAACCAAAATCTTAAGGAAACAAAGTTGGTATACTGTGTGTTCTTTTTCTAACTTGTATACTGTTTATCTTTATTATTCCAAAAATTCAAACCAGAATGAATCTCAAGAAAATTAGCTAAAAGACAATCATTTTAATTCAACTCTTGGCTGATCTAAACACATTCATTGTAATCAAGTCTTTCAAGAAGGAAACTTTGATATATAAGACATAGATAAAGAGCATTAGATACAAGTTACAAGCAAGTGGTACAATAAAACATTTATAACCAAATTCACTGGGATCTCATTCTGTTGATTTGGTTAAGAGCCGGCTGCAAAATATTGTAGAGCACCCAAAGAATAGCAGGTGAAACCACAATCAACAGAAGCGTTCCCCTGTTGTCACTTCCAGCAGCAGCAGCAGCATCAGCAATCATGGCCAACTCACTAGCTGATGCCTCTGGTATCGACACCAAACTCGAAGCTGCCAACCCACCAAGCCCAAACCCGATGATCAAAGCTTTACTGTTACGCATGCGGTTGATTTGGTTCAAAGCTGGCTGCAGAATATTGAACAGAACCCATGCTATGGCTGGAATCAAAGGCAACAACAGTGCTAACCCTCTGTTATCTCCTTCTGCTATTTCTGCTATTTGCTGAGCAGCAAAGGCAGCATCACAGCTTCCTAGTGATGAAAATATGGCACCAGCAATTGCAGTTCCTGCTAAGGAAATTGAAGGTGACACTGTTGCTTTCTCTGTAGAGACCAGACCCTTTGGCAGGTTCTGAAAGGAAAGCAAAGAGGTGGTAGGTTTGGAAGCTGTGAGCTTGGTGTTGATGTTGGTGGGGTTGAACAACTTGGGTGTGCTTGTTGCCTTGAGGCATTTTGAATTGATCATTGCCATTGTTGATATTGTTGCAGCCATGGGATGAACTTGACTTGCTTAAGCTTTGTATGAACTTTGTTGAGCTTGAGCCTGACACAGATTCACAAGAGTGGTAGAAATTTGATGACAATACTTTGGAATATAGATGCATGAGAAAGCCACGTCGGAGAAACGATGTCCAGTAAGGTTGTGATTTCTAGATTCTTTTCTTATCTTAACACCCTCTCATTGGTTAGATTTCCACCTCATGTTTCTTATCACTTCACAATTCAAATGCAATTTGTCTTTTTTTTTTGTCAACACTGTTATTGTCTTGTGACGACCTGCGGATCAGCTACGACTCATGTTGGGTACTTGCGACCAAGCTAGGCCCAATTTCATGGATCAACAACTGGTTTCGTTACATTTGGCTAAATATTAAAGCAACCCCCCAATTTTGAACCACACCCCCTTTACATGAAAACACCTCGTTGGAACTTGGTGTTGTGAATTGAAAAAAGTACTCAATTTTGTGGAAGGGAAAGAACACACATAAACTGACCACCACGCGTGTCGACAGTGGCTCGATCGGGCGGGGCCTAGGCTTTGGCCGAGTGGTGTAATATATTTTTCGAAAATGATTATTTTATTTTTTTGTGTGTTGCTTGCTCACCAAGTCTCCAACAATCAGATCCCTTAATTGTCTCGTAAGTTTTGACCAGTCAAAGAGCCGTTATGTATTGCTCACTCAAAGAGTTGTTGCGCTACTGAGCCATTTTTTTTATAGTTGGTGCGATTTTTTATCCAACAACTACTTGCTCACCAAGTCGCTAACTCGCCTATAAATAGAGACCTCTTCTCATTTTCGAAACACATCGAAACTTGACGCATTTTTAAGTTTATTCTCTCTAAACATGTTTCTTCTTCTCAAATAAATAGTGGTTTACTAAACCATATTCAGGGTGTATTTCTAGAGCGAAAGAATAGAGTTTGTCATAAATTTTCTTTCTCTCTGCATCCTGTCTTGCATATTGCGTGTTCGAGTACACATTGTTGGTTTTCAAGCCTTCTGGTGCAACCACAACAAAAGAATTAGGTGGGGGAAAGCTCCCGTATATGTTTGGTATGGGACACGAGAAGTAGATTCCCTGACCAGGTCCTTAATAGGACATATATTTATCAGCCAGATAGGGTAATACTAGATTTTAATTACTTTGATCAATTTTTGGTAGGGAAAGACTTATTACATTCGGACTTTGTGGTGACAATTAAACGGCGTTCTGTACAAACATGAGAGCATTGTGGCAACAAGAAATGGCCAGAGTCAACACATTTTATGAGATTATTATACGCATAAATAACTAGAAAGAGTCTAAGGCTAATGACAAGAAATTATAAGTGCAATACATGTAGCATATTTAAACTACACTTTATGTATCCTTCCTATGTTTTTGATGTTTACAGGTATCTTAACACTTATGTGTTTTTCTTTTGTATATTTGTTTGTATCACTCTTTAGCCAAACTATGTTTTATGTTCTGATTTTCCGTTGTCTAGATACTGTGATGCATGGTGCTTAGATAGACAATTGGATAGGCCACATTTTTTATGCTTGACTCTGTGACTTTAATATAACCATATCTTTTGTAAAACTCTTAACATTATTATGTCTTTATATATGCGAATGTTTAGATTTAGATATATGTGCATCAAACATCATTTTAAAAAATTATATTTAAAACAGTAGTGGTAAAAAAGAAAATAATCACGTGAAAAATAGAAAATACTTTTTCTTTGTCGGGAAAATGGAAAATACTGGGAGACCGATATTTTATATTTGATAATTATGATGGCGGTGGGTCCATTTCATTTTTTTAAACCCAGCAAATTCCATTTTTAAAACCCAGCAAAGGCGGAGGAAAAAAAATCAGAAGAAAGAAAGAACCCCTGCTCCAACTACTCTATCACCACTCACCACAATTGTATCTGCACTTCCATCTTTCAATTTCCGTGTCTTCCACTCCTAACCACATCACTCGTATAATAAAACCGGCTCAACGATAGATTTTTTTAAACCGGTTCGTTCTGAACCCAACTAATGGCGACTCTATTATCTTCCGCACCGAATATATTGTCTGTTCCGTTTGGGAACCGTAGCAGAAGAAATCTCCCACTTCGACCTCACTCCCACACTTTCTCTTCTTCGACCGGGAAGTTCCTCCGCGGTTCACTTTCAGTTACTCGGTTTGGATTCAAGTCTGGTTTCTTGCCTGAACCGGATGACGCTGAATTCGTTATCAGGGAATTGTTTAGCCGAGCGGAGGGTTTTCTTTACACGATTGCTGATGCTGCCGTTTCTTCTTCCGATACGGCGGTTACTACCACCGCCAAACAGAGTAACGATTGGCTTTCTGGAATTACCAATTACATGGAGACTGTTCTCAAGGTATTGTTTTCCTTAACTTCGATTTTACTGGATTCTCAATTTGATTTTGTTTTTATTTTTGTGTAAAATTGAAACTGTGATTTTAATTTTTAATTGTGAACTCCTTTGATGGAACTTAGTTCAATGACTAGAAGGAAATTGCGTGTTTGGAGAGGATGGAATTTTAGGTTGAATAGTAACGTTGTAGTTTGTAGCAAAATACAGTTTCACCGAACTTCAAAATAGCGTTTGTAGCAAAATACAGTTTCACCTAACTTCAAAATAGCATTGATTCTACTTTGATTCTAGCGGTGCAGTTTCCCATACCGGGTTAGGTGCTTCGGAAAAGGCTTTGTTACGATTTTATTTTTGTTTGCATAGAAGTGAATTAAGTAATTTATTATGGTCAAATCTCACTATGTATTAGTTGAACTGACTAATAGAATTACTAAACCAGTGTGGTGAATTCTTAATTTTTTATGCTGATAATACATGATCAAGTCTGTAGACTCTGGCACTCTGCAATGGATATCATATCAATCAATGGAATTTTCTATTGGCTCAAGCATCCTACTTTTATTTACTTCTTTCTTGTAATTCTCTTTTTGAGATTGTTGGAAGTTGCAAACTTGTGATGTATTTTTAATGTGTGAATTATATAACTATTTTGATTTTAAAATTAAAATTGAACTCGCATAACTACACACTGTTCTACTTCTGTGATCTTATGTTGTCCAGTAATACTGAGGGGAAGTATTTTACCTATTGCAGGTACTAAAGGACGGGCTTTCTACGTTGCATGTGCCATATGCTTATGGTTTTGCAATTATACTGCTCACTGTTCTTGTGAAAGCTGCCACATTTCCATTGACAAGAAAACAGGTTTGTCTTTGTTGAAATGTGCTTTACTTGTGTTGGAGACCTGAAAATGATCAATATATGAGTCATGTTCTTTTGATCCTCTTAAATTTAGGTTGTGAAATGACAATAATTGCTTTTGAGACTTAATAGTCATTTTCCTTCCTTTTTTCGCTTTCATCACGATTCTGTTGGATAAAATTTTGAGTGACTGTTCTCAGGTAGAATCTGCCATGGCTATGCGATCTTTGCAACCTCAAGTAAAGGCAATCCAACAACGTTATGCTGGCGATCAGGTATTCTGGATGGCTTTTATAAGTGTTACTTTTTCGAATAAAATCTATTTTGTAACTGCTGAAAGACTTTGGGAAATACCATTTAGTGATTTGTTCAGATATTACCTGGCAACTTTAACAATGAGTACATGAAGAGTGCTAGGAGCACACTCTCTAACACTTTCCCTCTTACACTCTCTATATAACTGGGAGAAATTCACATAGGTCCAATTTTCAAAGTGGCGGTACCCACATGAATATCACATCATGTCTCAATCATAAAATTAAAGTGAGTGTTTGAAAGAGAGCCTTTTGCTATCACTTTTCATGAAAGCATTTTTCCTTTCCTAAATCTCAGTCTGTGCTACAAGGTAATTGAGCAAGCTGTGTTATATAATTTGATGGAATTCTGATGCCAGTGCTCCTGTTAGAGTGTGTTTGGAATGTTAGATGATGGTTTTATTCAGAAATCAAATTGTGTTTGGAAAAATAAAAAATGAGAAATAACAGTTTTTTAAAATTTCACGATTTCTTTGCTTTTGTGTCACAAATCCTATTAAATTTGGTAGTATATGTAGGAATTGGTTAGATCTAAATCTACTTATCTTGATTGGCCATTTTACTCTTATTGAAAAGACTTTTCAATAAAATAAACAAATTAATTCCGTTTTTAATGAATTCCGAACTTGAAGTTTGATTCCAAACATCATATTTGATTTCTAAATAAAATCAAGTTAGTTTCTATTTATAAGGATTCCAAGCACAATGTTAGCATTTTGATTCTGTTACGTCTAACTCGATGAGATTTGTTTCTCCAATCAAGTAACAAGATTCCTATATTGTCTTCCTGCAGGAGAGAATTCAACTTGAAACTGCTCGGTTGTATAAATTAGCCAACATTAATCCCCTAGCAGGTATCCATGACATGATTGGCATTACTGGAGAAGGGTTATAGTTATACATATTTCCCTTGGCTTTGAGGATGCGGCCAACGTCATTTTAAATATTACAAGTCCGGTTGTTTTCTTAGTTGTTTCCATACAATTGCTCCTGTTGTTTCTTACGTTGTACATGGAACTATAAAAATTGTTCTGTCATAGATATGCAAGAACTTTTGGGTAGGTAGATGGAGGCAGTGATCAGACCAATAATAATAACGTTTTGTTATTTTGTCTTCATTTTTTACCCAGGATGCCTGCCAGTACTCTTAACAACACCTGTGTGGATTGGGCTGTATCGGGCCTTTTCTAATGTGGCTAATGAGGTATGTTGCTTATGAAAATGATTTTCTATGTTATTTACTCTGCTGTCTTGCAGGCATATATATGTTTCTGTCTTCCATGGCTAATGTTTTTGTCTAATATACAAAGGGACTCCTCAATGAAGGCTTCTTTTGGATACCTTCTCTGTCTGGCCCAACTACAATTGCAGCTCAGCAAAATGGCAGTGGTATCTCTTGGCTTTTTCCTTTTGTGGTAATATCTCACTTTACAAGTAAAATTACCTTTGTTATTTTTTTGACGGAAAAATTACCTTTGTTTTGTTGTGAATATTAAATTTATATCCTTGTTCACATTCTTGGCGACTTCTGATAGATACTAGGTAGATTTAAATGCGAGGTTTTTCTTTTTAATGTTTTTTGCTTCAATTGTTACACTTCAGGATGGTCACCCTCCCCTTGGATGGCCCGATACATTGGCTTACCTTGTCTTGCCTCTTTTGCTGCTTGTCTCTCAATACATTTCTCTCCAAATAATGCAGTCATCACAGGTAAGTCGGGTTGCATGTACAATGAAATTAGATACTTGTTGGTTCTATAATTACGGTTGTCCCGAAACATCCTGGACTTGAGAACTAAACACTTTGAACTCTAAATTTATTGCTGATATATAATCTGGTTTATAGTCCATATTTGTCTTCAACACACTAACAGGGAGTTTCTTCCATTGACGTAGTGACTGTTTAAGATTGTTTTCACTGCTAACAGTACTTTTTCGCTTACCATTGCAACTTTTGTAAAAGGTTCGCCATTGCTCCTTGTAGTGAATCCCTCGTTAAAGCGGAGTTGCCCGAAAACAATTTAAACCAAAAAAGGCTGAAAATCTACCAACAATACTCAGATAACTGCCTATACTGCAGTCATCCTCCTACTAATACCATACTAACTACCCACATAAAAACATATGATATCTTCCTATGCTTCACTAATAGATCAGGTAAGTAACTACCCACACATGATGAAATCAGAAAAACAAGTCAGTAGTAATAGATCAAGTCAGTAACTACCTACCCATAAAAACAACCGTCTGATATATAAAAATTTAGGCTTAATTACAGTTTTGGTCCCCCTATTTTCACTAACTCACGATTTTGGTCCCCCAAGAATTTTTTTCACGAATTTGGTCCCCCTATTTTCACTAGCTCACGATTTTAGTCCCCCAAGAATTTTTCTCACGAATTCAGTCCCCCTATTTTCGCCAATTCACATTTTAGTCCCCCTATTTTTCCAATTTTTAAAATCAAAGTCCCCCTCTAGGAAAAATAGGGGGACTAAAATCATGAGTTTGTGAAAATAGGGGGACTAAAATCGTGAGTTGGTGAAAATAGGGGGACTAAATTTGAAAATTTCTTGGAGGACTAAAATCGTGAGTTAATGAAAATAGGGGGACCAAAACTGTAATTAAGCCAAAAATTTAACTTCCTATCAATGGTTCCCACTGCTGAAGCAGCTTTGTCTTGAAGGACCAAATGAGGAAATTGTATCTACTTTTGGCTCACGGTCCAAGTTAGGTTTATTTAATTGAGGCACTTCAATTTCTCAGTCTCCTTCACACTCATCATCTTCACGTAAGATCAAAACCCTAAGTTTTCTTCCTGGAGTGGAGTAGATTGCATACCTTGGACTCCTCCAGTAAAGCCTGAATGCACCAGGTTATATCCTAACAACAATGCCACATGTCCCTGCAAAATCAGGTCCAAAAGACCCATTTCTGAACAATTTGATTAGCAGATGATTCAATGAACAAAACTGGTAGTCTCCTTCCTTCTGAATAATTTGTTTGGCGTATCATATCTGAACAATTCGATTCACATATCAACTTCGGTGAAAGCCTGACTCACTGCACCAACTTGACCAGATCGGATTGCACATGGGAGTTACCTCCGGAATTTTGTTGATGAAAAAAACTGGTAGTTTCTCCAAATAATTCATTCTCAATTGAATTGGGAAGCTGATTGCCCCTTGTACATCACGTGTGTCACGAGTGCCTATGTTCCTCCTGAATATTTTACTCAAGCCATTCCTGGAATAACAAAAGGCTTGCTTCTCTGAAGTTTCTGGTATTTGCGGCAATAACCTGTTACGTTGCTGCACATAGGTTTCAACTCGACTAGCTTGACTCTGCAGCAAGTTGTTAATATGGATTTCCTCCTGAATACTTTAAGCAACTCTGTTTTCAAGGCTTCCAAATTCAGATTCGGCAATCTTTTTTTCTCAAAACTATGCTGGTGTATTGCTGAACCTTCCTTACGAAGAAAGGCTACTGGCACTTTCAATTCTGTGGTTGGATGTTTTAAATTTGGAAGAAGTTTTAGCCCTAGCCAGCTACCCAATCAGATAATTCCCATCCTTATAAGGCTTGGACAATCCTCACTTTACAAGCCGGTTTTGTGGGATGAGTTAGGCTCTGAGTCCAAATTTAAAATGGTATCAGAGCCTATCTTAGATTTGTTATTGGGTCGAATTCTCTATTATTCCACCCATTTGTCCATGTCCCGTCCTAGGTGTGAGGGTGTGTGTTGAGATCTCTGTTATTCCACCTGCATCAATGCACGCTTCAGATGTCTAGTCCTTAGCGTGGGTGTGTGTTGAAGTCCCACATTGACTAGAGATTTGACCGAAATAATCCGTTGGGTAATCCTCACCTTACAAGCTGATTTTGTGGGAAGAGTTTTAAAACTCTATTCATTATCCTTCCACTCAATGACATCCGGCAGGTAAGACTAAATTGTTGGACTCAAGAAATAAAATCACAGAGTTCTGAATTTATTACAGATATAAACTGGTTTATTCACCTGATTTGAATTCCATACTAATCCTGGTTTTCCCTAACAATGATTTTCCTTCTTCAACAAAATCCACCAATAACTACACTGAGAAAAGTGCCTATAGGCCCCATACTGCAGACACATGAGACCCCAATAATAACATTCTGTGGCCACCTACCTGTCAAAACATTTTTGTCTCACGTGAAAATCTAATTGCTACAAATGTTTTCATATCGTGATGTACAAGAGTTTTAGCCATGGCTACTTGTAGTTGTAGCTTTAAGTAGAACACTTTTCAAGCTTGCTAAATAATGCACTAGGTAGGTATGACTTCTGGCCTTTTTGTATCCTTAGCCAGGCTGTCTAACTGGTTTGTTTTTAACTAATATCTTATGGCTGTCATGCGAACGCCACCCTTTCCTTCTTCCACAAAGATTAAAGAAAAGTGTTCGTATTAATTTACTTGATGCATCTGCACATTAAAGTGAATTTTTTTACTTACATTTGTAGCTGAATTACTCGTCATTTTCATTGTCAATTTTCAGGCTACTGATCCAAACATGAAGAGTTCTCAAGCCTTAAACAAGCTCCTTCCATTAGTGATTGGTTACTTTTCTCTTTCAGTTCCTTCCGGTCTTAGCCTTTACTGGTAAGCATAGGTAAAAGCTTAATGCTGGTCTTACATATTCAAACCTGTTATCTATATTTTCACTGATCTTACTTTAAGTTGTGCAGGTTCACAAATAATATATTGAGCACTGCACAACAAATATGGCTTCAAAAGTTAGGAGGTGCAAAAAATCCCGTGGGACAAATTCTTGATGATAATATGAAGGATGACCTAGTGCAGATTCAGAAGCCAGTATCTAAACTAAATTCCACAAAAATTGAAGAAGCCAGAAAAGGTGTGAAATTGACATCAGAGGAGCCAAAAGCTAGAAAAGCTGAGAAATTGACATCAGAGGGGCCACGACCCGGTGAAAGGTCAGTAACTGTAAATTTAGGTAGCCAAACTCATTTCATAATACTGTTGATTTTTTTTCACCTGTTGTAATTGTGCTCCTCATTTGTTGCAGATTTAAGCAATTAATGGAGCAAGAGGCAAGGAGAAAACAGCAGAGAGAAGAAGAAAAAAGGAAAGCTGAGGAGGCAGCAGCTAAAGTAAATCATGAGAAAACGATTGAAGGGGGAAATCAAGCTGAAGGTGACTTTGTTGAAAAATCTCAATCAGTGGCTTCTCATACTAATCCATCCATATCTGGAGTCGTAAATGGTAATCCATCGAGTAAGGACTTGGAGGGAAATCGGAATTCTACATCTACATCTGATTCAAAAAATAGCGAAGGTTCTGGTCATTTCGATGCTGTTGGAATGGACGAGAAAAGTCTAGACAAGGTATTATTGCACAAAAATATAGGGTGTGTTTCCTAATTTCTTTTTGGTTAAGGATAAATTACTTCATTAGTAGGTATGTTAGAAAACACCTTTTGATTTCTATTGCTGAGCATTTAAGAATGGCGGGTCACCTTCATATAGATTGTCCATGGTGGACCAGAATTAAAAGTCGTCTAACAACGACCAACACTTCTCACGGTTTTGTAACCTGATCGGCGTCGGTTCAATAAACACAAGGAGAAAAGCAATAGGCAGAGTTCTGATGCTCTCTCATAGTCATATTTGTCTCCCCCTGATTTTGATGAACCGACGCCAACTCAGCCATGAAAATGAGGGGGACCGTTGGCTTCTGTATTCATGGGGTGGCTAGTTGAAACTGAATTTGCCCATGATCCAAATGCTTCAGGCTTTTGATTCGGTGAATAGTTAAATTTCGCAATACTGTAATATACACCACTCTATCGGAAACTACAGTGTGCAGTAGTACTCTGCTAGCTGCAAGTTATAAATGGTTGGTACAATTGCACTCATCAGTGCATTTTTTTGTATGTAGACGTAGTGACAAGTGCTATTTGTAACTCACACACAACTGCAAGGTTTCGGTTTGAACCCAAGACATAATATCCTACCTAACAATTTCGTTATTTGCCAGTTGAGCTAGGCTTTACGGTTGTTGAATTTTGCTTCTGGAGGGTTATGATTTATGAGAAAACATACTTTTGCCATCAGCATAACGCAATTTATACAATTTATATTACAGGAACCAAAAGAAGTATTAACAACTACAGCTTCCACAAACAACCAACCTCATGGAGAAGACCCAGAACACGTGAGAAAGGATTGACCAATTAGAAGAGTTTCAAAATTCTGCTGCTTTAAGATTGACTGGCCCAATTGCCATCTATAGGCTATGTTAGAAATTCAACTTCCCGTGCAATTTGAGGTCTCTCTGCTTAACACCGTACATTGCCACAGAAGTTATAGGAAGAACGAGATTCTGAGGTTTCTACAATTACTGTGAGGGAGTGGCTGCCTGGTTGATTTGATGGCTGATTTGCATCTTGGTAGTTTGAGTTTGTATTATATATTTTTTTCCATAAATTTTGATTAATAAATAAATACAATACTCTTTATAGTCTACTTGTCATCTTCGATGCTATACTCACTTGATGGGCATTTTCCCACAATATTTGCGTATTCAGTTGTACTAAAGATGAGTGTAAAGGTTTGAAATTTTCAGACTTGTACTACCAAAACAAATTCAGACTTGATGCAAGTTTCTCCAAACCCTACCTACCTTTGGCGTTAAGGTGCCTTCTTTGAGAGAATATTAGATTGATAAATTTAATGCATGTGTTTTTATAGTTTTCAAATTGTTAAGATCATACGTTGTTAGATGGCAAGTTTCACTTGTTGACGAGTTGTCCACATTGGATGGATGGTTCTACGTTTTTAGTTGTTTAAGCCAATTCCCCATAGTTGTGGCCTATTGTAAGTTCAGCACGTGCACTTCTGAGGTAACCTTGCGTTTGCGCTACACCTTCCATTAGTTTGTTGTAGTACGATTCTTGCCTCGGTGACCGTATGACTATGTCCTGTTCCTGTATAATAAAGAATGAAACCATCATGGCATCATCATCTGATAAGTGATAACGACATTAAGGTGGTCTTTATAACTTGAAAGAGAAAACGTAACCTGAATAGATACTTATCAACTTGGTTTAGAAAACCGGACTAAGCCCGCCGGTTCAATCGGGACAAGGTGTTTGGTCTAGTTTGTTTATTGTAAATATCAGCTTGTCTCGTGGAAACCAATCCAAAACAGAAGGTGAGAACCGGTTGTTTTTAAAATTAGTTTTAAATTCAAAAAAATTATTTTTTAGTTAAATAGAAGGCTGTTATAAAATTACTTATAAATAGTTTATTTTTTATTTATCTTTTTGATTAATATGAAACATATATAATAATTATTTTATTTTAGTTTAGGATTTAGTTATATCTTAAATTTATCACTTAATATACCACATAATCAATGTTTTTACTGGTTCAATGATTGATTCGATTTAGGGACACTTGAATTATTGAATATTGAAGCAACTCGTGACCAGTCTAGTTTTCAAAGCATTACTTTAGCTACCTCAAATGATTTCGGTTAGTTATATTTGTATCCGTGTGATTTGATTAAACCACGATATACAGACATGAGTCAATTTGTTTGGTAATGATCATACACACCAGGTATTATTCTTGCAAGTTCTATACTTTTTGATCAAATCTTGCAAGTTCTATACTAGCATTGTAAAATACTTTTACCATTGAGCTACTGATCGAGTGTTATAGTATTGCATAATTTGGGTTAAGTTGTATTCTTATTTGAGATTATGTATATAATTGTTGAGGCATTTCTGAGGACGTAGACAAGAGGTGTCGAACCACGTAAAGCTTTGTGTGTTTTCTTATTTTATTTTTCTTTTTTCTTTGTGGTGTGTGTTCTCATATAAGATCTTAGGGGTATGCGGATTTCAACGACAATTATAATCACATTAATTACAAATAAAAAACACACTTGAGCATGTTTCTGAATATTCGACACATTAAAAGACTATAGTGACAATATTTCATACATATTAAGACAAACATGATTATTTACCTATTTTCTACCCCTTCTCTAATATTAAACACACATTATGACACAAAACATATCAAATTTTTAATATTATTTTGTTATCAGATTATATATTAATTTTTTTTTAATATTTTCTTTTTAAAAATATTTTAAACTATTTTATTGCCTCACTAACAAAAAATCTGGATCAACCACAAGTTGCTCACAAAAGATATAGACTACTAAGTACACTGAATATAAATACAGTGGCTTTTGGAGCATGGTCTCGTAATGCGGAAATCGCGCTTGTGGTGGCTCGTCGGAGAAGAAGAAAATGAAGATGGAGGAAGAAGATGGAGAGTGATTGATTATGTTTTCTGTTTTGGTCAATTTGGTCCCTTATGTTTTTTTTTTAGTTTCAATTTGGTCCCCCATTGACCATGTCATTTAATGAAGACACATTAGATTGGACAATTAGGACGCCACGTCAGCATTAAACTACCAGCGTGATGTTTGTTGAGGTCATGGACGAAAAATTACAAAAAAAAGACCAAATTGACACAAAAATGAAAGATGAGGGACCAAAACGAGAAAAAAATAAAGATAAAGGAACAAAATGAAACCAAGACCAAAGATAAATGAGCAAAAGAGTAATTTAGCCAAATTTGAAAGACTAAACTGAATAATGTTTAAAAATGTTAAAACTAATTAAAAAATATTGTTAGTATTAAAGATTAAACTGAAATTTCTAAAATTTGAGGGACTAGAGAAAGTAGTATTACTATTAACTCAATTTTGATTAACGAATGATTGCTTGTGTTTCTTTGTTGGTGATATGCGACACAATATTCACTTACACTGAATGCAGATTGAGGGGGTATTACTACAGGACCCGACACGCATTCTCTGACCATACTAAGTAACAAAGATTTGGATGCTTCACTTCACCCTTTCTCATACACCTGCTACACATGCAAGCGGCAGAATCAAAATCCCTTTCTTACTTACAGTTAGAGGACCCCATCAACCATTTCTGTCACATTTGCTTTTGGATTAATTTGAGTGAATATTTCTTTTTAACATCTTTCTCTTGCTCGATATTTTACTCCTCACGATGGCTTTTAATTAATTTTCTTTTACTATCTTGTCTTTTGGTTGGTAATTAAAATTATGGATCCACTCCAAACACTTTATAGTGGAGTGAAATCCACAATAAGAGGGGAAGAAATTATAAAAATATGGAGATATGAATCGAATGAGCAAATAAGTGGTTGAAAGATAGACACAGGATTTTCTCCACTTTTACCAAACCTCCAAATCATTTTTCACAAATCAAACATGTCCCAAAATAAGAATGGTGACTATGCAAGCTGAAGCGTGCTTAGAATTTGGTTGATCATGATTGGAATGAGCAATTTAAGTGGTTGAAATCATACCTAATTAAGCTTTTTAGAAACAGAGCATAAAACAAATTACGTACCTTAATCTTCACCAAGGCAAATCAGAGTTTCGAGTTTCTATTATTCTGTTTTTTTAGTTTATGGTTAAACAGAAATTTAAATTTATAACATGACATGACCTTTGTGACTGTGTGAGGCATGCATGCATGCATGCTGTCATTATTACACATGCAACTTCGAGCAAACATGCATGCAGAGGCAAACCCATATATATATATTTGAGGGTTCAGTTGAATCCCCTCAAAAAAAAACTACTTACTACATTTATATAAAAAAATTTGAACTACTAGAAAATTTTAAATTGTACTAGTAGTTCAAATTTTGCACCATTTGCACCAAAGACCCAACATTCTACTTATCCCTCTCTCTCTCGCGACCTATTCCTGAAACAGAAGTATTGGAAGCTCAAAGAGAAGATTTTCTCCGGAATAGTTCAGTGATTTGGAAATTGGATAGAGTACACCATTGAAAAATATGTTGCATATTGTTTGTGTTGCTATGGAAAACAATTGGGTGGTGATACATTTGTCACCAAGAGTTTCACCAGTTGGAACAACAAAGAAAATACCGCATGTCATGTTGGAGCTCCTGATAACATTGCTTTCAGGAAATGTCTGGACTTGATAAACAAAAATCAACATATTGACACCGTGATGTCTAGCCATTCCGATAAAGTTCGTAACATGTACCGAACACGTTTAGAGGCAACAATTGATTGTGTTTGTTGGCTATTAAAGCAAGAATTACCACACACACAAAGATTTTTTTCACACATTGGCCAGCAAATCACACCACGAGCCATGAAAAGATACATAGTTCAAAAGTGACCCGCTACCTGTTTTAGTTTCAAGAACAAATGTGGGTCTTTGCATATTAGCTTTTCTAAAAGAAAATTGAGAGACGACGCAATTCTTTTTTGCAGAACATGAAAACGGAATGTTCATTAATCATTTACTTCTTGGCTTTTTTTTTCAACCCCCTCATTGTCACTCCCACCCCCATAAATACAAAAAACCCAAAAATGTCCCTTACATTTCATAAAAAAAGGGACCAGACCCCACCACCCGACAGGAATCCCGAATTTACCTTTAAAAAAGGTAATTCCGGAAATTTGGTGTTGTTTTTCCCAGATTTAGCGCGAGAAGTTGGTAATTCCGGTTCAGGATTTTTGAACCGAATTTATCTTCACAAAAGGTAAATCCGATTTTTTATTTTTTATTTTTCCCGGAAATACCTTCTTTAAAGGTAAATTCGGTTCACATTTTGTGAACCGAATTTACCTCTAAAAAATGTATTTCCGGAATTTCTTTTTTGTGACATTGATATTTATTTTAAATAGATGGTTATTATGGATTTAACCGCTGCCTTTACGACATCTGAGATATTTCCCACTCGAGATGCAATGACATGTTGGGCTAGAGATACCGGGAAAGCCAACGGAATCATTGTGGTTATTGTTCGAACCGAGACGACGGAGAATGGCAAAGGGAAAAAGAACAAGGTTGTTTATGGCTGTGTGAAGCGAATTTACCTCCACTTTTACGTAAATCCGGGAATCCCAAACCCCCTCCCGGATTTACCTCTTTTCACTGGTAATTCCGAAATTTTGTAACATGATGGGGGCATTTTTGTCCACAATGGTATTTATGGGGGTGTAACAGACAATGAGGGGTGAAAAAAAAAGCCTTACTTCTTTTGGGATGTGAGAAAACTAGCTATGCTCCTTGTAGAGTAACAAGAGTAGTATTTTTTTACAACTTACACATAGAAATAGAGAGGAGAGATTAAAAATTGTTAGAGTCCACATCATTTTTCAATCACTCCTATATACAATAGGAAGATATATATAGGAGAAATCACTCTCTGTTTTTCAATTTTAGTTTTAATGTTTTTAGTTTTTGTGTCAATTTCTGTTTTGTGTTTTTAAAAATTAAAAAACTTAATTGCTTATGTGTTATTTTATTTTGAATTATAAAATACATTTATTTGTCAACTCAATTAATGAATGACACGTCACATTGACACTTAAGACGCCACGTCAACAGTTAACTGTCAGCGTAGTGTCCGTTAACAAAAACTAACGGCAGGGACCAAAATGAAACAAAAATGAAAGATGAGGGACTAAAACGGACCAAAAAAAAAGACAAAGGACCAAAATGAAACTTAGAGTAAAGATAAATGACCAAAAATGCTAGTTAGGGTTGGGAAATGGCCTAGCTTGCCCATCCAAGGGCCGGAAATGTAAGTTTGACTCTATACAATGGCATGGCTTGAACTAAATTTTAACGAGAGCCAAAAAAACTGAAATGCATAAGATATGTAATATTATAATTTTTTGGATAAAAATAGATGATATATTTATAAGAATTAATATGGTACACAAAGCTCAGCACAAGCCAAATTACAAATGGTTGAAAACAATATTTGGTTCATTGCAGAATCTCTAATATATTTTTTGGATGCTTTAAAGCGAGATCATTCTATGGATTTGGTTCATTGCAGAATCAAAAAGATTTTTGGAATCCATTTGTGAACTTTGATTGAAAACAAGATTGTTCTTGTTAGCAGAGATACAAGGTCCACCAAAGGAGTACAAGCAGAAGTCTCAAATTCAAACTCGGGAAACTAACATTCCTCCTCCCTTACTAACATTACTTAAAAAAATAAGGTTGTTCTTGTCCGGTCAAAGATGGGTGGGAGATAGGGATGACAATTGAGTCCATACCCATAAGGTACCCGCAAGCGATCGGGTAATTACCCACGCACATGGTCGCGGGCTCACATGGTCGCGGGCTCAAGTACAGGCAGTGCGTTGCCACACACACACACACACACACACACATTACACCTTTACCTATAAAATGATTTTTTTTCAATAGAACACTAAATCGAACTACTAAATAACATTTTGGATATTTTTAATTCATTAAATGCTATCGTGTGTAATATTTTAACTAAAAGATACCAATTTTTTTTTGTTTTTTTAAGTTGAATTATAATACTTTTATGGTATTTATCATTTTTTGTTGTTAAAGTGCGGGTAATGGACTTGCTTATGGGCACATGATGTCTGAGGGTACGGGGATCGGTGATCGACACAATAATACCGCTTATACATGTGCAAGCTCGGGTACAGACACTATATTACTCTGCCCATAGGGCATCCATTATCATAAAATTATAAACTCAAATTTGACCACCATTTGACCATTTGAATTTTCATAAAAAATACAAATATAAGTTAATTAAATAATGATGTATCAACTGATCAAAAATAATTGAGTTTAATTAGTATACATATTCTTATTATACTATCCACGAATCACAATACAGGAACGACACATCAAGTAGTTACTATTTTAGTAACTTCTTTTTAATGACTATCATTAAGAGGGCGTTTGTTTGGGAGACACAAAAAGGGTTCCAAGGAATATATGTTGGGCAAGAGAAAAAATAGAAGTGCATTCCAAGAAATTCTTTTTAGTTTGGAAATTATTTTCTCATTTATGTTGGAATCTGATATCTCTCATAATTGGTGGTAATCTTTGATTCCAGCATAGGGTGGTTCAGTTTTCAACACAAAATTACTTTATTAACCCTCACCCACTACATTATAATAATTGTGACACATTTTTTTATTTCTCCTAGCAAGCCTATATATATATATATATATAATTTCTTTACAAAATATTATTGGAAAAATTATAAGTTGATAATCACTTTAATTTTAAACTTTTACTTCATTTTCAATAACTTAGAAAGTTAAAATAATTATGTGATATAAATAAGAGTATTTTGATAATTATAATGTTTATTTCAAAGAATGTATGGTACCAACCAAACAAGTTTATAAATTATTCCCAAGAATTGGATTCCTCAACTTGCAACTAACCAAACATGTTTAAGAAAATACTCAATAATCACGTTCCAGTTAGTGGAATCCCGAGCATGTGATTCTTTAGAATGTAATTTCTAACCGAAAAACAAACCCCTAATAGATTATGTAAAACATGTATACACATATTGTATACATAAATTAAACTCAAAATAATTATGTATCTCGTTTGTATTTAAATAAATATGCTTATTATTTAAATTAACCTAAAACTGAATTTGTTGCTTAAAAATAGGCGAGAGTACATGCTGTGGTAGTTTGTTGCTACTTGCTAGGTAGGTAGGTACGTAAACAAAGAGTGAGACGCATTGCCATTCCAGAGCGACACATCATCATCATAATCACTTAATCAAAAAAAATTATCAAAAAATAAAATAAATTAAAAAAGGGAACAAAAGAAGAAAGCAGAGGGGAGAAGATAAAAGCTAAAATTATTCATCTCATCTCATCTCATCTCATCTCATCTCTCTCATTCATTCACTCTCTAAAATTATAAAACTCTCTCTCTTCTCTCTCTCTCTCTCATCTCCTCCTCATCTTGCAAAACACCACACACAGTCCAACGTTAATCGATCAAAAACCCACCTCTCTCCATCTTTCTTTCATCCAAACTTACCAACTTTTGCTTCACGTTAAAGTTCCCCATCCGATTCTCCTTCATCGATGCAGCAGATTATTCACTTTCAGGAACCCTTGCTGTTTTTCATACGTAATCACCGTTTCCATCTTTTTTCTTATATTTCGATCTATCACGATCGTGCATAATGCCACTCATCGGAAACTCGTTCAACATGTGATTTTGTTCTGTTTCTTTTCAATTCTCTGTTTTTCCTTTTTTTTTTGGTTGCGTATTCAGCAAGTGTACTTGTTGAATTGGATTACACTGATAATAATCTTCTGATCTGCGAAACTCATACCCTAAATAAGAAATTAAAAAAAGAACGATTTTTCAACCTACCCTTTAACAGTTGATTTCTAAAGCGGTTCTAATTATAAGCCCCTGTTTCTGGGTTTTCATCCATGGAGGACGATTTTGCTTTTTTGATTATTAATTTTTATTGGGGTTATCTTACTTTGATGAATTATTATGATGACTTCACGTGAATGGGGTTTTCAACTTTGATCACAAAATTTATAAAATTCCTTTCTTTTTTAGGAATATCCCACCGTTAAGGAGAATTAATACTATACTTCTCCTCAAACTTTTCGTCTTTTGATTCACCTTCAAATATTCTTTACCTTTTTTTTTTCTCTTTTCCATGTTTTTATTTCATCTGGGTCATCTAATATCTAAAGCAAACGTTTTATGAAACGATCGGTGTTGATTTTCTTCATTGACCCTTTCTTGGTATTTGTTAAGTATTTTTTTAACCTTCTTTCTGATCCTCTTATTTCATTAGAGGTTCATGATTCACTGCATAATTTATGATGTTATAGTAAAAGGAGACAGTTGATCATATGATTTAGTTTCATTTTTATTGTGTAACTTTGTTGTGTCACATAATGAGTTTATGTAAGTATGTTTTTGTTTGTAGGTTTGAGACCTGAGATTTGCTAGTCAATTATATTTTTGAGGTACACACTTTAGTAAAAGAATGTTTTTTCAGATACTATAATTAGAGAAACAGAGAAGTGAGTTAATTAATGTAGTAATAAATTTGCACATTATTTTTCATAATTCCCAGAAGTTTAGATCTTTTCTTCTGCAAAGTTTGGGCACTGTAAACCTTATGCAGTGCCCTATGGATGCCACAACTAGCGGAACCCCAACCATTCAATACCATAACATCCCTGACCAGTCATCAATCAATGCCATTGTTGTTGCCACACCACTTCCAACATTTCAAAGGCAGCAACGCCAATGCTTAGGAAACTCTACTCCAGGAGAGTTTCCTTTGTCTGCTAGTCCCTCGATCGTCCTCCATGTCCTCACGGCGTACAATTTGGAACCTCAAGACCTTGCTAAACTAGAGGCAAGTCCTATGCTTATCTGCATTTCACCATTGAAGTTGTTCTTGAATTGAATGGTACTACCTTTGGTCCACTGTATAAACCAGATACATCAGTTATTCAATGAATCAAAAACTGCATTGTCTCTAGTGGACCGGAGGTAGTAGTATGGTACTAATGGCATTAATTCTGCTGCTGGCTTTGTTTTTTTATGTGCCTGTTGCAGGCAACATGCTCCTTCTTCAGGCAACCAGCGAACTTTGCTCCGGATTTCGCGTTGTCCTTATCTGAACTTGCTGCATTGGACATGTGCCAGAAGAGAGCTATCTTTAAACCAATGACAACAGAACAAAGGGAAGATTTGAAGCAAAGATGTGGAGGCTCTTGGAAATTAGTCCTGAGGTATTTGTTGGCTGGGGAAGCATGTTGTAGGAGGGAGAAGTCACAGGCAATAGCAGGTCCTGGTCACAGCATTGCCGTGACATCTAAAGGAGTTGTTTATTCATTTGGTTCCAATAGTTCAGGACAACTCGGGCATGGCACTACTGACGAGGAATCGCGACCTCGACCAATAAGGTTGTAACATGTGGATATCCCTCAATACTGTGTAAACTTAAAGCTTAAATGGAAAGTGAACTAGTTAATTTAAGCTAATGGAAGTTAATTATATGTTTCAGAACTTTGCAAGGCATTAGAATTATACAAGCTGCTGCTGGTGCTGGGAGGACAATGTTGATCACTGATTCTGGACGGGTCTATTCATTTGGGAAAGACTCTTTTGGTGAATCTGAATATGGGGTTCAAGGATCTAAAACTGTTTCGACTCCGCGGTTGGTGGAGTCGTTGAAAGACATATTTGTTGTCCAAGCTGCAATTGGTAACTTTTTCACAGCTGTATTGTCAAGAGAAGGCAGGGTTTATACATTTTCTTGGGGTAGTGATGCCAAACTTGGTCACCACACTGATCCAAATGATATGGAACCTCATCCTTTATTAGGAGCTCTTGAAGACATACCAGTAGTGCAAATTGCTGCTGGATATTGCTACCTGCTTTGTCTGGCTTGTCAACCCACCGGAATGTGAGTTCCACCCTCATTTCCTTCTCCTTTCTTACATGTATTTACATTACAAGTCCATATCCTATGTAGCACTCGCACCGACACTTTACATTTGAAGACATGTCTTGTGTCAGACACACTGTTGTGTCAAATACGAATACCATCAATGACACTTCAATTACTTCCATTTTTTCAAATTAATATCAGTGTCTACGTGTCCGTGTTTATGTTGTGTCCGATGTTTATGCTTCATCAACTCAAGACTTGCGGAAGTGATCAAACATTGTTGATTCTTACTCTTAAGCTAACTAGTTTAAACATGTAACTCCAATCTTTTTTATAGTAACCATTTGAATGTTTATTATATTTGAAAAATCGCAGGTCTGTGTACTCTGTTGGTTGTGGCTTGGGAGGCAAGCTTGGACATGGAACAAGAACTGATGAGAAGCTCCCTCGTTTGATCGAACAATTCCAGCTGTTAAACCTTCAACCCAAGGTGGTTGCAGCTGGTGCTTGGCATGCTGCTGTGGTAGGGCAGGATGGCCGTGTTTGCACGTGGGGATGGGGCCGATACGGTTGCTTGGGACATGGTAATGAAGAATGTGAATCAGCACCTAAGGTTGTGGAAGCATTGACCAATGTCAAAGCCGTCCCATGTTGCGACCGGAGATTACACAACCTTTATTGTCTCGGAAGATGGTGATGTATATTCATTTGGCTGTGGAGAATCTGCTAGTCTTGGACATAATAACGCTGTAAATGATGCAAATGATGGACAGGTCAGTTCTTCTTTCTTTAACGGTGACCATGTATGAAGGTCACATTATGCAATCGTGGTGGTAAAATACGATTTTAGGTTTATTGAATAACTGATGTATCTGGTCTATAAAATCATATACTAGTTAGACATTTGATGAATTTTTTATGATTACAGGGCAACAACAGACATGCAAATGTGTTAAGTCCAGAGCTTGTGACATCACTGAAACAGATCAATGAACGGGTTGTACAGATTAGCCTGACAAATTCGATTTACTGGAACGCGCATACCTTTGCGCTCACGGAAACGGGGAAGCTGTATGCATTTGGTGCTGGAGACAAAGGGCAGTTAGGAATTGAGCTTGCTAGCAACCAAACTGAAAGAGGAAATCCAGAACGGGTTGACATTGATCTTGGATAAGGATAATTCCTCCCTCTTAAATTCTTTACACCATGCTATCTTCTAATTTATTATTATTATCACCTTCATGCATAGCATTTTATTAGTGTTTAAATTTATTGTCTATTTTGTAAATATAATGAAAAAATGCATTGTGAAGGTCCAAAGTAGGTAAGCTAACAAGGGCCTTAGTTGCTTTTATTTATGGTCATTTCATTGGTTGAATCACTCTTAGGCTTCAACTATTTGTTGATAGTTTGTTTATACATTGGTGTCTCACTCTCAAGGTTCATTTATAACTTAGTTGTCTTTAATTTATTATTTGCTTAGAATTTGTTGCTCAAATTTAGCATTCATTCATCAATACCTTTTTTCCTTTCTTTTACTTTTTTGGGATGTATGGTGGAAAGTGAGGAAATAGAATGTGGGGTGATGGAATATTCCACATTGAACAATGAACACCACAGCCTCTTAGTGATTGAAGATATTCTGACATAAATTAAAATTACTTAATATAGGTTCACTTAGCCAATTAAGTATTGGCACGTTACTAATTTTTATTAAACGAACTTTTGTCCGTTAGTACGTATATCAATAATGATGTATTAATACTTTATTAGCTTAGTGCTCTTAAGTTGAGTATATTAGGATGTCTTCTGTTCATTGGGGGGGAAAATGCCAACAGGTAAGCCAAGCAAGCACGCACGAATATAAATTTTACATTGCATTTGCGAGTAATTCTTAGGTGGGTCACAATTATTTAGTCGCACTATTTAGTCACACACACAAAACAACAATAATTTTGTAATATTTTGTAATTATTCAAATAAACAAAGTGATTTTACAATTTAAAATTCTTAATAGTTTCATTTGTATCTTTAAATGAGTAATTTGTGATTAGGGGTGGAGGGGTGTGGATTATTTTGGGGTATGTTTGGGAAGGGAACAGAGGGGAGAGCTTATTTTTCTATTCTAGATTGAGTAAGCTATAAAATGTCATTACACATAAATGAAGTGTTGCTAAAATTGCTATATTGTTATTTATCATGTTATTCTTTTACTTTTTTTAAAAATCTCAAATATATATTAAAATATATACTAATATTTCCCTCCCCTTTCCTCCCCGCTCCTTCCAAAAACTCCCTCCCAAACATACCTTAAACTTTAGTCGTTTAGTTCAATTTTTAAAAAGAGAGAGGGGAAGAAGAAGGGCAGTAAAATTTCTCCCAATTTCAGCTCCCTTCAAAATTTCTAATCAAAAAAAGCTCCTTTCAAAATTTAACTAACAAACAAATTCAAAAATAAAGAAATCTAATTGGTCTATCTAAACAATCTAAAGTCCTAAAATTTTGAACAACTCATGCAAATACACCATAAATTTAAGAGTAGAAATCTTCTCCATATCTTAAAAGAAATTGAATATTAAAGTTCTTGGTATATTAATGCAAATAACTGCTAAATATATGTCACGCATTTAAGAAATATATGCATTTAAAATGGGAAGACCTCTACTCTAAAATTCAAGAGAGAGAGAGTTTGTGACTGTATGATAAGCTCATATTTGTTTAGGCAAAAAAAAAAAAAAAGGATAAGCTCATATTTCGCTTAGTAGTTTTTCAAAAAAGAGAGGAAGGGTGTGTGTGGATTTTTGAAGAGCTTTCATAACCCTCACCCTGCTTTCTTTGGTTTCCTAATACATGTTTTGATAATTTAAAATCAAGGGAATAAAATTGAATGGACTCAATGTAGTACATCACACTTGAATAGAATAAATAAAGCATACATTTAACTAGAGGGGAATACTCTGTGTGTTATAATATATTTTTTTATACACTATTTTTCAAACCATGTACATTAAATAACTAATTTACGTTATACACTTAGATGTTCACCGTAAATTAGCTATTTACAACATATATTTATTATAATTTGTACATCGTAAACTAATCCCTTACAGAATATAGAAAAAATATACTGTAATTATCTAATTTACATCAGATACTAAGTGTTACGAAAAGTAGCTAAGTTTTGGGATACTTTGGTATTTTCAATTGTTGGAGGGTGCCGTATTTGAGAGGGTGCCCTTAATAACAGTTAAAAAAGAAACATTGAAAGTGAGGCCCAATGAATTGGAGACAGCCTAATTCTTTTTGGGCATTTCTTTTCCCACTCACCCGCCTACTCAAAACACACTCCATAAGGGTGGGAAAGACCAAAAGGCCATTAATGAAATAGCCAAAGCGTCTTTTATTTTCAAAAAAATTCACCGGTTCGAACACGGGCATTCGAACAGAGTCATCCGAGTGTGTTAAATATTGACACACACACCCTATTGTGTGAAATTTAACAGGTTCGAACGACACCAATCGCATCGGTTTGCATAGGCGTATTCAAACACCCTATTTTATTCCGTTTGTATGTTGTTAACCGAGGCAACAATAATGGACCATCACATCACATTCACCAATATTCCTTAACATGGATACATGTGTTTGAACGTGTTCGAACAATGTCATTCGAACCGTCACTAATCACGTCCTGCACTAGCGTTCCACGCGATGTTATTTTTGAAATAAAATTTGTTTGGGGTGTGCGGTGAGTAGGAGGGGGAGTGGGAAAAGTAAATGCCTTCTTTTTTTTATGAAGTGACAGCCCAATTCTTTGTTTTTTTCCCAGTTTCCTTCTCTAACACATTTTTGGTCAATGGATTTCATTCAAAAAATAAGGATGTTTTTTTGTACCCAGTAAGTATATCATATGCCCCCACCAACTTTTTTATTCCAAAATTACCCCTTTGAAAATATACGAAACAGATTTATGTAAATCAAAACAGAAATCTGTTGTTCAATAATTTATAAAAAGGAAATAGGTAAATCTGTGTCATTCAAAATTTGTACATCAAATTTATCTCACAAAGATAAATCCGAGTTATAATTTAACAAAACAGATTTATCTTCTTTTGAGATAAATTTGATGTACAAAATATAATAAAGAATGTGAATGAGGTTGGTGAGGAGGTTAGGATTTAGGGTGGAGAGATGGGAGGTGTGGGGTAGGAGGGGGTGTGAAGAAGATGGAGGGGAAGAAGAATAAGGAGAAAAGGAGAGGGGGAGAATTTTTTAAGAGTGTCAGGAGTATTGATGTACTTTCATAGGATAAGAGGGTGTCTTGACCAAAAAAATAGAATAAAGGGGTGTGTGGTGAATAGGGGGTTGTAAAAAGTATGAACCAAACAATTAGTAGACTACATGTTGTACAGAAGCAAAATTGATTGCATTAAGTTGATAATTTTTGTACCCTCCATTTTTATTTAATACCATTTTTACCCTTACTAATTTTACTTTGAATACAATTTTTTGGTAATTTCTGGATTTACCATTTTAAATTAATTCTAAAATGTTTTTTTTAAAAGTTGCATTATGAATTTATGTTTGAAAAGGTAATTCTAGAATGTAAGTATAAAAAGTTCTACATCAAATTTATGTTTGGAAAAGTAATTCCGGAATGACCTTTTTAAACACAAATTCATAGTGCAGCTTTAAAAAATACATTTCGAAATTTTCTTTTTAAACATAAATCCAAAGTGCAACTTTTAAAAAATACATACAGAAATTACCTTTTCAACCATAAATCTATAGTACAACTTTAAAAAAATACATTCCCAAATTACCTTTTCTAACAAATCACCTTTTGAAACGTAAATCCATTGTACAATTTTTAAAAAATACATTCCGGTTTGTCAAAAAAAATACATTCCGAAATTAACTTTAATACAATCAATCCAGAATTTACCAAAGTTGGTATCTGATGTAAATTTGATGTAGTTTTTTGTATGGGCAAAAATGATATTAAATGAAAATATGAGAATATAGAGTCTAGGTGTGGGGTACTAAAAATATCGGGGAAGAATCCTCTAACTTTTTGGAGGGAACTTCCCTTAAACTTTGTATCTATCTCTCTTCTCCAATACATTCTCTCTCATCTTATTTCCCTCCATTTTTATTTTTCTCTCTCATCAAAAAAACACTAAAGTTAGGAAAAGGTAGAGAAGGTGAAGTTAGAGAATCCAATTCCAAAAATATCAACGATTGCATTATCTAGTCTAGCACATGAATACAAACCCCAGAAACATGTTAATATTAATGCTAGCATTATCTAGCACATGATTAATCATTGACGAGAAGTTAAGTAGTTAACATGATTTATTTGATTTTGTCAAAAATATAAATATAATACTTATTTGATAGCATAAAAAAAATTGCAATATGTTCGATAAGTTCATTGGTATGAATTGTTTATTTGTGACAAATGAAGTCAATTTGTATTTATTAGTTCACATGCAATGCAACATCACTATTTAGTTCATGACTATGCTTGCATTAAATTCCGCGGACAAAAAAACAGAGAACTCTGATTAAGGTTAAGAAAAAAATTAAAGGGTTTTTTAAAACAAAAAGTCAGAAAGGTACAAAACAGAAGAATATGCTTAACAGTTAACCCATAATACCATCAATCAGACTGATCCTCGCCTCCATTAGATACCCATTGAGTTTTGATGGTATGATATCTACACCTCGTCGAGTGGTATTTTATTTTTTATCGTTAAATATTATACTAATTTTACATATAAGAATGTATCATACCCACCAAAAATTCAATAAATATGGTAGAATTCTCCATAAATTTAAGCGGGAATCGCATCCTACATTTGAGTCTATTCTCTTTTTCAACTCTTCTCTCTCATCATATTTCCTCTCCCTTATCTTTTTCACAATTTAATAACGAAAATGAATTCTCTAACTTTAAATTTTGTAACTTTAGGTAACTTAAAACTTACAAGATGAAGGGAACATATAAAGCAATAGAGAGAGGATTCTTATCAATTTACTTTAACACATGCTCGTTTGTTTACTCTATGATTAGAGAGTTGTAATTGCTCACTTTCATGTCACTCCAAAGTTATGGATTGTATCATCACAAACGTCATTATCCATCATTCATCAAGAACAAGAAATCATGAATTTGCACCATTAGGTAGAAAAGGAATTGTAGTTGTGGCACTACAATAGAATATAGGAGTTAGTAAGTAGTTGGGCACATGGTGATAAGCTATACTATACTACATGTGTTATCTATCCTAATCCTAATCCAAATCCAATAATTCATTCCATTTCCATCACATGTGATGTGTATGCATATCATGCAGTACGGTGGTATACGACTCCCTTAATCATTGAATCATCAATTATTATTAATTCACGTTCTTCAAAACGCGGCGGTGTTACACTTGAAAACCCGCGTTTTGCCTTTCTACAATTATAGTGCTGTATACAAACAAACCATAGTATTTTACAAATTTTAAATGTCATGTCAAGCGCATATTTTATTCTTTATTCATCTGTATTTTGCTGACTTAATTAATTCATCCTTATACCTTACTCCTAGAGCTAATTGTTGTACTACTATTATTACACGAAATCAAGAATAAATAAATTCTCTTGATCCAGTCACGCAAGTTTGATCAAATTGCTTGCACTATTTCTTAATTTGACTAAAATACGTACGTTCACACGGATTGATACGAAACCATGAATTATATCTTCCGTATGATTCCTTTTTTGTCACTATGCATGCACTTCACGCATCATATATTATGTGTGTGTTTGGTTCAGCGGTGGCGAGAATTGATTTTGACAGAATTAATTCTGCAGAATTGATTTTAGTTTAAAGTGAGTTGAACGTAACATGATTTTTGTTTGGATATACTTATCGAAAAGTGATTTTCATCAATTTGTGTTGTTTGGATAGGTTGGATCAAAATTGCTTTTGTGTGTGAAATTACCAAAATGGGTTTTAATTTATAATTACAATAGGAACTCAAAATTTGATAAAATTTGCTTCAAAAAAATATATAACAAAAATACTAAATTAACTTATATTATATCAAAATTAAATTACAATTGGAAAATATAATTAAAATTGCAAGTAATGTTGTTTGAATAATTTGTATCAAATTTCTTTTGAATGTTAACTACCAAAATGGATGATAGCTTGTATATATAAAACTAGATATTTTTTGTCTGTTTATAAAAAATATTAGGCTGAATTATAAATATATAATATTATTTTTTAAACAACTTTCTTTTTCATATGTTGGTCGAAATAAAAAAAAAACAGAAACATTAAAAATGCATTCATTGATACGAAGGTTCATTTTTTCTATTTTGCTAAATGGGCTTTGAAGCCCAATCTTTTTAACCTTCTCTAACCTAAGTATTGCCTCCTTCCTCCCTGCAACTTGAGAGCGCCGCACAGTAATAAGGGAAAAGGCAGAAACATTAAAAATGCAGGGAAGAAAAGGGTAGTAAAGGAAAAGATGGAAGATTAACAACTACCAATTTCAGAATTGATTTTGAGTTGCCGTAAAAGCTACGATTTGTAGCTTCTTGCAGAATCGATTTTGGAAGTAAGAAGCGCTTCTAAAGATTGGAGCCAAACACCATCAAAATCATGTAAAATCACGAAAGGTAGCCTGAAAATCGATTCCAAGCCTTCCCACCGCCAAACCAAACAAGCACTATGACATTGACAACAACCACCTCTTTACAAATCAAATCAACTCTTTTAGTTTGTTTAACTTCCTTCTCAAGTCAATTACTACTTGAGCACCTAGCATTTCCGTTCAACTAATTAATTAAACAACGTCTCATTCAACTTTTTTTTTTTTATAAAACAAAACATCGTGATTTTTCTATTAACGTGAAAGAAGCCACTAATGTATACGAAAGATATATATGTTTTGAATATAATTGATGACTATAACTTATCTAGTTAAGTAACTTTATATTTTTCCATTTTTGGAATTCATCTAAATATGATCAGTTATCGGTTCAGGTTTTAACCACACTATCATATTGTTATACCCCAATTTTGTCCGTATTCTTTTTCTTGTTCTAGTCGCTTATTTCTAGTCGTTTGTTTTTAACGCGCCCATTTCTTCTATTTTTGGTCTAGTCTTAGCGCGGTTGTTAGGTCAGGTCCGGTCCGTTTTCATTTTTATATTTCTAGTCGTTTGTTTTTAACGCGCCCATTTCCTATTACTATTTTTATCCGCATTTTGTTCACTTAATTTGTTTAAGCACTTAATAAATCTAAAAATGTCAAAAAATCCAATTTAATTTAGTTTACAATTTAGAAATACCGTAACAGTCCAAAAAATGTCAAAAAATAGTATTTAGTTTAATTTAGAAATTAAAAGCACTTAAAAGTCCAAAGAGTCCAAAAATACAAAAAAATCATAATACTAAAAATACAAAAAAGGGGAATCCGAAAATAATAGGAAAAATACAAAAAAAAATACAAAAGGTGCAAATAGAATTTTCTCAGCTACTCTCCAACTGCTAGTTGGGCTGCAGATCTGAAAAAACCAAAGAAGGTCAAAATTAGTCAAAGCCCAAGGAAACAACATTAAATGCTAAACCTAAAATTTTAGTATAAAATAGGATTAGACCTCAGTCAAAAGACAGAATTCAACACAGAAAAATAGTGCGAAAATCACCCTAAAAATAGGATTAGAGTTTCACATTGAAACCCTAATCCAAAACACGGTTCTGAAGTTTTTGAGATCTAAAGAACGAAGCAGCAGCAGCCAAAAGAGTAGCCGCAGTTGCAGTGGGTACAGTTACAAACATCATTCACAAGGATCCAGAACAGAGGCTGGAGTTGTAGGTTGGTATTCGAAACCTAAATTCGTTTTCATGCTCAGATGGTTTGTTAAAATAGTACTGTTTCATGGATGAAACTGAGAATAAACGTCTAAAATGTAATAATCATAGGAATAAGTTTTCAAACCACGTTTTTGTTGTTTAATGTTCTGTTTGTACTGAAATAAGGCTTAAAAACCGCTTTGCTTGCTATATTTTCGCACCAAAATAGTTTTTTAGTAAAGTAAAATACACAGAGACCGAAACATCAAAAACAGGCCAAAAAAAAAACGAATTAAGGGAGGAATGAATGGGTAGAGAAGAAATCAGACCAGTGAAAGCATAAATAAATGAAAGGACATGTAGAACAGAATACTAACCTTAAGCACGCCGGAGCTCGGCCGTCTTCTCTCCCGCGAGACTCCGGCGACGTCCTTGAAACCGAGCAACCACCACCACAAACCGAGCTCTCCTCTTCCCCCTTGTCATTCTCCCAGTCTCTCTCCCCCCAAACGAGCCCTGGCCGCCACGGTCTCCCCCAAAAAACAACAGATCAGAATTTTTTTTTTCTTTTAAACAAAGGAAGAGAAGAGAGAAAGAAACGAAGCGATAATAAAACCGTAAGAAAAATGAACTCAAGAAGTCGGCGGGTTTCCTTTGCCGGCGTCACCTCCGCCTCCTTCCTCTCCTCATCATCGCGAACCACACACGAACTTCGTTTCCATGGAAACCGCGACATCTCGTTGGTTTTTTTCTCTCTCTCTCTCTCCCACGCAAGCCGTGGAAAAAACTCGCCTAATTAGCGCTCCTCTCTCTGGGAGAAGTTCTGCAAGCAAATTGTGAAGGAAGGGAAGGATTAGAAAATTCTAGGGTTTTCGGTTATAAGGGTTAGGGTATACATTGGGCTCTTGTTTTTTTTTCATTTTTTTAATTATTCAGATTGATATTTACACCCACTGATTCCTGCGTGCGCCCCTCCCTCACTTAAGCCCAGTTTCGCATACTGGGCTCCCAGATGCGAACTGGGCCTTCCTAATCACACTCCCTATTAATTATACAACCCCTGCTATTAATAAAACCCAAATTTACAATCTGCACCCCCTGTTTTTCTTTTTAATTCTTTCCCAACTCAAACGCAAATAATTTTTCTCGCGAAAATTAAATGAACAGCTAAGTCGGTTGTACAACCGGGATAGTCATTATTTTAGGGCCAATGGACTGTACAGTTCAGTAACCCTGCAGACTTAACCAATCCGAATAAACTATTTTCTAAAAATAAACGGCTAAGTCGGTTGTACAACCGGGTTAGTCATTATTTTAGGGCCAATGAGCTGTATAGTTCAGTAACCCTACAAATTTAATAAATGCAAGTAAACCATTTTCCTAAAAATAGGGATTAAGTCTACTGTCTGATCGGGTTAGTCATGCGTTCTAGAACTAATGGGTCATGCAGTCGAGAGTTCTAGAATACCTATTCTAAAACGAACCCACCTCATCATACCGAACCACTTTCTTTCAAAACCCTAAAATTATTTTCAAAAGTAGGGGCTAAGTCGGTTGTACAATCCAAGTTAGCCAACGTCCTAGGAATCGATGAGTCAGATGCAGATTCAAGAATCCTAGGATCCCTACACTAAAAACACCAACCAACAAACTTTTTCGGAAGAACTACGTGGCTTTGATTCCTCCATTGCATCCGGAGGTGCGTAGGAGCGAGACTCAACCTCGTCAAGCATAAAAACAAAAATCTAAATAAGTCATTTTCTTTACGAATAAAAGGGTAATAATTAAATAAATCTTAAATTAATTAAACAATAGGATGTTGTGGGGTGCTAATACCTTCCCCACACATAACGACTCCCGAACCCTAACAACGCCTTATCTTAAAACTTAAAGGGATTTTCCGAATTTGCCCTTAAACTAGAATTTCGGTGGCGGCTTCCTAAGAACCATTTCGAAGAATCTTTCGCGGATTTTTCGGTCGCTACACATATCATATTCTTTTTACAAAAAAAAATTATCTTCTCAAGAAGACTTGCCACATGGCATTTTTTTTGTTGAGAAAAAGGATGTTAAAAACCCCCCACCAAACCAGCAAATGACTACAGAGCCAAAAAGCCCTCTTTATCCTCAAGCAGAAGCGAGTGGATAAATTGAGGGGTAAAGACGATAAACACATGAGCACAAGGAAAGCTTAAAGCTTACAAGGAAAGAACCAACAAATCTAATAATGGACATCAACCATATAGAGCTAAACTCCTAGACAAAGACAATAAGCACATGAGCAACACTTGAACAACTAAGATCCTACTTGTTATACCCCAATTTTGTCCGTCTTCTTTTTCTTGTTCTAGTCGTTTATTTTTAGTAAGGGCGTGTTTCGGAATCGCACGATTACAAGAATTATTAGTGTGAAGTCTCGGTTACCAATCCAAACCAATTCCAGTCACTCCGTTCAGCTAAATCGAAACGATGTTGTTTAAATTAGGCACGCACGCGAATGATCGATCTTTTCGTGCGTTCTTCAATTCAATATCCGTATTCGAGTTTAGTCGCATATAAAAAGCAGTCTACCTAAGGTCATTGTTCTCAAAAATCTCTTCAATCGGACCTAAGAATGCGATTCCGAAAGTTAGTTTTAGTATTATTGGTCTAGTTTTAGCGTATTTGTCAAGTCCGGCCCGCTCTCGTCTTTGTACTTGGCCGGACTCCTTTTTCTTATTATTATTTTTATTTTGTTTATTTAATTTATTTAAGCATATATATAATCCAAAAATGTCAAAAATTCTATTTAGCTTAATTTACAATTTTAAAGTGTTCAAGAGTCCAATATGTCCAAAAATGTCAAAAAAAATTCCATTTAGTTTAATTTACAATCTTAAAGCTCTTAAGAGTCCAAAAATACAAAAATAGTAATACAAAATATATTAAAAATACACAAATCCGAAAATAACAAATTAAATAGAAAAATAGGGTTCCAGCAAGCGGCCAAGTTGCTGCAGTGTTGATAGCTTGGATCAGACTGAAATTATACAAAACCTACAAAACTCAATTAATGCATTAACCTAGTTTTAGACTATAAATAAGCAGCCAATCAGCAGTCAAAAGGACAAATCAAGGCAGCAAAAAGCTGCGAAAATCACTAAGAAATTAGGATTAGGGCTTCACATCGAAACCCTAATCCACAAAAACACTGCCGAGATCCGAGATTTGGGAAAGGGTTCGAGTAACTAAGCAGCAGATCGGAACAACGTGAGCAAATACAACGACCGAGTAGGAGTTCAACCACAAGCAAACGAAGCCCAACGTGTTTGGATAAAAGGTTGGTATTCATGCTATTCGGTTTAAACATATAAAATTAGGCTGCATGAAAGCTGATGTGATACGTGTATTAGTTGATTAATCTGGAAATTATAGGAACGAATAATACAATCCAAAGATTCAATTGGTTAAAAACTAGAAGTTAAGTCGGTCAAAAAAGCTATTGTTTGTTCTATTCGTATTCTGTTGATATTATTATAACAATCCATATTAGAAAAGCAGTGGTAGATCTTAATGCTTAGAGGGCAGATTTGTTTTTAGAGATTGGTCTAGTTTAATATGAAAAAGTGGTTTAAGCAAGATTTTAAAAATAAACAAACCAGAAATCAGAAGGAGAAGAATGTAATGATAAATGAGCAAACAGTTCCACATACCCAAAGGGCCAAAAATAAACACAAGAAAATCATAGAGTAAAAAACAGAGAGAATGGTGTAGGAGGAGAAGGAAACCGAATTAAGAAAGGAAAAAGGGAATAAAAAACTGACCTCCAAAGCTCGCCGGAGCTCCGGTCGTCTTCTCCAGCGAGAGCTCCGGCGAGGTCCCCCAAAACCGAGCCAAAATCGTGAAAACCACCGCGAAACAATCACCATCTCACTCAAACCGAAGCCTCCTTTCCCCAAAACGGACTAGTAGATACCACGGTGCACCCAAAAAAAAAAGATCAGAAACTTTCTTTTTTATAAAGGAGAAGAAGAGAGAAGGAAGTGGAAACAGGGACGAAACAGAACAAAACAAACCGAACTCACCACACTCTCGCCGCGAGTCCTCATCGCCGCGTCCACCGCCACCACCTCCTTCATTGCCATTGAAACCAAAACCGAACGGCTCCCATGGCAACCGCCAGAAACCACGCCGGGATCTTGCTCCTCCTCCTAAAACCGGCGCTATTCTCGCGGATTTCTCTCTCTCTCTCTTAAGGAGAAGGCTGCACTTGCAAAGAAGTGGGGGAAGGGTGAAAAAAATTAGGGTTTTCGGTTTAGTTTAGGTATATATTGGGTCTGCTTTCTTTTTATTTTATTTTAACTATTCTCGCATACTAATCACACCCCCTTCGTTCATACGCACGCCCCTTCCCCACTTAAGCCCAGTTCGCATACTGGGCCCTCCTATGCGAACTGGGTTTTCCTTTTTACACCCCTTATTATTTATACAGACCCATGCGACTAACAAAACCCCAATTTACAATTTTCACCCCTTGTTTTCTCTTTTAATTTCTTTTTAACTCAAATATAAATATGTTTCCTCCCGAAATTAAATAAACGGCTAAGTCGGTTGTACAACCGGGTTAGTCATTGTTTTAGGGCCAATGAGCTGTACAGTTCAGTAACCCTGCGAACTTAATAAAATATAGATAAACCATTTTCCTAAAAAATAGGGGATTAAGTCGGCTGTACAGTCGGGTTAGTCAGCATTCTAGAACTAATGAGCTGTACAGTTCAGGAGTCCTAGAATACCTATTCTAAAATCAACCTATCTCACAACTCTCTCTTCAAAAATCCTAAAATTATTTTCAAAAGTAGGGGACTAAGTCTGCATTGTACAATCGGGTTAGTCAACATCCTAGAATCGAAGGTACAGACAGATTCAAGGAATCCTAGGATCCCTACACTAAAAAACACCAACCAACAAACCTTTTTCAGGAAGAACTACGTAGCTTTGATTCCTCCATTGCATCTGGAGGTACGTAGGAGCAAGACTCAACTCTTGTCAAGCACTAAAAATCAAAATTTAAAATAAGTCTTTCTCTCTACAAATAAAAAGGGTAATTATTAAATAAATCTAAATTAATTAGACAATGGATGTCGTGGGGTGCTAATACCTTCCCCATACATAATGACTCCCGAGCCCTAACAATGCCTTATCCTAAACCAAAAGAGATTTTCCGAATTTGCCCTTAAACTAAAATTTGGTGGCGGCTTCCTAAGAACCTTTCGAAGAATCCCTTTCCCGGATTTTTCGGTCGCTACACTACTAAACTAACTAATACAAATCCTAGTGAACTAACACAACAAATATAATCAAAACCCTAATACAACCAAAGGCAGCCAACAGGAATAGAAAATAAAAAACATCCCTACACAACCTAGACCAGCCACCCAAACGAACTACAATCGAAAACCAGCACCACCAACGAGCAGTGCAGGAGGCTCCCGACGCCGAACAACAGACCACGAATTTGGTGCAAGAGGAAAGACGACATCCCAAACTTTCTCCGTATTTAAAGGCCAACTGGCCCCGGGAACTGATATTCAACAACACAGCCAGAGATGAG
This sequence comes from Oxytropis ochrocephala, assembly GCA_020916435.1. NCBI lineage: Eukaryota > Viridiplantae > Streptophyta > Magnoliopsida > Fabales > Fabaceae > Oxytropis > Oxytropis ochrocephala. The sequence continues at coordinate 30,330,011 of CM037089.1, forward strand.
GTGAGATCCCGATGAAAGGCATGAGGATCGAAAGGCACTAGTAGCATAACACAACCGGCGAGAGCCCATAAACAACAACCCATAAACAAACTCCCAAAAACACCCTTTTCTAGAGCCACCAAAAAGCATAATAGAAAAAAAAAAAAAGACATCAAAGCCTTCACTGTCACTACTGTCGGGCAATGCCGGACTAATGCCAAATCAATACAGAAGAACCAACTCCAACATAGAGCAAAATAGAGACCCACAAAGCAAATGTAGGGGAAAGACGGAAAGTCCTGAACTTTTCCCTTATTTGAAGGTCAAAACGGTGTAGGGGTCTTTAATCATGTAGACTGAGAGGCCAAGAACAAATTGGTGAAACCAAGTTGAAATAGGTAAAGCTTTAGCAACCATAATCAGAAATAAAAGCGGGTACAAATCTACTATGAAGAAGGTCAGGGGTTGGGAGGGGCGAGAGATGATGAAGAGGTGGAGGTGGGAGGTTGGCAGGGGCAGCAGAGAAGTACGAACCAGAATCGGTGAGGAGAAAAGAGGCGTGACTAGTGAGACTGTCCAACAACCCATCACCAAATCAAAGGATAAATGATGGAGGAGAGGCGGCGCCACAAACAAACCTAGTTACACTAGCTAGGAGTACTAAGACGTGTCGCTGTCACCACCAAACCCTAGTAGACATTGAGACGACATCATGCTAGACTTGTAAGTGGAAAGAATGACTTTGATGTCTTTGTTAGAAGTGTGTCATGATAGGCCGCAAGTGCACAATTCTACCGCGTAATAAAAAGTATCGATCCCACAGAGACTTTTATGATTACCAATTTATTTTTCAGTGGTGATTAGCTAAAAGGAAATGATTTTTAGGAAAAATGAATATTTGTTTAATTAATATTTAGAATATAAAAGTGTCTCAGGATTATGGGACAAATCACAACGATGGAAATTTAACAATCCCTTAACTATCCTCTATCTTATATTGAAATTGTTTTTAAGGACAAGATATTCTTTTGGTGTAATTCAAGTTTCCTCTCGGAATACAAGAATGTGTCTCGAAACAATGATCAAGCCTATTCTCATGATTGATCATCGCAGAGACCCATTAAGCCCAACCTTATTGTCCCAAGACACTCAAAGCTATTCTCATGCTTTAATTGCCTTGTCTAACCTCATAGGTCCAATATCAAACTTCTCCTCTCGGTACCTCATCTGATATTTGATTTATGAAATAAGAATGATGAGGCTAGATTAAAAATCAAGTTCTAATAAGATAGAGTTTAGTCTTGGAATTGTTTAGGGATCCATCATTGAATTGTTTCCCACAATCCTAAGACTAAAGAGGTCTACTCACACATAATCATAGTAGACAAAAGCTTAGAAAAAGAAGAAGAAGAAGAAGAAGAAGAAGAAGAAGAAGAAGAAGAAGAAGAAGAAGAAGAAGAAGAAGAAGAAGAAGAAGACATAAAAGATAAATAACAAGAAAATAAATGACAAAATGTAAAGAGCAAAAAATAAAGGTGCTAGAAAATAAGGACAGAAAGTAAAGTTGCAAGAATGTAAAGTGCAAGAATTATAAAGAACAAGAACTTAAAATGAAGAAAGTAAATTGAATAAAATCTTAGAAATAAACTTTGAGTAGTGTTTGCAATAGCCTAAGGTGGGATTACAAGTGAAGAGAGAGCCTTTATATAGCCTAGGATCAGTAGACAAACACATAAATTCGAAATCATGACCATAAAAGCCCACTACTAGAAGAAGAAGAAGGAATCAGCCTTTGTAACCGAATTTTGAGTAGCGGGAAGGTCGCGCGACGTCGTGCTCAACGAGCGCGCGCGGTCGTGCTCGTGTTCGCAAATGTTATTTTCCTGATTTTTGAAGGCGCACGGGTCGTGCCATCTTGCGCACGGGACGTGCTTGGTTTCTGACTTTTTTATTTTCTTTTGTTTCTTATTCCTCCTTTCATGCTCTTTTGATCATTGCTATTCTTTCATCCAAAATTTCTCTTTTTCTCCACTTTTAGTCTTGAAAACACAAAACTAACATTTTGTAGTAAAATAGCTCCAAAATAGAAATAAATTCCACAAATTTTATTTAATTCAAATATTAAAAACACTCTAAATTATGACTTATCATGTCACTTTTGAAAGGGTGAACATAAGTGTCAATTTTGGCCCAACCCAATGGATTGTCCCGATGGCCCAATGTTTTAGGCTGGCCTGGACTCGCTAAATAGAGGCCTAGAAAAGTATCAGATCATTTAAACCCAGTCTAGTTGGGCCATGGGCCAGATTGGACCCGTATTATATATAATTTTTAAACATTTTCGTGATTTCCTTTGTTAAAAAAGTTGGACTGAGTCAACCAAACCTACTAGCCAGTGTTTTGGATTGGGCTACAAAAACACATCTTAGTAGACAATTGTGTTGGACCAACTCAACTCGCTTCTACTTTTTGACCCAGTAGGCTAGGTTGGGCAGCCCAATTTGACAACTCTATAGGTGAACATAGCAATATATTTGTTACGCTTAATGAGCCCCAAGTCAGCAAAACGTTTGACCAAATTAATGAGAGACTTTGATTTTAGAAATGGGTAAAATAGAGATTAAATTCGCGAAAAAGAAAAATTAAAGATTAAAATCGTGAGTTGATCCTAATCAGGGACTAGAATTGCAAATTAGCCTACTTTTTAATTAATGTTTGGGCCTTGAATCGAAATAGATAGCCATTAATGTTGAGAGTTGCTAGGCTTCACCCAATTGGAATCTTAATAGCAAATGGTTTTTTTTTACCCCCACCCTTTCCCCCCATACCCCCACAGACCCTGTGAAAAGATCCAAATACCCCTGTGTTTTTACAAAATCACAATTTCTTCACACTTTTGGTCATACCTACGATTGACCACCTTTCACTCGAATATACCCCCCAAAAACGTATATACGAGCGCCTTGTTTCAGCCCAATCGTATATACGCCCTTCAGAACATATATACGACGCTTTGAAATTTCCACATCGTATATACGTTTCAACCAACGTATATACGATTAGCTTCAGAATTGTCACTCGTATTTACGTCCAACAACACATATATACGACGCTTTAAAAGTAAGCATCATATATACCCCCAGTCACATGTATATACGATGCGCAATTATTATTTTTTGCTAATTTTTTCCTTGTATGCAGTGTCCGGTAGGCAGTGCAGTCACAGGGACACTCGTCCGAGTCAGAGAGGTAGATGTGAGGTAACTCCTATCAGAGACAGACCAGAGTCATCTATTGTTCTGAGTACGAGGACTCTGAGGCATAATCAGCTCCATGCTTCAACTAGGAGACAGGATAGGAGACAGGCTGACCCAGCTGAGTATCAAACCCAACCAACTGAGCACGATGACGCAGCTCAGTATCAGGACGCTAGAGATTTCTATCACGGGGATTTCTTACAGAGTCAGCATGAGGATTGGTATCGGGGAGGCCGGCTCCTGAGTACCATCCCCATCCTCCTCAGTACCATCCCCAGGCTCCTGAGTACTATCCCTATCCTCCTCAGTACCATCCCCAGGCTCCTGAGTACCATCCCCATCCTATATATGTCATTTTGGACATATATACGTAGCTCAATTTTAACACATCGTATATATGTCCTTAAGAGGTATATATGATTGAATCTTACACGGCCAATCGTATATACTTCTTAAGAACATATATATGATGTGTTAAAATTGAGCATCGTATATATGTCCAAAATGACATATATACGATGGGCCTTTTTTTAACAAAAAAAAAATTGCAAAGGGCATTTTGGGGTTTTCATTTTTGGTCGGGGTATATGGGGATTTAGTGGGGGCACCAAAAAAACGACCCATAGCAAATTCACCCTGTATTGGTCGTCATAGATTGACAAAAAAAAGTGGGGTTTTTTTTTTGTACCCCCACCCCTTCCCTATATACCCCCACCGAAAAGTGAAATCCCAAAATGCTCTTCTGAAAACGCATTTTTTTAAAAAAAATTTGGGCAATCGTATATACACCCGGGAGTGTATATACGACCCTTACATTTGGCCATCGTATACCCCAAGGCGTGTATACGATTGGCAAAACCCCCACCCTAATCGTATATACGCCTTGGGGGGTGTATATACGATGGCCAAATGTAAGGGTCGTATATACGATCCCTATGGTATCCCTATAGTAATAAAAACTATTACTCTAAAAAGACTACTAAAAATTCGTTAAATAGTCAAAACTACTCTAAAAAATTATAAAAACACCACTAAAAATCTAACAAAACCAAAATAAGGCTATGCAAATTTTTTTAGATTTTTTCGAGGCTATGAAAAATTAAAAAAAATCGTAAAAAATAGTAAACGATTTGAATTTGGGATTTTGAGGCCGTAGTCCCGTAAGAAGTTTCTTCTAAGGGAGTTTTTTTTTTTTACGCTTCTAAGGGAGTCTTGATTCTTGATTTTTTTCGGATTTAATGGCTGTGGTTTCATTACGATCGGAGTATGTTGCCTGAAAACCGATTTTTTAGCCTATATTATTCGTTCAACGTATAACATTGTCACGTTTTAACGAACTACACACTAAACCTATTTTCAGGGCTTAATTAATTTTTATTTGACTTAAAATAAAAAAATACCATAGGGATCGTATATACGCCTGAGGGGGTGTATATACGACCCTTACATTTGGCCATCTTATATACACCCCCCAAGGCGTATATACAATTTGGCAAAAAAAAAACTTTTAAAAAATACGTTTTCAGAAGGGCATTTTGAGATTTCATTTTTTGGTGGGGGTATAGGGGAAGGGGTGGAGGTAAAAAAACCCAAAAAAGTGATCCACCCAAACTCGAAAGTAGTTTAGTTTGGCCCAAATTGTGGAAGCTCGTTGAGACTGAGATGGGGTCAAAGAAATCAAGGGCTGAGATTAGAAACTGAACATGTAGGCCCCACTAAGAGAAGTATTAAAGGGAACATATCCCACATGGGCTAACATGCTTTCTCATCTATGTCACCCACCCCATTCACGGATAGTACGGTTCTCCCATGTGTACTCTTTACCTACATATTCATCTAAATCAATAAATATAAAATATTCATTTTAAGAAAATAAAAATCATAAATGTTTATTGTCCTAGCTATGCACTAAAATGGTTGACATTTATGGTTTTTAGGAAATAAAAGTTTTAGTCGAAAATGTAATTTAAGTATTGGAGTTTATTTCTCTTTTATTTATGGATTATTAAAAGAACATATTAAGAAGAGGAGTAGTGTGAAAATATAACCCCTCCAAGAAATAGAATGCAAAAAAGTCATATAGATTCCATTTGAGGCTGAGGACATTTGATTTTTTTTTGCTCTGCGGAATTGATGCTCATGCATGTGTTTTCGTCAGACCATTTAGTGTAATAAATGTAAACATTTTTTTGTGATTGTCACAATTAATTCCTCTGCTATATCATGATCCCATCACTTTGCTAGATAAGGCTTAGGGGTCATTAATCACTTACTGTATCACTCATGGATCATCATGCCACAGACATTAATGCACAATGCTCATTTGATAAGACTCAGACAAGAAGAATTGCAATTGTTTAAAGTACTTAAATTCCACAAAAATAAATTGTAAGCAGAACATTTAATTGCATATGGAAGTAAAGTTACCTCAAAGAAATGGAACATATATTATTTTATCTATGAACAAGGATGTTGGTGAGGGAATGGCTTGTAATAAATGATGTTTGTGCAATGTAGTAATGTTTTGATAGCAAAACCAACCTATTCCAACGGCTATAGAATGCAAATTACCGACAGAGATTTCATCTATACAAGTGTCGGCGCACAGTTAACTGCTGATTTAACTTCCAAATACTAACAAAAGTTGGTCCAAGCCATAATTGGGCTCCAATTTCACTTCAAGGTCTCGGATTCAAATTTCAACAAGTGTGAAAACTCTATCGGTACGAAAGAAGAACACTGGACGGATCGAAAGTTCTGGGTATACACGCGTGAATACCAGATTCTTGACGTAGATTACCATCGAAAAAAGTCGACGATATATATTATGCACCAATAACACGGTAACAAAAAGAAGTAGCACTTGAACAAATTGAGTAAAGCAGCATTTGATAATACAGAAATCCAGGAAGCTTACTTATATAATTAATTACCATTACCATTACCATATAATGTGGCACATGAAGAATGATTACCTTAAATCAAGGAAATCTCGGGTCTTATAAACTAAATATTAGCAATTATATGAGGCACAAATTCCTAGTTTGTTCTCTATATATAATATCCTTACATTTCATCACAAACACACACTACTATATACCAAACCAAACCTTCCCTTCTTTACTAACACTCTTCCTCTCTCTTGTTTCTCATTTTGAGGGTAGTTCAAGCAGTTATGGCAGTTCCACTCTCATTTATGCTACTACCACTATTACTTCTTGCACCCTCCTTCATTTCCTCTTCCTCACTCCAAGATCCTGAATTAGTAGTCCAACAAGTACAAAAGTAAGAACCTAGCTAGTTACATTTTGGTTACCGTGTTACTAATGCGCATATTAAAAGGGTATTAAATTTGTTATGTGTTGTTTTTATTGCAGGAGCATTAATGAGTCAAGAAGGAACCTGGCATTTCTTTCTTGTGGAACAGGTAATCCAATTGATGATTGTTGGAGATGTGATCCAAATTGGTCTAAAAATCGTAAAAGTTTAGCAGATTGTGCAATTGGATTTGGTAAACATGCTATTGGAGGAAGAGATGGTAAAATATATGTTGTTACAGATCCTAGTGATCATGCTGTGAATCCAAAACCAGGAACACTTAGATATGGTGTTATTCAAGAAGAACCATTATGGATCATATTCAAACGTGATATGGTGATTAAGCTTAAACAAGAGTTAATGATGAATTCATTTAAAACAATTGATGGAAGAGGTGTTAATGTACACATTGCTGGTGGACCTTGTATTACTATACAATTTGTGACTAATATTATTATTCATGGGATTAATATTCACGATTGTAAACGTGGTGGGAATACTTATGTGAGAGATTCTCCTACACATTATGGTTTTAGAACACTTTCTGATGGTGATGGTGTTTCAATTTTTGGTGGTAGTCATGTTTGGGTTGACCATTGTTCTCTCTCTAATTGTCGTGATGGATTAATTGATGCTATTCATGGATCTACAGCTATTACTATTTCTAATAATTTTATGACTCATCATAATAAGGTTATGCTTTTGGGTCATAGTGATTCTTTCACTAGAGATAAGAATATGCAAGTTACTATTGCCTTTAATCATTTTGGTGAAGGACTAGTTCAGAGAATGCCAAGGTACTTCTAGCTTCATTTTCTCTTTTTCATTTAAAATACAATCTTAATAACTCTTTTTTTTTTAATGACATTTGCAGATGTAGACATGGATATTTTCATGTGGTGAACAATGACTATACACATTGGCAAATGTATGCTATAGGGGGAAGTGCTAATCCAACTATCAATAGTCAAGGCAATAGATTTCTTGCTTCCAATGACAATACTTTTAAAGAGGTTGGTTAGATACAGAAGAACAATAGTTTCTCTTTTTTTTTTTTTTTGTCGGTAGACAGAGTGTCAAGTACGACTTCAAACTCACTCACTCACACACACAACTGCGAAGTCTCGTGTTCAAATCCAAGACATGATGTTGAGTTAGGCCTTAATTACGGATGAATAATACTCACTCTTTGATTTCAGGTGACAAAGAGAGAGAATGCAGGACAAAATCAATGGAAGAATTGGAATTGGAGGTCCTCAGGTGATTTGATGTTAAATGGTGCATTTTTTACACCATCAGGAGCAGGTGCATCTTCAAGTTATGCAAGAGCATCAAGTTTAGCAGCAAAACCATCTTCTTTGGTTGGTTCTATTACATCATCAGCTGGATCACTTAACTGCAGAAAGGGTTCTCGCTGCTGAAATCAAGAATATATTATTAGACTAATAATAAAGGCAAGAAAATATTATTATATGCCAATTTGTATCTAATTTTGAAAGTGATTCAACTTTTTTGTACAATATTGAACTTTTTAGACTTTTTGTTTTGTAACTACAACCTTAGTTTGTGTCTACAATTACAATACAAAATGATTCATAGACACAAACAAAAGAGTTGATATAATTATATGAGAGAAAATAAGGTTCAATGAAATGTTTATATTTTCCTTTACAGTATTTGTGTCTGTCATTGTTATTCTGTAATTAATGTATTTGATCATGTGAAGTACTCTATACCCTTCACATGGAGTAGAACTGAAACTGAATTATCATCATTGGTAATTGTAACCATCATCTACAGACAAGCATCTTTAATAACTTGTGCTTGCATTTATGATTTTGAGATACAGCCTCAATTATTTAGATGGATTTCTTTATTTTTTCTCTGACATGCAAGGAAATGAGTGTGAATATACAACACATATTGATATTTTTTGGCAGTTAATTATTGCATATAAAGTGACAATGGTTGAATTTTGTGTCTGTGACAGGATACTGTTGTTGTTATAAATGTCACTGCCAAATGCTGATTTTCTTAGTGCATTAATGTGCTGCATTGCAGAATGGAAGTTTTGGCATCTAATCTAAGCTAATGTACATTTGTCATTTTTTGTTTCCTTTTAATTAACTCCAGATTGAGAACAATGATGGATCATATGCATTGACCTACTTGATTATTAGTACAATTTTCAATTATTTTGTGATGATTATAATGGCAAGTTAAAGATACTAAAGTTATTGATTGATTCTGTTTTTTTTTCTGATTCTTTGATGTGGACTGATACGTGTATTGGGCCTCTCTCCAATAACCAAACATACAAATTCCTCTGATTAGGAGAGGCAGAGTTGATACTACATAGACACTATAATGCTCATATTATTTTGAGTTTAGCTAGGGCAGAGACAATGGAACATTGCATGGTGTCTTACTATCCTTTTTTAGCCAATGGGTTGAAAACCACCCTTCCTGTCCTATATTAGAGATCAATCCCTACAAATAATCTTGATACATCACACATAAGAGAAACCTTATGTTGTTGGTGTTGGAGTTGGTTGAAATTGACATTTTGAAAAAGTCTCACATTGCTTAGTTTTCTCAAGGAAGAGAAAGACTAAGGTTATATAATGAGTTCAAGTTCTCCTTTACAATATGCACAAGTCAGAAACACCTTAAGTTGTATTTGACTTTGTTTTTCCTCTTATACTCTTGTTTTAGAGTGTTGTGAGATGTAGTTAAATATTTTCTTTAAAGGGTGTGGATGTACTGGGATCATGGGGTGTTGAGAGATGTCTATGTATTGTAAAAAAATTCACATAATGTCATACTCTGGTTGTCAATTGGTATCAGAGCATTTGATTCGGTGGGGTATAAATTTCTTAGTTTGTCTAATCTTCCACATCAGAAAGTTTGATACTGTGAAAGTGTTGTTTGAGAAAGTTTTTGGCTAGGAAAGACAGTATTTAAGCGTGTCCATTGTGGGCCACCTCTCTTTCCTGGGAACCTACTCGGTGCACTGTTTATATAGTGTGTATACAGCTGGAATGTTAAACTTTTCAAGTGTTGTAAAGTTTGACATGGAGAAATCTGATGGAAGAATCGAGTTGGCATGTGCAAAATACAAGACAATGATGTGTTACAATCAGGGTTGCACAAGATGTTAAAAGGAGGCAATTCTGAGCATGTAAAAGAAAAACTGTCCAGGGGAACAGGTCCGGAAAATTGCTCCAAAGATGACACAAATAGCGTTTCTCTTGCCCTCGTAGGAGATGAATATGGTGATGCCCTGTGATGCCTATTGAAGGCATGAACCTCCTCTGGTATGACAGATACTAGGACAAACGATGTGTTCTATTTGCGGGTAGAGCTGTCAATTTTGGCCCACCCCCACTACAAGAAAATCGTTGATTTGCCACGGACATTTCCGTGGCAAATGTACAAATTTCCGTGGCAAAACACCATTTGCCACGGATTTGCCTGAACCAAAAATGGTGGCAAAAACGCTGTCGCAAATCGCTTGCCACGGACTTTTCCGTGGCAAATATTTCCGCCGCTAATCCGTCGCAAAGTTCCGTGGCAAATCCGTCGCAAAGTTCCGTGGCAAATCCGTCGCAAATTTTAAAAAAAAAACAAAAAAAAAATTAAACCATATATCCAAAATACTGTTTAATAGTGATATCTATATATGGAACAGATGGAAGATGAAAAAACTGAGAAGAGGTTTTATTGGCAACACTTTGCATTAATTCACTATGATCTTGGTTCTCAAGATTGCAGACACATCCTATAGTCAAATTATAGTCAAATCTCCATTAAGACTTAGTCCACAAAATAATAGTAAAGCATAAAAGCAACTTGGAATAAACAAATAGTCCAACCAATTTGTTGGCAACAAAAAACCAATTCTTTCTTCTCTATGTATATGATGCTTAATCTATGCCTTCTAACGTCTGAGGGCTTCTTTAGTCCGGTTTGCGCTATTATATCCTCTGCATATTTTGCGGTTGAATGAAGAACCCATCTTTCACTGTAAAATAAAGATGCCACTGTGTAAGCAAAGGAAACTGAACTAACCATATATATATATATATATAAGTATGTTCCACTAATGCAACATTAAACATATACCTTGTAGTAGACCGGCCTTGCTTGCTGCTATCACAATGAGCCCAGCTTAAGACTTTAGAATTTTTAACAGAGAAGCCTTTAATCGAATCAAAAAATATAATTAATTCATTTAGATTAAGATCCTCAAATTTACATCACAATAAAATGGTCCTAAATGAATGATTGAAATACTCTACTAAGCCTTAATCCAACTTGATTATGAATGCATTATCTTTACACACAAATTAATTACCACATAAATCTTCTGCCCCGCCAAACTGATTTTCATTGTTTTATATAGTAGATATCAAGCTACATAACTTCACAAAGAAGGAAAGAAGACAAGAAGCTAGACAAGAAAAAATGGAAATCAAGAACCATCAAACATGTATGCACAAAAATATTGATGCGGGATTATTGATTACCACGGTGTGTTTTGTGTTGGCTAGGCTGACATCATCACATACAGCATGACCTCCTTTTCTTCACGAGGAAACTTGATGTGCCTTCTCGGAAACTTGCTATGCACTTTCGCCCAGAAAGTTCTAGTAACAGTGCTGTTGGAAGGCTCGATGTTGTTGGAAGGCTCGGAGCTCCTGCGGTGTGTGATGATGCCATCCTAGCAAACACACTGTGGTAATCAATAATCTCGCATCAACATTATTGTGCTTACATGTTTGTTTGACATTATATATGTGAACTATCATGCCAAAACCAAACATGAATGATGAAATGGGTCCAATATCAAATAAACCAAATCAAATTCATGTATTAGAGAACCAGTAATGATTGGGTGTAGTATAGCTTCACCAGCATTACAATGAAACGCGGCCTAACAGGAAGATCGTGCAACTTTTCTGACAACTCAGGCAGTAACTTCAAATCTGTATCCTCACATGCCATAGATGAGTGTAAAACACAATCAATATACATTCCATACTTTCCAATTCATCAAGTTCAATTTCAAGCTGAAAATATCAATATACTAGTAATATAGTTATGTCATGGATTGAATAGTGTTCTTACTATAGTATAGACTTGATTAGCTCTAGCTTCAACATTAGCGAAAGCTCTCCCGTGAACTTGATCCGCTTTGCTTTACATCAAAGTGAATGCAAAGAAATTCTTAAGCATTCTTAGCACAAAAAATCAAAAACTATAAGAATAGGCAACATAAAGAAATAGAACATAAAACTTGTATCCAACAAGGTAGATGCCTCAAACCATGTTCAACAACTCCGCTCAAGTGCATCAATTAAGAATGAACCATGTTTATTCATCATTGGGCAGCTAAACATACCAATCCTCAAAGTGCATACAATTATTAAAACAGAATTCATTTACTTACCAACTTTCAAAAAATATGACATTACTCAAAGCCAATAATTCAAGTATCAAATAACATGCTTGGGAAAGAGGATTTTAACAACCCAGAAACAGTTAAAGAGATTAAAAACAGATTAAAAAAATTAAGAATTAAAAGCCCTCAGATCTCATAGCTTCATACAATCATCTTTGGCTTTTGTCACTGGTTTCATTCATAACCATCTTGCACCTAATTAAGCTGTTATCCAAACATACCCTAAACACACACACACACACACACACACACACACACACACACACACACACACACACACACACACACACACACACACACACACACACACACACACACACACACACACACACACACACACACACACACACACACACACAAGTTAAGAGAGATAGTAAAAGAGAGAGAGAGAGGTGCAATCAGGTTATGAACAAAACCGTGTAGCCAATCAATAGTTTATGTGTACATCATCAAGTAATCAGAGGCATTTATGTTCCAAATACTATAAAAATATGAGAGCATCACAAAGATAGAAAGAACGAATATTTCAAAGATCAAACATAACTAGAAAGACTAATTAAGATGTCAATAATTAATTATTATTCTTAATATAATAAGATAACACAAGCATAAATTAAAAATAAGGTGTCGACATAGCTTTCTAGGCAATGCATTTCAATCAAAATCGCAGTTTGAAACTGCTCAGAGCCTAGTGCGTATCATCCAGTAAAACTCAATTAACAATAAAATCTCCTAACCTAGGGTTAAAATTCCCATCCAGCAACACATTTCCTGGTCTTAATATCTCTATGAATTACTCTTTGCTCACATTCTTGATGAAGATAAACCAAAATGTAAGCCAAACCAACAACAATATTAACCCTATAAGACCAACTCAGAAGTTTCCCTCTCTCAGGTTCTTTGTAAAGCATCTTGTCTAAGCTTCCATTAGGCATGAAATCATAAACAAGAAGCAATTCTCCTTTCTCAACACACCAACCTTGCAACCGAACTAAATTCTTGTGCCTCAAACTAGCTATGATTGACAATTCGAAAAGAAACTCGCTTTTCCTTCATGAGAATGTCTCGACCTTTTCACCGCGCGATTGTTCCTGGTCGATATAAAGAATGCCTTATACACACCCAAATGAACCATGTCCAACTATCCTACTAGGATGAAACTCTCTAGTAGCGATTTCAGGTTCTCTGTAATCAAACTCTCTTGGACAAGCCACAAAACCAGCTTCAAAATTCTTCTTCAAACCTTTTCTCAACTTTTTCCATTTACTAACAAGAACATACCCTAAAACTGAAAACAATACAAAGAAAAACACTGGACTCAAGCATACCTACACCAATTCCAAATCTTTTCTTAGAAGAAGACGAAAACGCGCCGATGAATGCTATCATCATCATCATCATCATCATCATCATCATTATTACTATTACTATTCCCCATGGAACTTACACCGACGGTGTTATCGATACATCGATACATTGTGAGAATGCAACCTAGGTCTTGCAGAACAAAGCCGGTGGTTTGAAAACTCCAACTCTCAATTTGATGAAGTTCTGTACTTCCTTCCTTCAGAAGGCGAGAATCCAACGTAAAAACCCTCTTTCCCTAAAAATATTCGGAGAGATCAACGGTATGTAAAGAAGAGGATCCAACGGTAAATAAAGTCGTATCATCCGAAAAATTAGAGAAAAAGTATAAAAAGCCCTCGATCTCATAGCTTATTACCAATCATACGCGCTTTTGTCACTGGTTTCGTTCACAAACTTCCTGCATCCAAACACAAACACATACACACACACACGAACACGTAAAGAGAGGCAAATTAGATAGGGCAAACACGAAATAAAACAAGAACATATCCATATCAAAATCAACAGATTCACATGAATAAAACCCTAAATTAAACATCAATGATTCATTATCAACATTTATCACAAGAGAAATCGTAATCGTGATTAGGGATTAAGGGGTTATAAGAGAACATAAAACTCTAACCTTGGAAGTTTCAGAGGTATGGATGTTGAGCTTGCGGCAGACGGGATCTTGATACGGAGGTTGACGGCGCCGTTGGTTGAGAGACTGAGGGGTTAGGGTTTGGGGAATCTTAAGGTTTGGGGTACTTGGGGAGAAGGGTGATGAGCGAGAGTGAGCGAGTGGATGGAGGAACGAAGAGAGAACGATGGAAGAAGAGAGAACGAGGAAGAAGAGCTCTGCAAGAGAGGCTCACGATGAAGAGAGCGAGAGGGTGAGGAGGAGAGCGAGAGAGTGTGACGGGCGTGAGAGGAGCGGTGAAGGGGGCGAGGCGGAGGCCGAAGGAAGGAGGGTGAGTTGAGTGAGAGAACGACAATGATGAGAGTGAAGAGGACAGGGTTGAGAACGAGAGGGTTGAGAACGACGGGGCGGCGAGAAAGAGATTTGGGAGAGTGGATTGAGAACGCGAGAGTGAAAAAATAAAAGTGACTTTTACCATCGGTTGCCACGGACTTGCCACGGCATGTCCGTGGCAAATTTTTTGTCCTTTCACATGTCCGTGGCAAACCCGTGGCAAACACCAATGAAATTTCACACTCACATATTTTGCACTTGCCGCCGCAAACTGCGTGGCAAATTACCGACTAATAAGCTCGCGGGCAATCGCCGGTGGCTAAAACAAGGTTTTCTTGTAGTGCCCAGCGGGCCGGCCCACGGGCCCAATTTTTTGGTTGGGCCGCTCTAAAAGTAGAGGCCCAAAACCAACGATAAGTTTTTTAGCCCAGCCCATTGCCCCAATCATATATATGGGTCGAGCCGGGCTTGCCCATGGGCCATATTTGTTTTTTTTTTAAAATTCAATTCTAACAAAAAAACAAAATTTCACTTGAGTGTTAATAAAAAAAAATACATGCCACTAAAAAAATACATTCCCAATTTAGATGGGCCAGAACTTGTAGATGAGATAAAGTTGTCAGATATTAGTTAAATGTCTGTGCTGTTGAATTTGCTGATGTGTTCGTTGAATATATAGTTTTTTGCTTTAATGTTGTTAAGCTTTAGTTTTTGGACCTAGATATCTGTGTAGTTGAGCTATTATGTCTACTTATGGACAAAGTGTTTTGTAAAGCCAAGACAAATTTAGGCTGCTTTTTTGGCTGCTTACGGTTATGGACAAAGCGTTAATGTATTATCGATGGTGATTTGTAGAGTCTAAACAGATTTATATTGGCTTTGTTTGAGCCAAAACAGATTTTTTATGCTATGCTACTCCAAAATATTGTCTTTATGTATGTTGCTCATTTTTTATGCTATGCTACTCCAAAATATTGTCCTTTATTGTGCAAGATTCTAAAAATTCAATGATTTGTGGCCCATTGGGCCACAGGCTTATGTTAGGCCGGGCCGGGCCATGAAATATACAGCCCATTAGAATTTGGGTCGGACCAGCCCAACCCACCAATGTTGTTTGGCCCAATGGGTCGGGCCGGGCTGGGTCGGGCTTCATCCATTGACAGCTCTATTTGCGGGTCCATAATTGCGCACAGGGCACTGGTTTCACAATTGTGCAAGGTTTTTTCTGCACGGGGAATGTTGATGGCAGATGAAACTTCAGGAAAAGTGAAACATGGAAGTTGCACCATAATTTTTCTGCAGGTTTTTTCGACATGTGACAAAAGAATAAATTCTTGAAGTGGTTTAGCTTTAAGTGAAGTATACTCTTTATGGTGGAGTGTGATAGTTCTTTTGAACTATGATTGTCTGTTTAGACAATGAAATTGTAAGATATCTCGTGTATCAAATACAATCAAGGTGGAGATTAGGGATGTCAACGGGCGGAGATAAAGAAGACTAAAATTACAATAATTCCCAACTTTGAAAATAACAAGTCACTAAACATCATCCTAAATATTAGAATAAAACATACAAATATATATGAGGGGTAATATTAGATTTTCTTTAAAAGTATATATATATGTGTGTGTGTGTGTGTGTGTGTGTGTGTGTGTGTGTGTGTGTGTGTGTGTGTGTGTGTGTGTGTGTGTGTGTGTGTGTGTGTGTGTGTGTGTGTGTGTGTGTGTGTGTGTGTGTGTGTGTGTGTGTGTGTGTGTGTGTGTGTGTGTGTGTGTGTGTGTGTGTGTGTGTGTGTGTGTGTGTGTGTGTGTGTGTGTGTGTGTGTGTGTGTGTGTGTGTGTGTGTGTGTGTGTGTGTGTGTGTGTGTGTGTGTGTGTGTGTGTGAAGTATAATTTGTTACGGGTACCTTGCTACCAGCCCCCGCCCCGTTTACTAGCTAACGGGTAGTTTGTGAAGTGATATATAGAGTCACAAGAAGGGGAGTTGAATTGTGACCCTTTTAATATATATATATATATATATATATATATATATATATATATATATATTCTACAACTTAGAAAATGTCCTCTCAAGTTGATACTTGGAGATGAGATAGTTAGCATAAAACAATTTCACAAGACATTCTCTTCTTGAGTAGGTTCCACGCATTAAACCTTCTCTTAAGCTGAGTAGGTTCCACACAATGAACCTTCTCAAGCTGAGTAGGTTCTATGCAGTGAATCTTCTCTGGTTGAGTAAGTTCAACGTATTTAAACTTCTATGGGCTGAGTAAGATTCAAACTGAACTTCTTCTACCTGAGTAGGTTACATGCAGTGAACCTTCTCTTGTTGATAAGTTCAGTACATAATGTGTTGTGTGTTGTATTTATGCATAAAAACATTTTGCAGATCATATGAGATTTATCCTTTTGTTGAACATGGTCATTTAGTGTTTTCTAACATGAGGAACATATTATCAAACTCTATGTATGTTAAGAATAAACTCTTTAAACTGTAGAAGCTTATGAGGATGAAATCAGTGTAGATTGAAACTTCTCAGGATTAATAGATGCTTCAAAACAGAATATGAGTTATGCATAAATTATATGAGTAGCTTTTGTTTTAAGCATTAGTTAATGTGAGGATAAGAGGGTAGTGGATTATGAGCATAATCTAAAGCATGCAGAGATAAGGGATGAGAAGATTACACATTGAAGATTTATCCCGGTTCACCCATTAACATCGGGCTACATCCAAATCCCACCTCCAAAGTGAGATTTTTCCACTATTATTCAATCAATACAAGTGGTCTTTTTCCAAGCCTATTCAAGATTTACAACAAGTATTCTTTCTTCAAGCCTCTTCAGGCTCTACATCAACAAGTTTATACCCACTGTTTCCTCACCAACACTCACCCATCCTAGGTAGCTTAATAGAACAACACACACATTGTAGTTTCTCATCAACACTCACCTACTCCTTAGGTAGCTTGATAGAACACTACACATGTTGTATTTTCTCATTAACACTCATCTACCCTAGGTAGCTTGGTAGGAAGAACAACATACATATTTGATGAATAAAGGGGTTTGGGATTTGCTACAGCTTGATACACTTACAATACGTGGATATGAAATATGTAAAACAAGCTACACACTCTCTCTAAGATATCTCAAGGTGTTTAGCACATGAGTAGAAGTGTGAAAGATGATAATGATGGAGAGCAATACTTGATCTTTATATGGCTTGTGTTTATCTCTCAATATCTTTCATCTATTTCAGCTTCCAATCACTTGTATGATAGATGGACTTTGAATTTCTTTGCTGAAATCTCTTCTAGAGCAAGTTTTTCATCTTTGAGAAGCTTCGGATCAAGCTTCTTCAAATCTGCAGAAGCTTCTCAATATCTGCAGAAGGCTGAGGGGATGATGAAATCTGGTTTTGGCAAACTACAATCTCTCTCCCATGAGTTTCTTTAGCTTTCCCATGTGTTTATATAATTGATTTCTTCAATATAACCGTTGGGAGTAAGCAAGGAGAGAAGGAGACACAAAGCTATAGTGATGGGACAACACTAACGGACTTTTCTACCTTTTAACAGCAACCTTCTCATGAACCTTCTCAACAACCTTTAGAGTGACCTTCTCAAGAGCCTTCTTAAGAACCTTTTTAACAACCTTCTCACGAACCTTCTCAAGATCCTTTGTACTGAATATTTGAATTTCTAGCCTTGATATACTCTTTGGACAGTGAGTATGGCCTATAGAAACTTGAATAGAGCCATTTGGAGTATTCTTTGGTCCATAGGAGTGATTTGATGTGAGCTACAAAATTTGACAGCTTTTGTACCTTCTCTAGTCTAGCTTTTTACTTTATCTGACCTATTCAACCTTCTTTAGCTGACATTGTACTCTCCTCTGCATATTCTGACCTTCCATGACCTGCTCTTGTACTTGTGGACAGGTTGTGTTGCTTTATGTGAAGCTTCTTCAAAAACTTGGTGTGGAAAATAGTATGCAAGTATACATAGTCACACAAGTAATATAATGATAAGAAAAGGTCGAACCCACAGAGATTATGTAAAGCTTTGTAAAGTTTAGAGTGTACACTTAGTGTGTCTACACTATTCACAGTTGGTTGGAGTGTACAAAGTGAATAATAACAATATAAACAATAAATGTGTGTAAGGAATCAATGAGATAAAGTAGTTGAAATGTTTTCACCAAGCAAATCACTTCTAAGTGTTTTAGTGGAGTATGCAGTGTAGGTACACTGGATGCAGCTGCAATAGTATATGTCTTTCAGTCACTTTCTTTAGAGTTTCATTACAAATTTCCTATGTCTAGGCATGCTAAATAGGTTCACTCCTGTCTCTTAAGCTCCCACTGTATCACCCTAAGAACTATGTTATCCTATGTCTAGGACTTAACACGGTTTTAACAATCAATTCCTTATTAAAGCTAGTTTAACAAAGATGTGTTACAAACACTCATTCTTATTAACTCTTGATTTCTTAAATGTAAGTCATGTCTCACTGCTACAAGTCTACCTATTCTAAAGTGATCAATTGCAGAATAAGTTTTGAAAGAAGTATTACACAAGAGTTAAAATGCATACACTACATAAACCACATTTACTAACTTAGAAGTTCATTACAAGGCTACAACATCTCAACTAAAGGAATTTAGCTCATATTACTCATAATATAATAGAGAGAATCTGCAAAAAGCATAATCAAATGAGTAATATAACAAAAGAACTCAAAAGGATAGAGATTACACAAATAGGATATCTTTTGCATGAGTTTCCCAAGTTAGAGTACAAGATGATTTCATTACACAAGTTTCCTCCAAGTAGAAGTGAAGGGAGTGGTTGTCAAGCACCTCCTTACCTTCCTTCTCTTCAGAAACTTAAATAAAAACTAAACCTAAGCTATGAATACAAATAAACTAAGTGATCTTTTAAGAATTGGATGAAGGATGATTTTCAAGTGAAGATATGGCTTTTATTTATAGGCAAGTGAGCTTTCCTCCCATGGAGGGTTTCCTTTGGCGCGAAATATCAACTGAGATCAGTAACCATGGTTAGTTGCAGACCTCCCATCAAACAAATTGCTCAAGTTGGTCGTTTGCATGAAGTTCACATGGGGTGGTCCAATAAAGAAGTGTCACATGTCCTTGAGTAAGTGAGCTTCTCAACTTGTCTTTGATAGTGGTCGCCGACTTCTGCAAGTAGATCTGCTCCAGATGACTAGGCATGACGTCACATATCAAGTGTTGAAGCATCAAATTGGTCCTTGGATGTTTTGGTGCAAAGTGCTGGTTTAGCAGGTGTAGGCAGTGTGGGCACTCCTAGTGCGGACAATGTGGGTACACCTGAAGTAGCTGCACTGTGCAAAAACATCAAACCTAACAATATATATGCATTTTGCCTAATTCATTGTTCTAATCCTTTTGAATCCTTAAAATGTTGTTTCGTAATAAATAAGCTATATTTATATATTAATGTATTTGAAAATAAACAAAAATCTAAGTTTAAATGTATGAATAACTCTATATAAATTAGAGTTATCACTTCTCAAGCTTCATAAGCATGAACAAACACCTTTTATTTGTATAAGGAATAATCAAAGAGTTCCACTTTGACATTCAATACTTTCCAACATTTATTCCTTGACTCCAACATTTAATAACCTCTGATCTTCATTCAAAGAGAGATGACATGTTTGTCATTTTGAGTAGGTTGCTTACTTGAACCTTCTCTTCTTGAATGTGAACCTTCTCAACAATGAATGTTCTTAACAAAGGTGAGGTCAAGCTTCTTTTGACTTTTGGTCAATCTTGCGTTGACTTTGTCAAACTTTCCGTTGACTTTTTGGTCAAACCTTTTGTTGACTTTTGGTCAACCTTCTGTTAATTTGGTCAATTCTTCTATTGACTTGTTTTAAGCTTCTCATAATTTAACCTTCTTAACAGTCAACCTTCTTTACATTATTCTTGATGAGGGCAACCCTCTTTTGACTTCTAGTCAAACTTTCTGTTGACTTTTGGTCAAGCCTTCTGTTTGACTTTCAGTCAACCTTCTGTAGCTTGGTCAAACCTTCTTTTGACATGGTCAAATCTACTCATTGATGAACTTTCTTATTGTTTATTTCTACCTTTGACTTCTTGCATGTTTTGGTGATGCTCTTTGATATGCTTCTAGATAAGCTTTTGATTATTTGAGTAAGAGAGCATTGGTAGAATATAACCCAATTAATGACTGTGAGAATCTTCTGTGCAAAGACTTGTAGACTCCTTTGATCAATGTAGTCATTAGGTTCTTAGGACTCCTCTTGATAGGAATTCACTTAAATGATTTGAATTTTCTCTTGATTACTGTTAGTGCAGAAAGGCGTGTGCAAGTATACACAGTCTTTAACAAGTAATATCGTAGAAGTAGACCGTCGAACCCACAGGGATTGGATTAATTTCTAAAGTTTGAAATGGTAGTTTAACTAGTGAGAAACAAAGTAAGAAAATAACAACTAAAATGAGAGTATGTTGAGATAACAGAAAACAAATAATCTAAGTAAAAATAGAGTGTATTCTAGTGAGAAAGATAGTTGGAATGCTCTTCTATTGACTTGTTTTAAGCTCCAACAGTATCACCCTATGGACTATGCTATCCTATGTCTAGGTTTTAGCACGGAATTAACAAAGTTTAATTCCTTTATTAAACACTTATCCATATTGGTTCTTGAATTCCAATTATAAACCATGTCTGAATTTATAATTTGCATTCACTTTTAGATGACCAATTCTAAAGATGAATATGAAAGAGTTTATCATGCAAGAGCTAAAATGCAAACATCAATATATAACATAATAACTTAATCAAAAGATCATTACAAAGTTAAAACATTCCAACTAGAGAAGTTTAGCTCATGCTAGACATTACTAAGCACATACAAACAAAGATAACCATGTTCATATGTTTGATAATACAAAGGGAAGAAAATAAAGAAAGAATTACACGGTTGAGGTTCCCTTGTAAAAACTGCATAGTAATGCTCCCAACAATGCCTTACAAATGCTTGATGCGCCAGCAATCAAACAGCTACACGAAATGGTGTAGAGGTAGAGAGAGAAGTTGTCACTTTCTCTCCCTCCTTCACACCTATGAAGTGTTTCTAACTCTCTAACTTGGTATCTCTTGGTATTTTTGGTATTTTTCTTTCTATGTCTTCAAATGAGGAGAAGGTGGTGTATTTATAGGCTTCTTGAGAGACCTTTCTTCAAGGTTTGGTTTGCTTGAGCTGAAGTTGTATCCATTTGCTTCAAAAAGACTTTATTTGATGTCTACTTTATTAAAGGGAAGATGTCCAATGGTGTATGGACAAGTGTCCCTATAAAGTAAAAGTGAGGTGTTGCACTTGCAACTTGAGCCACTTGCATAGCCACTTGACTTTAATGTCATCAATGACGTCAGCATATTGCTGGTGCTATGACTATTGGATGCATTGCAGGTGCAATGGTTGCTGCCAATATTGCTGGTGCAATGGTTGTTGGTGCAATGCCTCTGATGCTGGAATGACTATTGTAGGAGCGTCATTACTGGGGCAATGACTGTTGTGCCTCTTGCAGGGGCAATGATTGCTACAACAATTGAACAAACACATCAAAATACCACAAGGGCACCAAAAGTGCCAAATGATCACATATCAGTTCCTAACCCTCTTTTACTTCAGAAATAACACATATTAACTACTTTAACAACAATATTACTTAAAAACTCACATTGATTTAAGTCTAGAACATATAGATAACTCTATATAAATAAGAGTTATCAATTACCTAATTTCTTCTCTTTTCTCTTTGTGAATTTCCAAGTCCAACACGTCGTAATAGTAAAGATAATCTGCTTTCATGAAGCTTGCCTTACTATTCTTGTAATTTGTTGGTTCTACTTTGATTCTTCATTATTGAATAATGAAATGCAATCGGATTGATCTAATTTACTTCTAGCATGTCCACTTATAGGAAACTCGTTTTTTTAACAAACTCAAGAGCACCCATTAGTAGAACACCATTCGAATACTTAAGCTTTAGCTCATAAGGTTTGTTATCATTAAAACCATATATCAAAAGGATTTTATCTCAACACTTTGACTATCCGTTTATTCGACCCGCGGGTACCCGTTTGACTACCCGTCCCGTGCTCGTCACGGGTTTTACCCGCGGGTCCGAGTTTTTTTGCCATTCCTAGTGGAGATTGTTGGAGTTGATAGGAATCGAGCATCTTGAAGAAGTTATGTCGATGGCTTTCGGTATGGATAAAATTCTTGGAGTGATTTAGTTTCAAGTGAAGTATGCTATTTACGCTGGAGTATGATAATTCTTTTGAACTATGATTGTCGGTGAAGACAATGAAAGCGGAAGATGTCACGTTGATCAATACAATCAAGGTGGAGATTGTTGGAGTTGATTGAAATTGACATTTTGAAAAAGTCTCACATTGCTTAGTTTTGTGAAGGAAGAGAGAGAGACCAAAGCTATACAATGGGCTCCCCGCTCTTCTTTAAATATGCACCGTCCGAAACACCTTAAGATGCATTTGACTTTGTTTTTTCTCTTATACTCCTATTTTAGAGTGTTGTGAGATGTGGTTAAATATATTTTTTGGAGGGTGTGGGTGTACTGGGGCCATAGGGTGTTTGAGAGAGGTATATGTGTTGTAAAAATGTTCACATAGTGTCATTCTCTCAGTTTGTCTTTAGACAACGGTTCTCGCTTTCTTCTTCTGCTTTTAGAGTTTTCCACGTTAAATTTGTGTGTTCCAATTGTGTTCATTTTGTTTCTCTACCATCAGGGAGGTTCCCGACATGAGAATTTCGGGGAGAAGTGGGGATGTCTCAAGTGATGAGGATGTGTCTCATTGCCTCGCATCATGTTGCTACATTGAACCCGTGAGTTGAATCGACATGAATATTTTAAGAAAGCTCGGGGATGGATCTTCGGATGGTGTTGGTGATATTGTGATTTCGACTTCGCATGGAACAATCGCGTCTGTACTCAGTTTGGTCGTTGTCCAAGTCTCAAATGAAGAAATTCGCAGCAAAGAACGATAATTGGTTGTTGTTGATTATAATACTCGCCAAAAGCTAATTTTGCCTTTGAGTCCTTTTTAATTTGGCTTGCTTCTAGCTTGTATATCTAACTTGAGTATTCTGTTAGTTAGTTGGTTATTATGCAGCGCAGAGGCCTAAATTTTTTAGAAATACATTAGTGCTCTCTATTATTATTGTTTTATTTTCTTCAGAACATAAGAAAAAAGGATAGTACCTAAATCATTACAAAACTTGCAAAATATATAGCCAAAAGTACATCATCAAAATAGCCAGAATAAAATTAAAATAATAAATGGAATTGGATTAGATCGGTTCCATGTGAGGGAATTGAAAACCTCTCCGATCCAATCCAATCCAACATTTGCAGTTTTTCAATTTTTTCAATTTGTGGCTTTTCGGTTAGGCCGCTACAGTTCCATTATATTGGATCGGTTATGATCACCCCTAATACAAGCATCCAAAATCAACATGTTTAGGTGTAACTAATTTATGAAAGTTAGAGGTTTCATTTGCATAAAGAGTTATGTGTAACTATGTGTGTGTTGTTGCTCATTGGAATATTGTGCTTCTAAGCTACAAAGAATATAGGGGAGGCGGAAACTTTAAGGATTATTAGAAAAGATCTAGTGAAGTGTTGGAAGAATATTGTTTGGCATCCCCCAGATGCGGGGATGGGTCAAATTGAATACAGATTGTGCTTTCAAAGCTAATAGTGGTATAGTTAGTTGTGGGGGTCTCCTTGGTGATATGGGGGAATGTGGCTTTGTGGGTTCTCCAAGCGCATTGGTCTTTGTAGTGCATATGTTGCTGAACTTTGGTATGTTTAGGCCTATCTTGATCCAACCCTCACCTACTCACTGTACACTCCTTTATGCCGTGAAAAGCACAAAGCGCTCATCGAACATCGGATTTTATATTTTTTAAAAATTACATACGGTTCGGCCACGGCCGATCAAACCCAGTATCGCCGAACCAGATTTTCAATGTTCGATAGAGGTCCAAATCAAACTGGTTCGACATCTCGCAGAGACGAGCGGTGATTTTTGTCTGTCACCGATTTTCACGCCAGAGACAATTTGGGATTAAATCAAATTTGGGGGTGTCTGGTGAGTAGTTGGGGGGTTGGCTGAAGCATGAGCCTATGTTTATGAAGGACTTTTACTGGCTAGAAATAATAATTCTGCAAAGGTTGAGCTAAATATTGATGCTCATAGTGCGGCGTCGTGCTTAACGGGGAATGGTCTGAGTAGCCCAACTGCTTGGAACCTTGTCAACAAAATTCGTGAGCTTCTTTTAGATTCTCGGGATGTCAAGATCTCTCAAATCTATCGAGAAGCAAATTATTATGCAGACGCCTTAGCGTCAATGGATAGTCAACAAGTTGGTGAAGTTATATCTTCTATAGGGATGCTCCTGTGCAAGTGAAGTCATCGTTGTTAACTGATGTTGTTCGAGTAGCCCTCTTTGTAATAAAAAAAAAATGTTCGCCATTGCATATGCTCTTTAAGAATTTGTTAAGTAGGGTAAATTTTATCAACTCAATTGTCAAATTAAAAATTATTATAAAGTACATTAAATTAAAAAAAAATGACGCAAATCCAAAACTAATTATTTATTTCACCACTTTATATTAATATTATTATTTTTTTGACCAAACCACTTTATATTAATATATAATCTGTTATTTGAAATATATGTATATATATGCACTATTAAATTATATACGTATGCAAAACCACTTGGAAAAAATATATACATAAGAATATTTGGGTTATCTTAAATTAAGTATATAAAATTATTAGTATTAATATACTAAACTAAAATTCAATCATTTGATTTTCTTAAATTAATGTTTAATTTCTCGAAAAATTTTAATGTGTTAATTGGAACTGGAAGTGTCTTTAGGTATCTGGTTTTAACAGTATGCTTCAGTGAGTGATTAGAGGCAAGTACAAGGAATTTCTGCAGATGCAAGGCCGGCTTTTCCTAGTTTTTTGAAGACGCCGGTTAAATGCACTCTAATAAAAATACACTTTATAAAATATATATTCTCTAGTTAAAAAAAATTATAAATAAAAAGCTGAAGGGTAATTTGGCAATATTTATTTCATGGAAATTTTTTTTCGGTAAATCAATGCATCATTCACGGCAACTATAGAGATTAATTTTTTGAGGTATAGGAGATTCATTTAAGGGATTAACCTCTCCCAACAAATGTTTTCACATATGCACCGATCAAGTATCGAACTCAAAACTAAATGAATGGTTAAGGGACCCAAACATCTACCACTCGTGCCACCCCATGTTGGTTTCATGGAGAGTGACCAGACGGCTATTTAGCTTCAAAATAAAAAATAAATAAAAAAATAAGTAAATAATTGGTTAGTTAGTTATAAATTTAATAGAGAAACCGTTGGGAGTGTGTATGTATCCTGCTGAGCACTTAGATTATATTGGTGAACTAAGAATTTCAATACACATTCACTTTAACTAAGGGACATTGCCGATTGCTAATAAATTTGTTTAGGTGAAGGAATCTAACGTGAAAGCAACGTGTTATTTTTAAAACCAATATTATTTTTCATCAAAATAAATTGATTGGAAGTACATGCATACATTTGCCTGTTACTATTTGAGTGAAAATGATAAATAGGTCAATTAATTATCATTAACAAACTAAATTTTACCTCATTTAACAAATTGATGGATGTATATATAAAAACAAATTGAAAGATTCTGATGCTGTCAGTTCCAATTCTAAGGGTACTTGTTAGATACAGACAGAAAATTCATAGCTCAATTTTTAGTGTGCTGTAATTCTTTTTTTTTTTTTTATGAATGTCATTTTCTGATTAATATCTTAGTTACTATTACTAATCAGTGCCGTTTTTACTTACTTAAGTAATTAATGGTATAGGAACCTCCCTAATAAACAGTATATAATTTGACTTTGTAAGAAAGATGCCTCAAATAAAGAGAAGCAAGTTTAACCTCTAGGGTCCCTAATCCCACAAATTACGGGCATTTTTGTTTAATTAGGAATTAAATGATCCTTTTCCCTCAGCTTATTACCTATATATATAAGCTCAAATACTATCACCCTTATAGAACAAGTCACTACTGTTTATTTTTCTTGCTTAACAATATTCCACTTATCCTAAAACAGGACAACATATTATGGCATTAGCAACCACATTAATGTTCTATTTCTTGCTTCTTGTCCCAGCTTTGGTCTATTCTTCTCCAGTGGATGATCCTGAATCAGTGGTCCAAGAAGTACAAAAGTATGTTATGCCATTACTTTGTTTAGGGTAACCCCCAAAAATCTTTTATATATTACACCTCACATTATTTAAGGTCCACTGATATTTAAAACATCACAGAAAGTAGATTCAATATTTTGCTAGCTATATTTTCTTCATCTTCTCATCTATAAGGTCTAACACAATTGGTTGTTAGGCTGGATATTTTCCGTGGTTACCCGAGTTTGAATTTCAAGGATCTCCATCCACTTTGTCTACGGACAAAAAAAAAGATAATACAATTTTGGACAGTAGTGGTGTCTAAGTGTCTGTGTCGTGTCTGGTGTCCGTCTCAGAGTCTGTGCTTCATAGACATTTCATGGTGAAACATATGTTAGTGAACACAACAAAAATAGATGAAACAAGAGTTAGTAACCGCACTCAACACAGCACATTAATTGATTGTTGTTTGTTTATTTATGTAGGAACATCACTGAAAGCAGAAGAAAGCTGGGTTATTATTCTTGTGGGACAAGCAACCCAATAGATGATTGTTGGAAATGTGACCCCAATTGGGAAAACAATCGCAAACGTCTAGCAGATTGTGCTATTGGATTTGGCAGACATGCAATTGGTGGCAAAAATGGCAAATTTTACTTAGTCAATGACCCAAGTGATGACCCAGTAAACCCAAAACCAGGAACAATAAGACATGCTGTTATTCAAGAAGAACCATTATGGATCATTTTCAAACAAGACATGGTGATTAAGCTAAAAATGGATCTGTTAATAAATTCCTATAAAACAATTGATGGTAGAGGTGCAAATATTCACATTGCAGGAGGAGGACCATGTATTAGAATACAACAAAAGAATAACATTATAATACATGGTATACATATTCATGATTGTAAAAGAGGTGGAAGTGGTTATGTGAGTGATTCTCCTAATCATCGTCAATGGAAAACAAGATCAGATGGTGATGGTATTACTGTTTATGGTGCAAGTCATATTTGGGTGGACCATTGTACCTTGTCTAATTGTTTTGATGGTTTGATTGATGTTGTTCATGCATCAACGGCTATTACTATTTCTAATAATTATATGACACGTCATAATAAAGTTATGCTTTTGGGTCATAGTGATTCTTATGAAGGTGATAAGAAAATGCAAGTTACTGTTGCTTTTAACCATTTTGGTGAAGGACTTGGAGGAAGAATGCCAAGGTAATTGTTTTTTCTCTAGTAAAAGATTATCATGTACTACTGTATAAGCTTTATTTGTTTTTGTGCTGAAGCTTGAATGGTTTTCTATATAAAAATTTGCAGATGCAGGTTCGGATACTTTCATGTTGTGAACAATGATTACACTCATTGGGAACAGTATGCAATAGGTGGAAGTTCTTCCCCAACTATTTTTAGCCAAGGCAATAGATTTCTTGCTCCAGAGGATGATGACCACAAAGAGGTCAGACACAAGCTGTTTTTTTTTAAGTTTTTTTTATAGCTTGTGAAATGTGGTTATTATGATGAAATATGATTGAATGTGTTTTATAGTGTTGGTCTGTAGCTCTCTCTCTCTCTAGCACAAGTAGCACCAACACCTCAGGTTAAAGATGTATCTGCTATCTGACATGTGTCGTGTCTCTCACGGACACTTCAGTTACTTTCACTTTTCAAATTAAAATGGTGTCTATGTGTCTGTGTGGCCGGTGTCCATGTCTGGCCGGTGTCCATGTCTAGTCTAGCTAATAAATTCTACAAAAATAAATATGATGTGTTATTGATATGAATGATGGGGTGAATTTCAGGTAACAAAACACTTTGAATCGTCAGAGGATGAGTGGAAGAATTGGAACTGGAGGTCTGAAGGGGATTTAATGTTGAATGGGGCGTATTTCACACCGTCAGGAGCGGGAGCATCTTCTTCGACGTATAACAAAGCGTCAAGCATGTCAGCACGACCACCTATGCTTGTGGCTTCAATGACAGCAGCAGCTGGAGCTCTTAGATGCAGAAGGGGTTACCAATGCTACTAGACTGCTAGTATCATAGTATCCAAAATGCAGTGTGCTAAACAGTCGATGAAAATGGTTGGTTTCGATTTTTGACAATCCAAAGTCGAGTATGTAATGAGAATGTAGAATAGTAATATCAGTTGTGAATTGTGATGAGTGGCATCCACCATCCATTCCCATATAGAACCGTGTTGTTGTAAAGTAGTACTATTATTAGAGTAAATGTTTGCTTTACTTTGTCTTTTGACACAAATGTTAAGAACCTCTATATTCTCTTCCATATAGCACCGATATTACCCAATCTTTGCGTCTCTAACAACCTCTTTTAATGAGCACCAGAAATACTGCCAACAATTAGGAGCAAATCTTCATCTATCACTAGCTTTGAGTAATATAATGATTAGGGAATACTTAAACACTCAAATGTGGAGACGGACTGAGACTTCCACATGCAAGGAAGTGAACCACGGAGAGGCTAGATTTGGTCCAACAAGAGAAACAAGGTGAGTTGTTAGGGTTTGCTCTTAATGTTGGGGGTTACGTCCCTATCACTGCCATTGGGGCTTGCAAATGGAACAGGATGGCTTGAAGTTGATCCTTGCACCTCAATCTGGCAGCTCTAGTGGAGGGGACAAAATGCTTCTAGTGGAGGCTTAATGGTTTTGCTAGATACCTGCGGAAGGAAAGGGAAAGGCTCCCCCTTTAGGGTACTAAAACCCACTAGACTAGACCGAATAACTCCACTAAGGGAGGGGAGAAGACTCCAAAAATAACCCTAGCATAGTTGTCTTTTTGGCACTTACAAGTTAGCCCCACCCCCTTTCCCCTGTGGCCTCCCAATGAAACCACAAGCAAGCCCAAAATGAGACTATGCTCCCAAATCATTGCATAGGCCACTATGCAGTGATAGAAGTCTTTTCTCAGTCTCTCTAGCCCTACAAAGGTTACAAGAGCTAAAGTGACACGAATTAATTCACAATGTTCAACATTAATTAATAACATTGCATCAAACAAAAGTCACTCAACTCCAATATAAAACCATGTCAAAATCTTACAAAATTTTCTTCAAGTGAATACAAATTGTTACTAAAATCATACCAACCGAACAAAACACTAATAAACATGCCACATGAGTTGAGAAATAAACATATCAGTACTCAGATGGGGAAATAACATCATCAATCTTCAATATCATCTTCACAACTTGAGTTGCAAGTAAGATCTGTTGCTGTTTCCCGATCAAAGTCTCGAAGACATCTTGCTCCCGCATATCATTAGTACCAACATCATTACAATCAATGCCAAAGTGTGGATAATTATCCTGAATGCAGAGTTAAGGTCAGTGTCATAGTATACAGGAAATTATATTGACGCCAATTAAAGAAGATAACGTTTCAACTAGTAGCCAGACTCAAAGCAGTCATTATTACCTTTATTTGCTGAGACTTCACAGCAGATAACGTTTCAATTGGTTGGAGCCCACTATTTTCAGCCAGAGCCATAGGAATAGCTTCCAAAGCATCCCCAAATGCTCTGATAGCATACTGCAGTGGGGAAAAAATTCAACATAGGTATGTGGAATAACCAGTTGTCAGTAGACTAGTGATGAGAATACAATTGGTACGCCGTCAATAATCTCTATTAGTACAGAACAAAATGACTTTAACAGCCTCTTCACACAGGTGTTATCAAATGATTCACCAACTATATAAAACTCTAAATTAGACTTGTTAAACTGACATGACCTATCTATCAAGATTTTGATGGACTTCAATTTTTTCTGAAAAAACGAGATATCTTATCAGTAAACAAAGAGCTAAATTGCATTCTAATCTTAGGATTTTATAAAAACAAAACCCAACTCCTTTATTCTAATCTCATCTCATGGCATGCATAAATTGATGAAAATTGATAATTTAAACTTTCTCTCGCTTAGTCAATGGGCTTTATTTGAAAAAGGTTATTTCACTTTTTGTCAACTATACTTTGTGATATTTAGCTTCTATTTTCGTGATTTACATGTCTGTTTAAAATATTTTTCACTTATGAGTAGAGAGGTAGAGAAGAAACATCCCCATATTATGACATTAATATCATGTGAACAATTATTTTTGGATGATGGAGTTTACCAGCATTCTAGAGTGTAGATAAATGAAATTTTAGGGCTTGTTTGGTTTGAGAAAACATTTGTGTTGGTTAGTTCCTGCTTGAAATTTTAATTGTAAAATTAACCATTTCTTAGTTGATTTAGTGTCTTAAAACTTTTGTAAACAAACAATGAAAAACAGAAGTCGTGTTTATTGTTTTCTGTACAAATCATTAACAACAGGGGAAAAAATAGTAAAAATAAAGGGAAGTTTTGCAATTACAAATTACAAAATGAAAACATAAAATGAAATATGGGAAAACACTCGAGAGTAGTGGCTTTAAAATTTGTTTAAATAGGATACTCAAGAGTGGGATTGTGAATTGTGAGATATCACAAACACACATTATGGGAATCCCAGGATTCCAAACATTGGCATCCAAAATATGGGGCATCTAGCTTTATGGGAGAGGATATGCCAGTAAACCAAATGCCTCAATAATGATTACTGCTATAAATCTGCATGTCCTTGGATCACCAATTGCAGAACTGCCTTGTGATTCTTGACCCATGTAACTAGCCTATATATAGGCTTTCACATTTTCAAGATAGACGGTGTAGGAGGGATTTCCAATTTTTCTAGTTCCCTCTACTGACCCCAAACTTGGGATCTGTTTATAAGAGCATAGCCATATATGACAATCGCAACATCACCTTGTTAAATGTGCACGACAGTCAGCCAGTTCAAGACAAGGGAGCTAGATAACACCAAATAAGTCCAGATTCCTTCCCTTTATATGAGGTGCTGCCTCAAGTCAAATGCAGATACCCTCTTCAATTAGTTATAAACGGCATCTCAAATGTGGATTCCCTTCAAACCAATTTATGGTTTTCTTTAAAGATTAAGAATGAATCAGTTGAACTATTTTTTAGATTAATCAGTTCCTCCTCTTTTTCAATTTGATGTTAATTTGATATTGTAAATTTAACTTCTTTCAGCTTAAATTAAATAAAAATAAGCGGTGTAACTTAACAGAAGGGTTTATCGTAAGTATTAACTAGGATGAAAGTAATAACTATATGTCCCCATTTGCAAAAAGAATAAAGTTTAGAACTTCTCCAGCCAAATTAAACAATAAGTCTAATAATACCCATACCTGCTCCACTCCAGGGTATCTATCAGCAGCTGCCTCCACAGCAATAGAGCATGAAATCTCAGCTGAACCACCACCATAGACAATTGAATTGTTGCGAATAAGATTCCTAGCCACGCACAGTGCATCATGAATGCTGCGCTTTGTCTCCTCAATGATCATTTTGTTACCTAACAGTACCAAACAAGAATGTTTCTATAAATTTGTAAAGGTTACTCAGACATTCCTCACTCTTCAAAGTTTATTTTATAAAGCTCCACAAAAAAAATGAATTGATAGTTGCAAGGTGATTAAACAATCAATATTTAGAAATTAATATTTCACACTCCAATGCAGTAAGGTAGTAAATTCAAGATTGAACAACATTGCCGCGAGAAAATTTTCTCTCCTAGGAGGTAACTAATTGCATAAAAACCATGCAAACCAGCTAAACGAAAAGCTCAGAAGGTATGTGTCCTTACCTCCACGAATGAATATTGTTACAGCCTTTGAGTTTGCACAATGCTCGATGTACAGCATTCGGTCTTTTGTTGTGCCAAAGGATTTTTCTCTAACAACACCAGCCTTGAACAGATCACAAATTATGTTACTTATAGGGAAGTGCACAATAAGCCGGAGCATAAGAATCATTAGCATAAAGATGCAAGACCAAACAAAGGAGGGATGATGTTACCACTGCCAAATGGTCTAAATTGCTATCCCAAAAGTTGTATGTGAATTCAAAATCAACTGACCCAAAAAAGTACAAGTTTTGAAAACCCCCAAAACGATATCAAGATGGAGATGATACCTTTCCCAACTTTTCTGGAGTTAACTCCTGGAACCTAGGAACAATTCTTCCACCTTCATTCACAAATAGATAAATACTTTGTTAACACACATAAAACAATAATATCTTGAATATATTATATTACAATCAAAAGAAGCTTAATCAAGCCTACCTGTTGCTATGGCAATCAATTCCAACTCAACACCCCCAACCCATCTAACAGCTGGCAAGTTCCTGTGCATTAAGAGATGGTTTGCTTCATCATCAAAACCCCATTGGCAGATAACAAGTGTTGCGCCCACATCCTGCAAATCAAAGACTCCTTTTCAACAAAATTCAAACACATTCCACTATTCCAGCATGTAAATACAAATTTTACAAGCAGGCCATTCGAATTTTAAAAGCAAGAAGCTTATTTGTCAGCTAAAATCTAGGTGATATGCTCTCGAAAAAAGGAAGTTGATTGAAAAGGTAAATTTTGATGCGTCAAAAATTGATAATAACAATTTGACGAGACTGTGTGAAACTCTACCTTGCATTGCTGAACCATGTCGTCAAAATACTTCTGCTCTTGTTTTCTTAACGTCTGGAACTTCTCCACTGTATCAATATCAACCTTATGCTTGGTCTTTGGCTTCGGAGGCTCAAATGGGCAAGTCAATATAGCAATTTTAGCATTTTCAATTTGCTTTGGCATTTGAGGATGGCTCATGTCCTTGTCAACAACAATTCCATAAATCAACTCAGTATCTTCCAATTTGCCACCAACTTTCCCTTCCACTTTGATTAGATCCAAGTTAACATCTTTCCTCTCTAAGTCAGCAACAGCAACAACAGCCTTGACAGCAATCTCAGCCAAGCTACGCTTGCACCGATTCACGCTATAACATCAACAAAAATTGCATAAATTATAAAGCCAGAAGCATCCTAAAATCCAGAAATAAACTCAAGTGCAGATAACATAGGCAACACACAATGGATCAAAACAAGGTACGTGATTGCTCTGCAACCAATTAAATTAAATCAGCTTACATTTTGGAGGACAAGGTAGTCATACAAGTTTGGATCAAAGGCTCCAAAATCGTTTCTCCAAATTCAAACTTATTCGCAATACGCTCCAGATGTTCAACAGAAATCCTGGACGCCGTTTCATAACCCTCAGCAATCCTAATGGGGTGAATACCACGTTCAAGGAGTCGCTCAGCTTGTTCAAGAAGAGCTCCAGCCAACACAACAACTCCAGTAGTGCCATCACCGATTTCATAATCCTGACTCCTTGACAACTCCACCATCAACTTCGCAATCTGGTTGTCAACATCCATCTGTTCCAAGATCGTTGCTCCATCATTCGCTGCACACAAAATGTAACTAGTAAGTTGCAGCAACAACAGAAATGTAACCCACAACATTCTCAAAGTAACACAAACTTCACATTTATATTTATAACATAATTTATTTTAAAAAACACTAAAATAGATATTAGGGTTTCATTTCATTTCCATAATAAGGTGATAGATTTGAGAGAAACCGATGGCAATAGTTACAAGATTGAACGTAGTGCTAAGAAGTAAAGTAGGAAGACCATGGCAAAGGTATAATGAGAAGGAGAGGAGAAATGGAAATACTGACTGATGGTGACGTCGCCGTCGGGGCTTTGGAGCATCTTATCCATGCCTTTAGGTCCGAGAGAGGTTCGGAGAATACGAGCGACGGCTTTACCGGCGGAGATGTTAGATTTCTGAGCATCGAGACCTCTAAGCCTGCTTTTCGACTCTTGCTCCTTCAAGATTATGAACGGCCTTCCGTACTCATCGAAAGCCAGCGCCATTTTTGTTTACACGATCAAGATCTTTAACACTTTTCTTCCTTCGCTCGCAATCTGAAAAACTGCGATCGGAAAAGAAGAATGTAGAACCCTAAACAACAACTACACCGTCTTAACTTGCTATGCTTGAACAACGCTACAAAAAACCTCTTACTTCTTCATTTTGCTTCCCACCTTTTTCTCAGATTACATACACTTGGGCTAATTTTTCATGCACTCAGATGGACTGGGCTAGTAAGTTCTGTTTACTACGGTATGGAAGTTCATATTTCAACCTCCCTAATTCAGTTTCCCACCCCCTTCTTAAAATATTTAAATGCTCCTAACCCATTTAACCTAACCTCACCTCCTTCTTGATCTAATTTAAACTCTCTCACCCCCACTACACTTAACTCCAACCCAATCGTCACTCATTTGCTTAACTTGCTTCTTGAGCTTTATTCATCGTCACATATACCCCCTAGGTCAAATCTAGGGCTGCTAGGATATAAGGGACATGTGTATGGACTAGTACAAGTATCTTCTCGCCCTTCCTCAATTAGTCAATCAACATTCTCTAGTCCTCTAAGGCTTCCAGATTTTGAGATGTCCTCCAGCCAATATAATAAGCTAGTCTCCTGATCGAATTACTTTTACATAATACAGTTAATATACGTAATGTTCATTATTTTTTTTGGTAAAATACGTAATGTTCATTTTATCGTCTAAGTCTTGTTATTATTATTATATAATATAAATATTATATATATATATAAATATATATATATATACTATTCATAATGGTATATATATATATATAAATAATGGTACAAATGATGTGACAAATTAAATAGACAAAAACACAATTTTATCTTATTATGAATTGTTTGAAAACTATTCATAATGGTAAAATACGTAATGTTCATTTTATCTTCGGTGTCTTATTATTATATAATGTCTAATATCTATTTATCTATTTATACAAATAAACAACTTACAAAATTACAATTTTAGACATCTTATTTATTTGACACATCACCACTTTTATTTTATTTATCATTTTTTTAATTTTACTTTCTCTTCATTTCACACACTCTCTTTTCCAATCTCACATTTCCCAACATTTCTTACTTCTTATACATCTATTATTAGTGGCCCCCACACCATTTATTTAAAAATATTTTTTTTCTCAATTTTTTTTAATCCACTATATAATTTAATATAATTAAATTAATATTATATAATCAACAATTTACTCATATTTATTATCTAACCTAATATTTATTTATACAAAGAAGCATCCCTATTTACTTGACAAATAAGCTAACTAATGACAACATTGTAATCTACTATCATACTTTTATCAAATTTCTTCTCACTCTCACTTTTTTTCCTACTTTCTCTTACTTTTTTTTTTTCAAAATTCAAAATTTAAATAAACTCACCAACTTTCTTTACCCACTATCTACTAATCTAATCTAATATCTATTTAAACAAACAAACCATACTTAAATTACTCAAACAAGTTTCCCTATTTATTTTACAACTCATCTAACTAAAGACAACATTGTAATTTACTATCACATTCTTTTCAAATTTCTTCTCCAAATACACTTTCTTCTCACTCCCATTTTTTTAACTTTCCCTTATTTTTTTCAAATTTCGAAATTTAAATCAAATCAAATCTACTAATAAACTAAAATAATCAATCTAAACTACGAGATAACTGCACGAATATAGAAAAACACGGGATAACTTCACTGATATATAAAACAACACTATATTAATATAAAAAAAAAACTTAATGACTATTTCAACTACTAATTAATAACACGTGATAACTTTACTGATATATAAAAAACACGTGATAACTATACTGATAAATAAAAAAACACGAGATAACTGCACTGATATATTTGATAATCTTCTATCTATCTTTTACTATCTACTATAATCTACTAATCAACTAAAATAATTAATTGAAACTATGGGATAACTGCACAGATATATAAAAAAACATGAGATAACTATACTAATCTAATCTAATCTCATTTATCTATCTAATATCTATTTATACAAACAAACAACTTACAGAATTACAATTTTAGACATCTTACTTTTTTTTGACACATCACCACTTCTGTTTTATTTATCATTTTTTAATTCTACTTTCTTTTCCTCTCTCTTTCTCACTCACACTCTCTTTCAATACCACATTTCCCAATATTTTTTACTTCATACACATCTAATCTAATCTGATATTTATTTATACAAACAAACAACTTACAAAATTACAATTTTAGACATTTTACTTTTTTTGACACATCACCACTTTTGTTTTATTTATCATTTTTTAATTCTATTTTATCTTCCTTTCTCTTTCTCATTCACTCTCTTTCAATACCACATTTCTCAATATTGCTTACTACTCACACATCTATTATTAGTGGCCTCCACACCCTTTATTTTAAAATATTTCTTTTTCCAATTTTTT
Source organism: Oxytropis ochrocephala (assembly GCA_020916435.1). NCBI lineage: Eukaryota > Viridiplantae > Streptophyta > Magnoliopsida > Fabales > Fabaceae > Oxytropis > Oxytropis ochrocephala. Next base: position 30,367,009 of record CM037089.1, read on the forward strand.
AAATCCACTATATAATCTAATAAAATTACATTAATATTAAATAATCTACAAATTACTCCTATTTACTATCTATCCTAATATCTATTTATCTATTTATACAAACAAACCACGCTTAATCTATTTATACAAACAAACCACATTTAAATTATCCAAACAAGTCTCCCTATTTACCTGACAATTCATCAAACTAAGGACAACATTGTAGTTTACTATCATACTTTTATCAAATTTATTCTCTCAATGCATTTTCTTCTCATTCCCACTTTTTTCCTACTTTCTCTTACTTTGTTTTTTCAAAATTCAAATCAAACTCACCAACTTCCTTTACCCACTATCTACTAATTCAATCTAATATCTTTTTATACAAACAAACCATACTTAAATTACTCAAACAAGTTTCCCTATTTATTTTGCAACTCATCTAACTAATGGCAACATTGTAATTTACTATCACATTCTTTTTCAAAATTCTTCTCCCATTTTTTTTTAACTTTCCCCTCTTTTTTTTCAAATTTACTATCACATTCTTTTTCAAATTTCTTCTCCCATTCTTTCTTCTCACTCCCATTTTTTTTAACTTCCCCTCTTTGTTTTTCTTTCAAATTTCGAAATTCAAATCAAATCAAATCTACTAATAAACTAAAATAATCAATCTAAACTACGAGATAACTGCACTAATATATAAAAACACGTGATAACTTCACTGATATATAAAAAACACGATATTAATAATCAAAAAAAAGGAAAACTTAATGACTATTTCAACTACTGATTAATATTTAAAACACGAGATAACGATACAGATATATAAAATACACGGGATAACTATACTGATATATAAAAAAACACGGGATAACTGCACTAATATATTTGATAATCTACTACCTATCTTTTACTATCTACTATAATGTACTAATCAACTAAAATAAATAATTGAAACTATGAGATAACTGCACTGATATATAAAAAAACATGGGATAACTATACTAATATGTAAAAAAAACACGAGACAACTGCAATAGTATGTATAAAAACACGGGATAACTGCACTAACATATAAAAAAACTTCATTGAAATATTTGATAATCTACCATCTATCCGTTACTGTCTACTATAATTTATTAAAATCAACTAAAATAATCAATTGAAACTATGAGATAACTTCACTGATATATTAAAAAACACGTGATAACTTTATTGAAATATAAAAAACACATGATAATTGCAATGATGTATGTAAAAACACGAGATAGCTGCACTGATACATAAAAAAAACACGAGATAACAACACTGACACTAATATATAAAAGAACACGGGATAAATGCACAAATTGTTTTTAAATGATACTTTTACATTTTTAGATTTTAATATTTATCTAATTTTTTGTTTGAGACTCTTTTTTTAACAACTTTAAATTTGTATTTTTTTCACGAGATGCTGTCCAGATTATTTAAATTATGTCTAAGTTCGTTCATGAAAAGAATATGACAGCACTCGTGCGTATGCACGGGTATCCTACTAGTAAATATTATATAATGCATACCTATAAGAAATAAACTAACTTTTTAAATTCGTTGAGAAGAATGATGTATCAATGAATTAAAAAGTTATTTGACTAGACAAAAACACAAATTTATGTACAACTGATGGGACAAATTAAACCGACCATATCCCTGCATCAAAGCAAACAAATTAATTTAATTCAATCTGACTAGGACACACACCCGTGCGTACGTACGGGGCGGCGTGAATAATTTGTTAACCATACAAATTAGTAATTTGTTACTCTGATCTATGTTATATATTTTAGTCTTTTCACCGTATGCGTGGGGGGGGGTATGGAGTCAAATGGTAGGACACCAAAAAAATCATTTATTTTTATGATAATGGTTGAGTCCATATAACATAATCGTTGGTTAGTTAATATCTATAAAAAAATTCCATAGCCATTATAGTACACACATCCATTTTTTTGTGAACTATATTGTCATCATTATTGTTAAAGAGTGTTTTTATCAACGTTTTTATGAATTAAGTTTCTCACATTCAAAATCACCACCCCCGCATTGGAACGTATCTTCGCAAATATATCATATATAAACACAACCCTGCTAACATAAAAATTCTATTCTATGTTTGGTTGTAAATTATCAATTCGTATCAACCACTAACTTTGCAATACATAATTTTTTAACATTTTTTACAGAATTCCTTATAACTATGTCTTGTGCATCGCACAGGTGTACGCCCTACTGATAATGAAATGAGTGAGTTTATTAAATAATAAAGAGGAGGGAATAAAAATGATGAAGCGTGATATTCTTAATATCGTGGGGTTAATTCAATCAACTCCAATTCACTTGACCCCAAAAAAAAGTCGTATTTATCTTCATAAAACATAAATTCGATTTTCCTTAAAAAATCGCATCGTATTTACCATATTCTGAGATAAATAGGATTCTTTTTTTTAAAATTTATTTGGTTTTCGTCAGTGAAATCGTATATAGGTAAATACGACCTGAAAAAATATAAATTGTATTTACCTATTACAAACATAAATCAGATTGGTTCAATTTTTGTCAATGTTATGTCCGTCCAAAAATATAGAGACCCATATTGGTAAACAGTGGGGGTACAAAAAAAATCCCAAAATATGAGGGGTACATTTTGATAATTAAAAAAAATAATGAAAGGAGTGAGTTTATTAAATAATAAAGAGGAGGGAATAAAAATGATGAAGCGTGAGATTCTTAATATTGTGGGGTTAATTCAATCAACTCCAATTCACTTGACCCAAAAAAAGGTCGTATTTATCTTCATAAAACATAAATTCGATTTTCCTTAAAAAATCGCATCGTATTTATCATATTCTGAGATAAATAGGATTCTTTTTTTTAAAATTTATTTGGTTTTCGTCAGTGAAATCGTATATAGGTAAATACGACTTGAAAAAATATAAATTGTATTTACCTATTACAAACATAAATCAGATTGGTTCAATTTTTGTCAAGGGTATGTCCGTCCAAAAATATAGAGTGAAGATATTGGTAAACAATGCAAGTACAAAAAAACCCAAAATATGAGGGCTACATTTTGATAATTAAAAAAAAGTGTTGGACAAAAAAAAACAATGAGTGAGCCTTAATGTTTGCTAGATTAATAATGGACATAAAATTTGCATTATTTACAATTATGCCCTAAATTTTTTTCCCCCCCAAAACCTCTTAGGGGGCGTTTGTTTCAAGTTATGTAAAATTACTCCTGCGAATAACATTCGTGAATACGATGATAGGAATAATAATCCTGGATATCTTCTCAAAAAAGTGTTTGGTAAATTTTTAAACATTCCTGGGAATAAGGTAGTTATAGAAATTAAATAAATTTTTATTTTTAATTTTTCAAATAATCATCTTGGAAATGCTTATTACCATCCTTTTTCATGGGAATGTTTGCATGGGAATGTTAGAGGTTATTGGAAGTTATCTCACTCCTAGGAATCCTCATGCCAAGGAATAATTTTTTCCAAACTTGTAACAAACATGGGAATGTTCATTCCTAACCCATGAATTCCCAAGAATCTTAGTTCTAGACTTGAAACAAACGCGCCCTTAATAAAGGCAATTTACTTATTATAAAGAGGGATAAGAGCGGTTTGGCTGAGTTGAGTCATTACTGCTATAAGTTAAAAACCCTGTAATATCCTTCACCGGTTTTTACTCGCGACCCCACTTAAACGAGATTGTGCTGTTCAAAGTTGCAAAAAGCAATTAAACAGCAGGAGTAGTATTTATTTTAGGTGGTCCAAAAGTCATTCAATCCAATGACAGTTATTGGATGTGAGTGTTGTCAACGCTAAACAATGCTGAAGCTGTAATATCCGATGATGGACTTTACCCATTGAGCAAACCCAAACACACCATTTAGCCATTACTACACACAAACATCATCATGACCAACAAAAGTTCTCCCCTTCAAGTTCAACCCCAACGGATTTCCACCCTCCTCGTTCAACAATCGCTTTCAAACACCGAAAATACCCGGATACCCTCCATCCCATCGCTATCAAATCAAGACACCCAAGTGCATAAACGTCATTTTCCTTCTCATCATGGTCACGGGCCTAGCCCAAAGATAAAAATAGACGTTTTCCCCTTACCCAACAGACATAACCTTCCCCACTCCCTCCCCTCAATCACTACCCGTGCACAAGTGCGCACGTTAGCTGTCCCCCCTTACATAATCATGTCATTTCCTCTCCACAGTGAAAGAAAAAGAAGAAGAAAAATAAACACTACTACTCCCTCGCTCAAAACGTAGTAGTAGTCGTAACTCGTAACTCGTAACTCTGAAATGAAATTTTCATGGTTCACTGAATAAAAAAGAATCAAATCGAATCAAAACAAAAACTATGCATTAATTAAATTAAACGGCATCGTGGTTTAGCAGCTTAACCTATGGGGGAATGGGGAAGAATGGAGGAAGAGAGAGAAATACAAACTGGCATCGCATTATGTACTGACTGACTAGTGCCTTAAATGGATGTGTGTGGCCAGTGAGTGGTTCAGTTCTTTTATAGCCTGCCATTACAACTACAACTGTACATCACTCTTTTTCCATCTATAATACTATCATTTCACCTTCTCCATTAAAACGACGCCGTTTCGCATCTCTAACTTCCCAATCTACGACTCCGATCAGTTACACTCTCAATCCAAGTCAATCTTCTCAGTTCTCACTCTCGATCATGTATAGTTGTTGTTGCTTTGATTAAACGATGAATCCTTTGTGCTGCATTGCTCCGGTTTCGATCGATCGGGACAGAGCAAACCCTGTGGTGACCAAATCGAACAGTCAGTGTCAATTAGGGCTCGATTCATCGATCAAAACGGTCAACTACGCTTCTAAATCGAGTTTCTCGACTCAGGATTCATCGCATGGTTGTGCGGATTCAGTGAAAGCATCTTCCGTGGGTTTGAATAATGACGATGAGGATCTCGTTCTTGAACCTCGGGATTCTAAGGTGTTCGCCGGTGCTAATGGTGGTGGTGTGGCTGGTAGTGTGGCTGGGATACTGTATAAGTGGGTAAATTATGGTAAGGGTTGGAGGTCTAGATGGTTTGTGCTTGAAGATGGTGTGCTTTCTTATTACAAGATTCATGGACCGGATAAGATCTTGATGAGTCCTGCTAAGGATAAGAGCGTTAGAGTGATCGGCGATGAGTCGTCAAAGTATGTGAAGAAAGCAAATTGGAACCTGAATCGAGCTGCTGGAGTAGGAGTAGGAGTAGGAGTAGGAGGAGCTACCAAGCAATGCAAGCCCTTCGGTGAGATACATTTGAAGGTTTGTTTTTGTTTAATGTTTTGCCGCACTTTCTCACAATAATCTTATAATCTAGTATGTTATCTTCTTATGCCTAAGGTCTTCGATGTGCCCCATTTTCAGGTTCCAATCACACTCACTTAAATATTGATTGAAATGCCGTTTTTTACTCTTCAATTTTTCTGGTGTTCTGCGTATCATGCAATAATTTATTTTTTTTAATATTATTTCATTGAGTTATTTTGCTTGAACTTTACCCCTAGTTCAAATTTCTCTATAGTGCATCATGATTTTGAGTGTTGGAGCAAACCATTGTCCAAACATGAACCACATGGATCTTTGAAATATTGTTGACTTCATAACATGTGTACTCTATATGGTTCGATTATCATGTTTTTGAACACAACCAGGCAGTTACGTATCTTAAATATGGATGAATTAAACCATCTTTACTTGTAGTAACCATATTTTTTATGTTTGTGTTAACTTATTATTGGTATTTGAAATATTCGGTTCTTTTATGTCTTTCACTAGCTGCTGCTTCTGAAACTGACATCTGCAGAAACACTTAGGAGGGTTGTGAAATGTGATTATATCCTTACACTTGTATTGCATCATGGATAGAGATGTACCATGGATGTGATTTTCTTTTCTTTTTTGATTCAAACTTGCATTGCTCGTTTCTTCCAGTGAGTGGCAAATCTAAATGTCTTGTTTACAGGTTTCTTCAGTTCGCTCCAGTAAGTCTGATGACAAACGGCTTTCCATATTCACTGGGACAAAAACTCTTCACTTGAGGTGTGTATCTAGAGAAGACAGAGCCATGTGGATTGAGGCCCTGCAGTCAGCAAAAGATCTTTTTCCTAGAGCTCTGACAAGTAATGATCTTGCAACTTCTGAAGATATCGTAGTATCAACAGAGAAGCTGCGATCACGTTTATCACAGGAAGGCATAAGCGACACAATCATTAATGACTGTGAGTCTATTGTGCTCTCTGAAGTCTCTTATCTTCAAGGCAAGTTGAAGTTTCTTCAGCAGAAACACATTATGTTGTTGGACACCTTAAAACAACTGGAGGTATTGAATCAGCAAACACTGTTGATGTTATGGAATTTTTTCATGGATTTTATTGGGTTTCCATCCCATTTTGCTTGGATATATGCTGTGTGAAATTCTCATTAGCCAAGATATTGGTTTTGTTCTTAAATTTTTTGACGCAGACAGAGAAAATAGAGTTGGAAACGACTGTAGTAGATGAAACAAAGGAACGCGAATCATATTGCGCACAAGGGAATAGACGGTTTAGTGGTGAGTATGTTGTTACTCTTCCTCTGACATGTCTTTTTCCTTGACTTACCACTAAAATCTCCTACTTGCAATGAAAAATTGCACACCATTTTGGATAGTTGTGTTTAATCTGGTCATATGTTTTAAATTCAAGGAGGATTTTTAAAATTAATGCTGCTTTGAAATTGCAATACTACTGATCATCTAAAGCTTTCTTTTTTGACATTGACTTCTTCTGGATAGTTGTATATGAACCTCCAGTCTTTGTATTCTGCATTACCACTAATTGTTTTGAAGTTTCCATGTTGGTAACAGTTGACTTACACCTTGATTTGACCCCTTGTGTCTCAGATTTCTATTCTGTTTTGTCGGAGGGCAGTGCTACGGATTCAGTTGCAGATAATGAAAGTCAAGATGGAGCGGATGCTGAAACAGATGATGACGATGGAACATATTTTGATACAAACGATATTTTATATTCAGATGCTTTAAGAAGTGCTTCCTATCGAAGTAGGGATGGTACAGGAAATGGCAGTATATATGATAGAGATTATACTCTTCATGATGGTTTGCATGGGGTTGAGAAGGAGATCAAAGATATTAGTTATCCTTTTGTCAGAAGAAGGGATAACTTGCCAGAGCCAAAAGAGAAAGACAAACCTGTTGGCTTGTGGTCAATTATTAAAGACAATATAGGGAAGGATCTTTCTGGCGTTTGTCTCCCTGTTTATTTTAATGAACCACTCTCATCATTGCAAAAGTGTTTTGAAGACCTCGAGTACTCGAACTTGGTTGATAGAGCATTGGAGTGGGGAAAGCAGGTCAGGTCCTCAGCTGTGCTTTCTTTTGTCACAAAGCAGTTTTAAAAGCATGATCTCCTATGTTCATTTTATCAAGGTAGATAATATGTTTGGTTAAATTTGAGAAAATTGCAGCTTATAAAGATTTCAACGTTTCATATAGCATGGTACCTTTTAGGCCCCAACAAATCTGTGTGCTTGTATTAATTATGAAATTATTCTCCCAATACAAATTCCAAATTTTGTCTGCAATTGTGTTCCTAAAATTTAGTTTCTCTCAGAAATTGCTTTCTAATACCATTGGCACTAGTTGCTACTTGCTAGTTATATAGATTCTATCCAAGTATGAACAAATGAATTCACCTTACATTTCCTAGTATTGAATACACAACATTTGAGGCTACCTATTATAGGTTGAGCGTGGACTCTATTATACATTTTGCTTTGTTTCTTGTTATTGTTTTAACTGCTCTTAAAGACTTTGTTGTTTTGAGTTTTTATTAAACGTGTTAGGTTTCAGCTGCTATAGGAAAGCTCAAACATTAGGGATTTATGGGTTTGGTTTAGGGTTTTCTAGAGTAAATTTAGGTCATAACTTTCTAATTTATGAGTTATTGTTGGTAGGTAAAAGCAATAGCTTCGTAGGTAGGTACTTAGCTTGATGTCATGCATGACCAGTGCCTTCCAAACTATGGTTTTGTGCTAGATGGGGTTTCTGAATAAAAAATAATGATCTGATAAGGTGTTTCAATTATTATAGGATGGGGTCATAGATAAACCTCAGCGCTTGAAAATTCGATCTTTAACCTTCGGTTCTGTTGATAATGCACCTGCTTCACAATCACTACTATTCGATGTTTTCTATTTTAAAGTAGCCCAGGCATGCGGCTTAGGCCTTGCAAGAACAAAATATAGTTCAGTTGCAATGTGTTAGTTAACCAGTCCCCCAGGGCTAGGATATTTCGCTAATAGGAAAAAGGAGGCAAACATGAGCATATGTCGTCTAGGCTTATAACTGCTGCTGGACCTAGAACTTGATGAAAACTAAAATAATGACTAAAATTAACTACATTTGCTTGGACGAATAGTAGAACTAACGTAACAATTTCACTATGTTCTATACTGATCTTTAGAGGCTTGAGTATATGGTGTTTTGATAGGCTCTTGTACTACCGTAAAAAGTGTGCTGTGTTAGGGCCTTTTAGGATTTAGTTTGATGTGAAATAAAGTAAAATCCATGTTTTCTATCATTTAAGAAAGTTGAGAAAGGACAAGATACAGTTATTAAGTGCATGCTAGATATCTTTTATGTTCATATAGTTAGCTATGTTTGGAAATATGACTTGAATCAAGGTTTTACTTTGTGCAGGGGAATGATTTGATGAGAATTCTAAATATAGCAGCATTTGCTGTGTCTGGCTATGCGTCCACTGAAGGGAGACAGTGCAAACCTTTCAATCCTCTACTTGGGGAGACTTACGAAGCTGACTATCCAGATAAAGGGCTCAGATTTTTTTCTGAGAAGGTAACTGAATTTTTTGGTTTATAGGAATGAGACAAATTAGGAAACTCTTAAATTCTTTGTTTCATTATTGCATTTCCACTGATCTGAAAATGGCAGTGGTTTGTGCTATCTTATGCTTGCTAAGTTTGATCTCACAAAAAAATCGGCTGCAGGTTAGTCATCATCCAATGGTTGTTGCTTGTCATTGTGAGGGAAGAGGATGGAAGTTCTGGGCAGACTCCAATTTAAAAGGAAAATTCTGGGGGCGTTCTATACAGTTAGATCCTGTGGGTGTCCTCACTTTGCAGTTTGAGGATGGTGAAACATTTCAGTGGAGCAAGGTCACCACTTCCATATACAATATCATACTAGGTAAAATTTATTGTGACCACTATGGTACTATGCACATCAAGGGCAGCAAAAATTACTCTTGCAAACTGAAGTTCAAAGAGCAATCTATCATTGACCGAAATCCACATCAGGTAGGATACTGAATGCAACTAGGACATAGAGACTGCATGAACGTTTGTTATTTCCATTTGATTGATACAAAAACTTTTATTTTTTAAAAAATATATTGTCTTTCTCCGTTGCTTAATATTTGTCAAAACATCCATCTTCATCCCATTTTACTTTCCCCCTACTTTATCTCCCAACTAAATTCTTTTCTCTATCGATATTCTGTTTTTAACTAAGTGGTAAACAAAGCAAGACCATGTAAATCGTCAGTGTTAACTAATGACTTGTTCGGTTTGATAAAATATTCTGTTTTCACTAAACAATATTTTACTTTATCTCTCGACTTGTTTTCACTTTGTTTACTGAACAATAATCATGTATATCAGGTTCATGGGTTTGTTCAAGACAACAGAACTGGTGAGAAGGTTGCAATGTTGATTGGGAAGTGGGATGAAGCAATGTACTATGTACTTGGGGATCCAACTGCAAAGCCAAAAGGTTATGATCCAATGACAGAAGCTGCATTATTGTGGGAAAGGGACAACTATGTTCCCAAGACGAGATACAATCTCTCTCCCTTTGCAATTTCCTTGAATGAAATAATGCCGGACTTATCAGAGAAGTTGCCTCCAACTGACTCGAGGTTGAGACCAGATCAGAGACATTTAGAAAATGGAGAATATGAGTTGGCAAATGCAGAGAAACTGAGACTTGAACAGTTGCAGAGACAGGTAATTACCCACAATGCACGGCTTCTGATCCTTTGAATCTGGTGCATATTAGCATGCCATGATCTATTGGATTTTTGTTTCTTTTCCAGGCGTGGCTGGCCAGTTCCTCCCCACCCCGTCCTTAATTATAGGGGCATTTTTGTCAAAATATTTACTAAGCCTTGTAGTATTTTTTCCCAGCATGATATAGTTTCCATTTGTTTGCAAATAATCTACTGCACTTACTACTCGATGTCCTTAGAGTTCACACCCTTATACTTGATTTACTTGCAACCTGTTTGTAGAAAAATATGGTGATCTAAGATTTATTTTATTATGTGCATTATGTTTTTCTCTCTTGAGAATTCTTGTAACTTATGTTTGCTTCATATTCAGGCAAGAAAGATGCAGGAAAGAGGATGGCAGCCCAGATGGTTTAAGAAGGATGAGGATGGTTCTTACCGATATATGGGTGGCTATTGGGAAGCAAGAGAAAAGAATAATTGGGATGAAATCTCTGATATATTTGGACAGAATTCTGATTTGCCTTCATGTTCTGAAGAAGCTGTATACTACTGAACACTGGTTTTCCTCTTCATAGTTGTTGGAAATCTCATGTTTTTGCTACATGTCAATTTGGATGTAGGCTTTAAATTATACAAAAAAAAATGCTTCAGTCTTGCCCTAGAAGCTCCTTCTGGGTGCGATTTTGGGCAAAATTTATCATTAATCTTCGCAAGTAATTTTGACCCCAGCCAAGAGTGGGTGAGAACCGAGAAAGAGTTGCCATCAGCCTATATTAATTTGCAGTAGTTCGTCTCTTAGCATGTTGATAATTTTTTTTTTAGATTTTGATGAGATTTTACTTGTTTGATGTTTAACAAAAAAGAGACTTGACATGTCTAAAGACTATAAAATGTTGCATAATTTTGTTAGATGAAAATTCCACGTTAGTGTCAAATGAATTTAACAAGTATATACCTATGTTTCAAGAACTAGATTGACTCGATGAGTTCTATGATTGAATCAGTGAGTTCTATGATTGAATCAGTGAGTTCAATGATTGGTTCAACTTCTATTTGAACTGCGAATTGTCTGAAATTGAGTTTAATCATTTTGAATTTGTTCATTAAACTAGAGGCTTAAATATCATTTACCCCCTGCAAATATCACCATAATTTATTTACCCCCTGTAAAATAAAAAGTTTTAAAATGCCTCTTGCAAATATACCGCTGATTCTGCTACTCTCTGTTAGATTATATTGACAGTGTTAAGTGTATAATGGGTATAAATCGTTTACGGTTACCCCCTCTAAAATATAAATCGTTTACGGTTACCCCCTGTAGGCGCATTTTAAAACTTTTTATTTTACAGGGGGGTAAATGGATTATGGTGATATTTGCAGAGGGGTAAATGATATTTAAGCCTAAACTAGATGAATTGTTTGAAATGGTTTTTCTCCGTATTTTTAATTTACATTCCCCCCAAAAGTAATACGTTTTTTAAAATTTATTTATTAGTCATTCGTTTCAACTAAATCATAGTTGAACGAATGAACCAATTGAACCAAAACTTGTAGATACCGTTGATTCAATCTTCAGTCCAGGTTTTAAAATATGGGTTTTTTTTTTTGGACCCCCACCCCATCCCCATAAACCCTCACCCACACTGAAAACCCCAAAATGCCCTTCTGAAAACGTATTTTTTTTTTAAAATTTTTGGCCAATCTTATATACACTTGGGGGGTATATATACGACTCTATTTTTTGCCCATCGTATATACACTCCCCAAGGCGCGTATATACGATTGGAAAACCCCTTCTTAATCGTATATATACGCCTTGGGAGGTGTATATACGATGGGCAAATAAGGTCGTATATATACCCCCTCGGTGTATATACGACCCCATTGTATTTTTTTTTAATTTTTTTAATTCAAATAAAAATTATATAAGTCCTCGAAAATAGGTTTTGTGTGTAGTTCGTTAAAACGTGACGATGTTATACGTCGAACGAATAATTTAGGCTAAAAATCGGTTTTGAGCAACATACTCCGATCGTAATGAAACACGCAATTATTAAATCCAAAAAAATCAAGAATCAAGACTCACTTAGAAGAGACTTCTTACGGGACTACGGCCTCAAAATCACAAATTCCATCGTTTACTATTTTTTACGATTTTTTTAAATTTTTCATAGTCTCCAAAAAATCTAAAAAAATTTGTATAGCCTTATTTTGGTTTTGTTAGATTTTTAGTGGTGTTTTTATAATTTTTTGGAGTAGTTTTGACTATTTAACGAATTTTTAGTAGCCTTTTAGTAATAAAAATTAAAACCAATTATTAAAAAAAAATAAAAAGTGCATCGTATATACCCTTTTGAGTACGTATATACGATTGGACAAAAAATAGCCATCGTATATACGTACTCAAAGGGGTATATACGATTTATTTATTTATTTTTAAAAAAATTAAGTTTCAAAAGGAGACAATAAGAACAACAAAAGGAAAAATGAAGAATATGAAGTTAGAGTTAAAATATATAGTTAGATCAAGTTAGAGTTAAGGTAGGAGACAATAAGAACAACAAAAGGAAAAATGAAGTTAGAATTACAAGTCAAGTTAGTAATAAAGTAGCATAATTATGAAGTTAGTAATGAAGTAACATAATTAAGAACAGCAAAAGGAAAAATGAAGTTAGAATTACAATCTCTGGAAAAAAAAAAAAAGAGTTCCCAATCTAAAGAGGTTTGTGTAGTGTTAAAACTAAAATTAGTATGTTCAACCCATCATCAAATCCATTAGTATTACCTTGAGCAAATCAAAAGTAAACAAAAAAATCAAGGATAATAACAATAGAATTGTCATGCTCTCCATGAACATTTAGTATTGTTGTAGGTGAAGATGTCAAAAGTGCTTGTCTGCAAGTTCTATGATACACCCCTAAGCAAATGAATGCTATTACCCAACCAACTAATTTTTGCCTCTTACCATCATATACATCCGCATCCATAAACAAATAGGAATGAAGAGGAAAGCATTACATATTTTGCAAAATCCTAATTCACAGTAGCCTATGCTAGGTGTTCAACAATAAGGGGAAAATAAATTGATACATTCTCCATTTTGTAAAACCTTTCAAAACAAAGATTTTGTACTTGAGCCCATTTGGACCTGTTCAAAGAGGAAACACAGAAGATTAGATTAATGGCATTGGGTAAAACATAACATGGTCAAGTTGAAAACCCTTTTTTTCAGCATCTTCAAGGTTCTTCAATTCATAGCTATATGATGTAAAGCAGCCAAAAACTCCACAATCAAAGACCTGAATTTGAAACTCAATTACATGTTTACAATTTCTTTCTGACATAAATTATACAATCCCCGTGTAATGTGTTGTTATGTGATAAAGCAAATGTAATAGAAGAAAGCAAAAGTAAGAGACAACAAAAATGTACCTCCTTCAAGTAGGAGGACATTTCCTTCATCCTTTTCCCATACCTAGCCTTGGATTACTTTAGTTGTGGTAGCTTCCATTTGTTTAATTAGGACAGCAAAATTTGAGCTATTCAATAAATCAATTAAAAACTCAAATATGCTTAATATTAATAGATGTTCAATTTGTATTGCCTAAAAAATTTGATACCAGCCATTGCCTAATCCAGACATATATACAAACACATTAGACAAAAACTTGATCTTCTATGCAGAACGCTGAAAATATCCACGAGAGGGAGGACTGGTGTTCTGATAAGTAGGTGAATTAATGGATGCACTTCCAGTGCTAAACCTCTGATTGGAAAGTGGTGGAGAAGCAGGATTAGAATTTGGACTTTTATCACTTGAATCACCCTTGGATTCACCTGTACTTCCTGCCATTTCCCTCTTTTCTCTTTCTTCCGTTTCCTTGAGAAGAAAATCAACCCACATATCTGCAAAGGACTGAAAGGGGGAAAGTACTTATCTTATTCATGATGCCAAAATTCGACGTCAAAGTAAAATGTGTTAAATGCAACAATCAGTTTTAGGCATACAGATCATTGACATAATTGGGAAAGAAAAAGAAAGACAAGATTCAGGTGAAAGCAAAAACTTTGACATAATATTCTCTTCTGCACTTTACTCTCTAAAGTAAATCCTACAGAAAAAACGAACAAATGCACCAAAGAGGTAAACGTACTAATACCAGAGGAGAAGATATAACCTGGTTATCAGATCCCACATTTGCAGATGTTTCTGTTGAACTTCCTCCTAATATACCACCAACCAGCCGGCCAGGCAACCCAAGAACACCATGGACAACACCTTTTCCTGGACCTTGTTGAGCAAGGCCTATTCTTTGCTTGTCCTCATTAGAGAATCCGAGCATGCGAACCATTAGGTACAAAACCTGTCCCAACATTAAAAAAAAAAAAAAAAAAAAAAACTTAATGAAAAAGATCAATTTGAACAATATAACATAACATATAGACCAGATAAAAGACCACAACTTAAGCGAAGGAAGCATAACATACTACCAGAGGATACATATGAAGATGGAGAACATAATTTTAGAACCTTCACTAGTTCACAGGCTCTTAATAATATCAACAATGCACCTTGTTAGAACTCTACCTAGCATGGTTATCCTATTTCCTCATGAACCTAATCTAACCAAGTACTAATTTTATTGCACAAAACCTAACAATCATAATTCAACTCAGAAGATAGTATAAAAACCGTCTCCATCAAACCCCCCCTCCCTCCCCCAAAAAGACACACATGCATACACACAAGAGAGGCTATGATTATTACTGCATAAAAAATAAAGGAAATGGCTCACAATAAAAATGCATCTAAAGCAACCACAATTAGAAGACTTCCACACCTCTTTGCTTGTGGTTTCTCTGGAAATAAGTTATAAGTAGTTTTATCACAATGCGCTGTCAAAAAAATACAATTAAGATCAAGAAAACAATTTATTCTCAATGGAAGTAACATAATGACCAAAAAATCCAAGTATAAGTTTAACTCAAATCCATACTTGTAAACACTAATTAAGAACATTTTAGAAAATTAATCATAGAAGTAGAAAAGTCAGTATAAATAGTCAATCTGAGGATTTTGCCTATGTTCTAATCCAATCACTAGAAAAATATAGGGCGCTCAATAACCACATTGCATGGAAAACACACTTTGAAGAAAAAAATTCCAACCTTTATCAACAAGAAAATCGAATCCACCGACATACTATGTATATTGCATGGTAAAGTATGGTCTACCTATGTATCAGAATAAAAATTAATAACTATAACGAAGTACAAGGTAGTGACATTTTTCCAACTGAGAAAATGTGAAGCATGAGTTTTGAAAAACCATGTTCATACTAAGACATAATAACAATGCATATGGCATTCTCATTGTCGCACTATTTAAATTTCATAAGAAAAATATTAACTAAAAGAGATAAAAGGATGGAGGACATAAGCACAAAGGTTGAAAATTTCAGAACCACATTAAATTCTTGAGTAAAGTTTGAATTTGAGTATAGGATTACCTTGACTTTGTGAGTGCCATTTGCGGATGCAGACTTGTAGTCTCCATATTCTGCTTTAATGAGCCGCTTTTCTTTATTAAGTCTAGTGATTTGATCCTGCAAAGTTGAAATGGTTGAATAGTTAAACTTGTCAAAGGCCAATAATAATAAAACTTAAATCTTAAATTAATGCATTTGGCAAATCCTTAATGGATTGTTTATGAAACCTCTTCCTGAGATAGATCAAATAACAAAATAGAATCCTAAAATATATTCAAGTATATTTATATATATACATACATATTGTTTATGAAACCTCCTCCACTGATCGCGCGCCATTTCCTCATCTCTCGTAACCTCCATTTCTCCTCTCTCTTTCTTTCTTCTTCTTTTTTATTTTTGCCATTGTTTCTTCTTTTCACTCCTTTGCAGCCTATTAGGGATTTCAATCCCAATATTTGCCTCTGTATAATGAAATGTCACCCATCTTCGCCTCCACCACGGCAAAAGAAACCACCGCTGCCGCGGCGCCACACAACCTCACCTACGTCCTTTTCCCCATCACCACCTACACACAAATTTCAAAACACCCACTAGTTTCCAACACCGACTCACCGTCTCAACAAACGGAATCAATATAGACCTAACACAAACCCCAATCGGTGGTGCAGAAGAACAAGAAAACGTGAACAATGTATCGCTAAAAAGCTTGCTCAAATCCACCCTCCAACTTGAAAACGGTGCTTCAAGAGCTTTTGTGTTGTGTTTATGTGTTTCGCAGAACAAGAGAAGGAGCAACACCGCGTCGAGTTCTCGTTCCCTCATGGCGGTGGATATAGGCGGTGGAAGAGGTTTGAGGTGGCGGGTGAGGAGGTGGAGAGAGGAAAGGAGGTGGCGTGCAATGAGGAGGGTCTTTTGGGAAAGAGTGAGAGTGTGGAGGTAACGAAGGGTGAGAGAAAAGAGAGTTGGGGAAGAGAGGAGGAAAGTTAGACGGCGGTGGTGACGGCGAGCGGATGAGAGAATGGAGTGAGTGAGAAGTGAGAGACGAGAAGAAAGGGAAAGAAAAGGAGAGAGAATGAATGAAACAAGTTTCACTTGTTCACAGAGAGAGTGGGAGTAGTGATTGGACAAATAAGAGGCAAGCCAATGGGATCCACAAAAAAACTGCCCACACACTAACCAAAAATTGCATTTAAAATTACGAAAATACCCCTGCAAGTTTGGCGCCAAATCCAGCACCAAACTGCTTAGGATTAAAAGGAAAGATTGAAGGCAACTCCACAAAAGTGTATTTAAGGCAGCTCTAAACGTCATTGTTGAAGGCAATATTGTCTTTATTGAAGGCAGCTCTAAACCACTACTCCAGAACATTTTTTAAAAAACTTAAACGTCATGTATTGAATTTGCATGCTACAAACGACACACTAGTTCATTCACCCGGTAACAAGAAACTGGGGAGAAAAATTATTAACTCAATGGACACAAATTCCCACCAAAGTAGCAAGAACAACACTTTTAAGCTAAAATAAAAATCAATTGCATTTTAGTAGTAAGAATGAGTTTTGCAAACATTCAATTGCATTGTGACGTTTGGTTTCTCATAGTACATTGGGAAAAGTTTTTTCAACACAATTTAGCCAGCATTCCAACACAACTTTACACCTTCCCATTTCTCTCTTACGGCTGCTCTCATAATGTAGCCAGCAATCCAACACAATTTATTTAAAGAAATTAATAAGGGTAAAATTGTATTGAACCAATAAATATAAATATACACTCAAAAGTGAAAAATATTCTTAAATTTGGGAACAAAATCTACTCCAAATGTCCTCTTATAATAGAGATCAGAGGAAGTATTTAAGAGCAATTCAGATATGAGAATAACAAAAATTAATTTTTATGTATTATCTTGTATCTCACTTAAATGTATTCATTGTTAATTGTTATGTAATTTATCTTTTTTAATTTTATAATATTATTTATTTCTTAATATTTTAAATTTTTTGCTATAAAATGTATGAAATTATTTATTAATAATTAATAATTTGTACGCGTATTAATTAAAGTAATAAAATAAATATTGAATTTGAATAAAAACTAAATATAAGTAAAAAATACAAAAACATGCGCTTGTGATATTTATATAAAAAAATATAAACATGCGAAGATTAAGTATGGTTCCTTATAAACAACTAAAGCAATTGAGTATTTTGTATCTAACTCAAATCTTAGGTGACAATTTAGGTCTACAAAAATCAATTTAATTTGCCCATATAAAATCTCCCACTAAGATCTTACTCATGAACATAAATATTAATATTTTAATAACTCAATCTTTCTCTTTCATACAGAAGATTCACGAGCTTGGTTGGGGTAGTGGTGTCGAATGTTTAATAGCATGTTATAGACTGGCTGAAACATGCCATGTTACAAGCACAAAAGCACACGATCTACTACCGCACGGCCTTGTCACAGTGGTTTGGGTTATCAAATGTTTAGCAGTACTGTGAAGAAGGACTGTCGAAATTATAAATATCTTGATCGATAGTCAACTCCAACTTTTATGGATTAGTGGGCGCGGATTGTCTCCAATCACACTACCATGCAGCAAAATGTGAATCATTGATTTAATATACAGAGAAAAAGAGACTTCCAACTTAAAAAAAGAGTATAAGGTATTAATGATTGAGATTTTTATTCACTCGACAAAACTTTAGAAAAATTCACCGAAGAGAATCATCTTCCTGAACCTATAGTGTCGGGAAGTCTACATATGAACTGTGTTGTCATTAGTTAAATTAAATAGAATATAGGCATAAAGTAGTAAGTGATGCAGGTTATGCCCACGAGCAAAGACAAAAAGAAAATTCCTCTAAGCAAAGCAGTATCAAAATTCAATTTAATTATTTTTTAAAACAAAATACCATCAAAATCAAAATTTAATACAATGATAAAACATTGTGTCACTAAATGGAACTGCCGTACCATAAAAAACAGAGGTTGGAAAAAGAGGCTAAGGGTTCATTTCAATAATACAAAATTAATTTATGGTAGTCTCACATTTGCTGCTCACTACTTCCACGCTTTCCTCCCACGGAACTGTTTGCCTGACCGCTGCTGTTTCTTCTTTTCTCCAACCGATTTCTTGCTATTTTATTTTTCTTTGCGGCTAGGGGCATAATTTTCTTGTGTTCCTTTTGTTTGTTGCTTTGGCCACCCGTCTGTTCAATAGAAACAATACGCGTCCATTGGATTTTAAAGCAATTAAGCAGTGCCAGTATGTAATGTAAGATGTCTATACGATATAGTCGTTCTTTATACTATCAAAACTTCAAATTCACTCATAATCTAATACTTTATTTGATAACACGAAACTTTGTCCAAGTTAATGTTTGGCCAACTAAGTATACGCATGAGAAATGTATTGCCTCACAAGTCAATGCTATATTTGGGTAAGAACAATGAAAAGTCAATTAAAAAGTGCACAAGATCAAGAATGCAGTAATCGTGGATTAGTATTAAACTCCATCGCAGTCCCCTTATCAAGAAAAATCCATAGCAGTTCAGAGATTAAGAAAACATACCTTTCTCTGTTTGACAGCTGCTGCAGATTGGTACTTTCCTCTTTCCTCCCTCCCTGCTCTAACCATTGCCAACCGTTCCTCCTTGTTAAGCTTTTTCTTTACATGGGCCTAGAAAGTGCGTAGATGAGTAGGTAAATTTAATTATCACAAGTGCAAGACATATGCTTTAAAAGCAAATCTAGAAATGTATCTCATTCTATGAATGGCCCGTGTTTCCTCTTTCTTGGTGTGCACTGCAGATGAAGATCATCTTACAAAACAATTTAAAAAGCCATAGCTACTTACTTCGAGCATGTTACCATCCACTCGCTTTAAACTTAGTTGATCAGAGCTCGGAAACTTAATTGCCGATGCCTTTGCAAGTCCATGCCGTGCCAATGCATTTCTTGTCTCGTTTTTCGCCTATAAATTGCATAAATAAATTTAAAAAATAAAAGATGCAAGTTAGAAATTGGGTTACAGAATAAGGAATGACCAAACCTTTTGTTCCTTGATCCTCTTGAAGTCTTCATTAGAAAGAATTCCATCTTCACATTCTGGTAGGGCATTTCCTACTGTTGTCCCTGTCATTTTCTTCAAAGCCCGGAGACTTGTATCAGCAGCTGTAAGTTGACCATTAAAATCACTAAACTTCCTTTTTTTCCCCGAGTCTTTCAATTTAGTTTTTGTCTCTACACTTCCATCACCACCAGAAGTGTGTGCATCATCTTCTTCATGATCTGAAATCTCACCATCATCTTCATCAGAACTGGTTTCGTCTTCAGAACTACTATTGCTTTCATCTTCTAATACAACATCACTATCATCGGCTTCATCATCACTTCCAGTATTATCACCTCCTAGATGGCTCTCATCATCTTCATCGTCCTCGTCATCATCATTCATACTTGTTTGAGCATCTCCCTGGTCATTGTCAGAGCCAATGCATACAGCATCATCAGAAACACTACTCTCATGCTCATCATCATTGTCAATAATCTGCAACAATTCAGCACCAGGAACGTCCGTAGCAACTTCGACTTCTCCATAGGCCTTTAGCCTTGCCTTGGGGTCAATAGGTCGCCCACGGTCCTTCTTAACTAGAAGTGAAGGGCACACCTGCAAATGAACAACATTAATCAAGTGTGGACAATGGATACGAGAGTGCTATTGTGCTTTAGCACAGATGCACACACACCCACACAAAGAAGCCAGGGTAACCACCTCTCTGAATAACGCAATTAGAGATCGAGATGCTATTGAAACTCCCTTCTCATGTGACTTCTTATACAGTGCAAGGTCTTGTAGTAAGTCTTCACTCATTAACTACAATCCAAAATCAACAGATCAACATAGCAAAGAAAGGGGTTAAGGAAATTAACAAAATCACAGAATATAACATTATAAGGAAAGAAGTTGTCCCATTCCAAGGTCCATCAGTCCATGTCATAAAACCTCCCTAAACAAGGTACTCATGGATGACGTTCTAGGAATCACTTCCTAGAGTTTTTTGTCAGAGTATTCAATCATCCCTTATTGAATGCACAGGATATATTTTGGCAAAACATAAATGAGTGAAATGCATGTGTCCAGCAGACCAGGAGATTGCAGTAGTTACCAGTGGCATGCGCATGCATATCTCCCTGACTGCATTTATTCCAACGGTGATAGCCTAAAAATATCAACAGACAATCATCAATAAACCAAAGGCGAGTGCCCCTACAAATAAAAAAAACATATAACACCATATCAATCAAATGTTAATCAGATTAAATTAAATACCTCTGGACGGGAGCGGTCATGTACAAATTGATTTACTATCTGCTTGAACAAGGGCTCAACTGCATCAGGAGGAACCTGCATCCAAATAATAACACCATGAATGAGATAACAAAAGATAACAGCATACTCAAAAACTACTTAAGAAATAAAATTTTAAAGAAAATGCTACTAATTACAAAAACAAATCTGACCAAGAGAAGTCCTAATTTACAGTACCATATCATGACAAGCCTGAACCACTGCTGCAAGCAAATTTGTAACGTCGCGTTGATGAGGCTGATTGCACAATGCACATTACAATTGTCAATTCGTAACACTTCACGTATATGTAGAATACAAAATTTAACTAAATTTATCAAATGATACCTGGATATATTTCTGAAGATATGGATAAAAATTTAACAACAATAACCGGTGAAGCCCAACTGTCCGAGCAATCAATTTCAACATCATCATCTTGACCTAAAATTTACAGACGGAAATTGTATAAACATGTCATCTTGAATAACCAAGAGAAGACAAGAAAATGAAGTAAGTCTTCATTTAGAGAAGTATAAGCACGCCATTTTATTTTTAAATTTGAAATGCACCTCAAATCGCTCATCACATTTCTGCAGACGTGAGAACAGCTTCTCAGCAAAACCCTGTGGATAATATGGAATCAAGATGTTGATTTTAAAAATAAAAAAATTCATATCCGAGACTGAAATGCATCTATGATGACGATGATACTAAAACTTACTAACCTGAGCATCTCTCAGATGGTTAAGAGGTGAATAGTGGTTGTTGGTGCTCGTGTCGGACGAAAGGCGTTGTTTCTTTTTCATGTTGCGCATTACACGCTGTAATTTTGCTTTCTTTCTCTTTTTGCTAGCAGTTGTACCTTGGTGGCTTGCCTAAAATTTTATGATAAGAATAAGAATAACATACAATTACAGACAACTAAGTGCAAACTTCATCAAGAACAATCCGTAACATGTTTAACTGTTCCTAACAATATGTGTGAAATCTGCCAACTAAAGGAATAACACAATTTTGATTCAAAGTTTATCATTCAGACTCACCTTATATATTGATTGCCTGCTAATACTAACTTGGGGTGATTCGGTCGCTTCATCTTCACTGCTTGAATCATCACTGTCTCCGTAGTTTTCAATCTTCTCATAATCAAGCAGAAAGGATAAAGTTGCTATCATGATTCTGAGAGACACACATACACATTGCAATCTTTTAGGGCCTGAGATGAAAAAAATTGCAAAGGTAACCAGAAAAACAAAAACAAACCTCGATGCTGGATGGAAGGAAGCAAAGCAAATTGCATTTGCTGTTCTCTCATCAAACCATACTTGTCTCTTATGAAGTTCACGCAGAGTCAAAAGCGCCCTCATGGCTCGCTTTTCATCCTCTTGCTATTCAAAAACACAGTCATTCACTTAATTAGAAGTGTGTACTTGAATTAGCTTAATTTCCGTGTAGTTAAAATATAACTCCAATTTTCGCATAAAAACTAATCCAAATTCCAAACCAAAGACGCAGAAAACAGAATCCAATAAGAAACCAGAGAATGAGGAACGAATCAGAAACCTGTAGCATGGAAAAGAGAACATTCTGAAGTGCACGATTTTTTGCTTCATTCTTATGTTTTTGGTTCATGCGCTTTATGCTATGAACAACGTGGTCAAACGCCAACTTCTTCAACTGTTTATCACCTAGGGTTTGAAGCTCCATGAATAACGAAAGCGTTTCTCCAAGATCAACAACCTGCAAAATTCACATTTAAATTCACGACACTACTTTCCGCGCAGACATAACAAAAACGAAAACGAACAGAAGATTCGTACATTTCGATTAACAAGGAGGATAAGAGCCTTCGTGAGATCGCAGCGAAGTCCAGAAGGAAGCGTGCGGGCGGCGCAACGAAGCAAATCGGCGAGTTTGGAAGGGAATTCAGCGAGGTGTTTAGGGTAAAAGAGAGTGACGTGGGCGAGGAACGTGGCCCTGTCGGCGAGGTCTTTGGCCACGATGGTGTCGCTGCCGATGCCGGAGATGGAAGTGAAGTTCATTGCGGCTTGTTGTTGAAAGAGTTCGAGGGAGGAGTTGAATTGGTTGCGGAGAAGGAGTAGCTCTGCTTCGTAGCCTTCAGGATCGCATTTCATCTTGGATTGAAGTGATGGAAGGCTCAGTTTCTCGGCGCTACGACCGGAAGCTTGAAACGACTCCGCCGCCGGTACGCCGTGAGAACCCATGGTCATGGGATTGTATTGTCAGTTTTTTTTTTCTCCCTGCCGGGGAGGCAATACTCGTGAAATACCTAACTCTAGAGTGTTGAAAGTATTGTTGGGTCGGGTTTGGGTTTGGTATCAAACCCGATATTCACCCCAATACATTTCTTTAGTTTAGTTTGTGGGAATTATACCTTCCACCCTACTTCATTCCCCCCACACCCCCAACCTCATAATTGATTGAAATAACTCAAAATACCCTTATATATCCCAAATCCACACACCCCATCTTTTCCAACAACTCACCCACCCCAACTTTTAACCATCGATGCCCACCCCTCTCATCGAGTCATTGTTGTCCACCACTCCCTATCGCACTATCTTCACAACCATCGTGAGTCCACAATAAGTTTGTCGGGGCTCTCAAAATAACAGTGCATTGTTTTCGTAAACCGGGCTTCTAGACACTTGTTCGCGATGTGTTTCTTTCTGTGATGTATTTGGCCGCTTACAATATACACGTCCGAAAATTAAGTTATTGAACGTGTATTTCAGTTACACATCCAAAAACTCAAGTAATAAAATTGTATTTTAAACCTACACGGAGACTTAATTTTTTGGATGTGTAAATTAAGTAGCCGTTTAAAAACCTAAATTTTAGACGCATGAATGTATTAGACATCCAAAATCTTAGTTGTCGGATGCATAAATAAAGTTACCCAAGTAACTACCCTGGTTGTGTGTTAGTAGGTAATTATCAAAACATCGTGGGTTAAAAATTGAAATACATGGAATACGGGTGTAGCTGGCTAGAATATGGTAAGCTTTATTGCTTATCTAAAAAAAGAGTAATGTTATTCGGTCAAATACCTCCGGCCAAAAATAGTTAAAAACCAACCTACAATATTAATTAATCAAGTTTTTTAGTTCATTAACCAACCTGCATTTTTACGATTTTTTAGACTATTGACTAAAAACTTGGTTAATTGATTACTTGATTAATAGTAAAAAAAAATTAGTTAGTTGATCTTGTAAGTTGGTTATTTTACTGTATTTTACTGAAAATGTTTGTTCAAATATCATTATTGCTTAAAAAAAATTAGCATACCTATGAAATTGTTATCGTTTCTTTTCTTTTCTTGCGGAATTGAAATCCCAAGTAAAAAAGGATAAGGTGGGTATCGACGGCAACGAGACTCTGAAATCTGAATATGAACTGTAGACAATGAGCAAACGAGGGAGGGAAAATGTTGTGTACGGCGAACATAATAGGCATGATGGGGCGTCAACACCTTTCGAGTAACCACATTTCAACCGCCATGAGAAACGGGATTCATTCAAACGCCCTCCAGGTCCGTTTTTTCTTTTATTAATCGTTAGTTTCCTCTCTTCAATCCATGTTTATTTCAATTTCCTATTCATAATGGTAATAATATGGCAAACACAAGCTCAGATAATAAAGGGATTGTTTAGGTTACTAGTACAAAAATTGTTTCTCTCTATCTTATCTCATTTAATTTGTTTGAATTTGCATGTTATCTGTTTCCTAGTATTCCTTAGTAAGAAAATATTAACATGTAGGACTAGAATTAAGCTTTTTACTGTTCGCATTGATAGGTCATTACAAAACCAAAACTTGGAAGTGAGGAGTTTATGGAAAAGGTACTCAACAGAAGATGGACATTGCCGAGCCCTGAAACAAAAATTCACCAAGTAATACACAAACATGAATTGCATGGTCGTAATTACCTATTGAACACCAATCCAGGTTTTGGTGATGGCATGGAGGTGATAGATAAACAAAGGAAGTACTTCTATGTCGTGCGGGATGATTTGTTGCACCCGCTAATTAATGGTAATAAAGCAAGGAAACTGGATGGGCTACTTCCTCTGCTTCAACATTATTCAGTCACTGATTTAGTAAGTCCATCAACTGATTTCAGTACCATTTGGCAAATTAGTTTTTCTTGAATCTCTCTTTGAAAACTGTTGTTTAGGTAACCACAAACTTAATTGAGTGCTTGAAGAAGTACATATTATTGTATTAATTATTTCTCCATTTCTATAATTGAGGAGATGAGGTTAAATTGTTTCAAAAAGTTCTAAGTTGTTTTTACTTTTATAAGCCATCATGGAGAGACTATTGAAATAAAATAAGATAATAACAGCTTATAATTTATTTTTTTAAGCTCCCCCAAAGGCACGTACAAGTGCTAATAACATAAGATAAACCCAAATGAGCTCTTTCAAAGGTTATAATTCATTCTGTCAAAGGTTATTAGTAAATCCAGGGTCCTTGAGTATAGTATTAGTCTCTAAATCTCAGTTTTGATATTGTCTTTTTCATAGTTATTCTTATTACATAAAATAATGGATCCTGCTAACTAGTAACTAGTGTCCATTGGTTTAGAAATCAAAAAATAGGAAACCTTTGCAGGAAATCACATCACTCAATATATTATTCACTTCAATGCACTCTTTCCTATAAAACTTTTCAAAAGTTCGCATTTGCCATATATTATTGTACTCATATCAGATGTTCATGCTATTTTACTATATATATTGTGTAAGGAACAATTTGACCAAAAAAAAGTGTAAAGGACAAGGTAGTTTATATTAGATCGTGGTGCTTCTCTGTATCTTAATTAGATTGTTGTTTCCTGTAGTCATAAATGGGTATCACTCAGTCTCCTTGACTTGTTACTTATATCTTACTCCTATTATATTTTCTACCACACAATTTACTTACTTTTAGGATTTCGAAGATCAAATGACATTCAGCAGGGACATTTTCTAGGTTACCTGTGGAGGATGTCAGAGTGCTCACACAGCTGCTATTGGTAGGTAACTTCCTTGGTCATGGTAAAAATTGTGCTTAGTTTTCAAAAGCGAGTATACTTTTGATGGAATTAGGATATAGTTTTCAAAAGCGAGTATAATTTGCTTATTTTGCAGCTGTTCTGTGTGCTGAGAGAGGAATTATGTCACATCTGCTTCTACGAGGAGAGCAACCTGAAATCTTAACTGGCTATAACTTGATGTCTACAATATACGGAAATGTTACATATGTACCAAGAACTATTTATGCCAACAGGGAAGACATGCTGAAAAGCTATGCTAAGTCCGTGGCTGGAAACAGCGGTTCTGTCCTATGGTTCAGTGATATAATTCAAGCTTCTTCAGCAACTGAATTGCCTACTTCTCAAAATCTTATGCAAATGGGTATAAGTAGAAGTAGAAGTGAGGGAAACCATCTCCAAAAGATTTTAATTGTCAATGAAGGTGCTGGTGATTCTGTTGCTCTACTAGGTAATAAAATTTTGAAAATCAACAATGCATGTTTTGTGGAACATTTTCTTATAAAAAGATAAAAAGTTAGTTAGAATTGGGCTTGATCAAGGAGGCATCTTGCTTAGGTGGCGCTTATATCATTTTCCTAGATTAAAGTCATTGGTATGTTATTAGAAAAATTAATGTGTTTGCTGGTGTACATACTACAAACCTTAGTGGGTTTTTTAATAATATGCAGTAAAGCCTTATCAGACATTAATATCAAGTGAGGTTAGGTTGTTAGGATCCTAGTATTATGACAAATAATTCTCTCAAAAAAAGAAGCTCACAACAAAGAATTAAACATGTTATTTAGGCACCATAACTGTAAATGATTGTTGAACGTGATTAAAAGAACAGAAAACTTATATGCATCAGTGCAAGTAATAACGTGAGTTGCGAAACATTTCTTCAATCTCATCAATACATACATATATATATATATATATATATATGCAATGATTTAGTCATTCGTGATTCTTCAGTTGTCTTGTTTGTTTCACTGTACTTTTGAGAACTGATGTCGTGAAATATTGTTCATCTTTAGACTAAGTATTTTAGACATATCATTGTAAATGGTGGCACTGTTTTAGGATAGAATATTTCATTGTTTTCTTTTATTTATTTTTTCTTCTTCTGGACTCTCATCATGATAGTGTGTAGTTATTTATAAGGGAAAATTTTACTTCCTCTTTCTTGAAAATCATTTTAGAGGTAGCTCTCAGAAAATAGATAGAAAATAAAAACAGTAGTGCTGTTGCATTTAACAAGAAGAAAATGAATACAATGCTCTAGTGAAGATCAACCCCTAAACCAGCTGAGCCTAAGCCCCTCTCTGAGAAAATATTCTCAGTCACTATATCTTACTCAATAAGTGACTGTCCCCTATCCCCATGCACATTCCTCGTTTCCCCTAAATAACAAACTAGCACATGTGATACACACCTTCCCATTCTCTTCCCACTAACCGGCAACTAACTTCCTAAGACCCTTCTTTGGCTACCTCACTCTTGTGCCTCCTAGAGTAAACTTCCCACACTTTGGGGCTCAATGTTGGGCCCTAAGCCCCTAACACTTCATTTATGTTTAAGTCCCACATTGGATAGTGATTATAAGTGGGGGGCCTCACCCACAAGCTAGCTCTTAGGGTTGAGTTAGGCCTAAACCCAAATTCTAGTATGATATAATATAAGAGCCTATCGTGATCCCTTGGGCCACTCGTAGATGTCCAGTGAGGGTGTGTGTTGGAGTCTCACATTCCCAAATTCTAATGATTACGATTAATTGTAACTTATTAATCTCTCACATTCAGAATATATATGCATCTCATTTAATTCTTTAAGCTGATGCTTAAATTTAGTTAACTTAATGAAAACCTTGTTTCTTTGTTTAGGTATTATTCGGTTAGTGCAATACTTATCACAGGATCATTTACTTGGAAAACAAAGGGCCATGAAACTTGTTGTGGATGCTGGTACTGGCACAACAGCTGTTGGTATAGGACTTGCAGCCCTTTGCTTAGGGTGCGGTTCAGTTAATAGCATGCTAGCTTAGTCAAAAGAAAAATTTGAATAGATTTCCTACTACTATTCATGTTGAGTTTTTTTTGAACCATACTAGAACAGGCTACATTAAATCATCGTAATCTTCGTTGTTTCTTCCATGCAGTCTCCAATGGGAGGTATATGCAGTCATGCTGGCTGATAAAATTGATGGATACAGAAAGCAGGAAAAACGCCTTATTTCTGAATTCAAGAAGCATTTTAATACTGAGTTTGTTGACCACGAGATAAACAGAGAAGATGCTGGGATTGTGCATTGGGTGGAACGTGATCGTCCAAGAAAGTAAGATGTGATAGACTCTCTTTTTTCTTTCTTTTCCTAATTTTTCGTGGTATAAAATAAAGATGTTGTAGACTTCATAGCAACAAGATTGATAGAATTATAAATTAGTTAAATTTTGAATTATGCAACAAGATATTAGTAATTACTTTGATGTTTATGCAATTCTAACAATGATCACCAGATGCAGACATAGTATTGTGTCTGGTAAATGATTGCGAGACACAGACATCCCAGCAGACGCATGTGCCGCACTCCATGCAAGTTCCAAGTTGTGGAACTGGTCTCTTGCTACTGCATTGCAAAACCGAGATAAGACTGTCTATGATATTGTGGGTTTGACCATTCCTTAAACACTGCCATGGTGGGAGCTTAGTATGTCCAAGCTGCCCTTTCCAAATAGTTTAAGCACCCTGTAATATAAAGACAAACTATTGTTAGTGTTAACTAGGTGCTATAAACATAAACTTGTAGTTAATAAAATTCGTACATAAACAGTTCAGTTAGTATTAATAATTAGGCGACTTTTTCTGCAGCCTCTATATATCAGAGAGCATGTAGCAGTTGTAAGAAACTTTATGAGTGAACTTTATAATTGGTCTCTAACTCTTATTTTGCCAACTCTAGATTTGGTAATATTTTGGAAGGGGAAATGGAAGTATGTCAGCAAATTGCTCAGCAGACAGGGATTCTAGTGGATCCCGTGTACACATTGGCTGCTTGGGAAACAGCTATGCTTCTTTCTGACAAAGAAGCTGAAGGAGGAGCAGAAGTGGTGATGCTTCACACTGGAGGCACGTTGGGCATGTTTGGATTAGCACAAAGGTACAAAAATTATTTTGACATGCTCAAAAAAGGATCCAATCATTTTTAGAAAGGCATGTGATAGTTTAGATGACAGGTTGAGAGGCTTCATGTTTCTCCCATCCATAATTTCCAGCTGATGAATTTCATTATATTTAACAACTGATAGCATGAAAAGTCCTCTAAAGATGATTTTTCCTTTATATTTGGAAGCAAACAAACTCTGTATCATTAAGCACGGGGTTTATTACTGTATCTAATTGTTTATGGTAACTGGTAACTTCTTAGAGAATAACATTATGATGAATATTTGATCTCGTTCCAAACTCTAGACTCAACTAAGTTTATGGTTCTAATTTTCCATTATTTCTTAGGAATTATATAATTCGCAGTTCGTTTATATTTTCTAAACACATAATGTCTTGAAATAAACTTCAAAACGGCAAATTGATGAGATAAAAAAAATAAAAAATCCTATATTAAACCATAACACTCCCTTTTTCATACTCACATTTCAAAGTTGCGGATGGAATCAACAACGACTTTATAATCACGTATTTTGGATTGTTTGTTCAAAATTAGAAGGTCCATGTTTAAATTGCTCATTTAAAATCCAATTTGTTCAAATTTGAATGTGAACCCGTCGATCTTGATCACACATGACAAAATGCATGACTGTATAACTTTTCTACAGCCTGTAAATTAGTATATACTTTGCCAACATGTAAATGAAGATTATGAAGCGTTTCGCCAGTGACCCGACACTAGTATTTTGGTGTGTGGTTTGCAACTTACTTACGAGCACTCCCTAAGGATCAATGTGACTCTAGACTTGAAATCAACTACTGCTTGCTTAGAAATCTTTGGATTATACTAATTGTAAATCATAATCTGACATGAGCTAGACTCATTTAAGAATAAAACTCGATTTTTTTTCCTTGTATCTTAAGCATGAGGAATAAAACTTTCTCTCATATGACTAGTATTTTACCTGTGCATCCGTACAAGTGACACCGTACTTGTTATAATTTGTTATGAACCTATAAACATTTTGCAAATTCTAAAATTTAATAAAACTAATAGAAAAAAACTCGATAGAAGACTACATTTTAAGTTGCATAAAAAACTCGTGTTGTAGAAAGTTAGAAAAAGTCATAAAAAAAATATCTAATATAAGATATGCACTCTGTTACCGCTTCTGTTGCCTCTCCTGTTGTTGCTCGTCGTTGTCGATCCTCATTGCCGCTCTCATTGCCTCTCCCATTGTCGTTGTAATAATTAATTTATGTAGAAAATAATTATTTTGCCAAAAAAAAAAATACTTTTTATATTTGAAAGTAAAAGAAAAAATATTCATAAAATTTGAGAAAATCATATCTCAATTATTTCTAGTTATTTTATTTAGAAAAATGCAAGATGTTGATGTGAAGGGTAAAAAAAAATGTAAGTATTGGAAAAGAGGAGAGAGATGTGTAATGAGAGAGAAAAAGAAGTGACATCAAAATAAACAACATTTTGTCTTTTTGCAAAAATTTGCGATTTTAACCCAAAATTTTGACATGTGGCAGCAAACAAATGGCACTGTATTGGTAATTTTCCTAATATACTACTTGATTATAGAGATTATGTTGATATGTTGAAGTGAAGGAGTAAAAAATGAAAATGAAAGTCATGGAAAAGAGGAGAGACATGTGATGAGAGAGAAAAAGAAGTGACATCAAAAGAAAAAACATTTTGTCTTTTTGTAAAAATTTGCAATTTTAACCCAAAATTTGGACATGTGGCAGCAAACAAATGACACCATATTGGTAATTTTCCTAATATACTATTTGATTATAGAGAAATGCAAGATGTTGATGTGAATGAGTAAAAAAGGAAAATGAAAGTGAAGGAAAAGAGGAGATACATGTGATGAGAGAGAAAAAAATGACATCAAGAGAAAAAACATTTTGTCTTTTTGCAAAAATTTACAATTTTAACCCAAAATTTGGACATGTGTCGGCAAACAAATGACACCATATTGGTAATTTTCCTAACATACTATTTGATTATAGAGATGATTATAGAGATATAGAGATAGAGATGGAGATACATAGAGATAGAGATTATAAAGATATTAGATTAGAGTACATATTAGATATTATATGCAACTACCTTTAAAATAAAAATTACTTGGCTTATCAAAAAAAATTACTTGAGTTCTTTATAAATTACTCAAGTCTTATGTGGCAATTTGGACCCATAAAAACTGAGTTAAACAACTCATTTAATTGCTCTCTATTAAAAATGGTTTAAGTGGTACGAAAAAAAAATTAAAGACCAACTTATTACAATTAAATAATTTATGTGATACGAAAAAAAAAACTTAAAAATCAACTTATTACAATTAAATTACTTAAATTATCTCTGGTATAATTTAGTGCATGTTTGGTAACACGGTGGGATGAACCAAACGTACGGTTACAGGGTTGGAAGCGCTTCTGTCATGTTTGGATCTTCACGACAGCCATTTTTCACCGCACGGCAAGCCTCAAATCACTACAAGAAATAAGCAAGAAATTGTAGCTTCTGCGTCCACCAGAATCGATTTTGGAATTGATTGGCTGTTATTCTTTCATCTTTTCCTTCACTACCCTTTGCTTCCCTTTCCCTGAGCGTCTCTGTTTTTCCCCTTTTCTTTAACTCTCTCGGTAGGTTAGAGATGATGGTTTATTTTTTTGTCAAGAAGATGATGGAAGTTTGGACTTGCTGAGTTAATTTGTATTGGGCTTTTTTTTAGGAATCTAATTCGTTTGGGCTTAGTTTTAACTCTACAACTTTTTTTTGAAGCATTAACTCTAACAACTTTTATAATAAAATATTATTAATAATAAGCAAAATAATTAGTTCTAATTTAGATTTGGTACTGCATTGCACTTTAAATTATATTCTGTAATTGTAATTATAATTTAGATATTTTATATTTTTATTTTGTATTTTTTTGTCTACTTTTTCTAATTTTTAATTTCTGATTTAATTTTAAGTTGATACCCTTTTGGTAATTTTTCACCCAAAATCACTTTTGATCTAATCCATCCAAACAACAATGATTGGTGAAAATCACTTTTCGCTAAATGTATCCAAACATAAATCACGTTATATTCAACTCACTTTTAACTAAACTCAATTCTGTAAACTCAATTCTACTAAACTCAATTCTTCCCACCGCAGAACCAAACACACGCTTAGTCTTTTCGGTTATCAAATGCTCTACAAGGAATATTTTTAAGCCAAGCATGTGTGTGTTTGCTTTTAGGCTTATAGCCATACTCTCCTCCAGAGTCCAGTCCAGCAAACACTGATTCCTGGTAACAAGGTCCGGGGAGCAAAGAAGGATGGTTGGTTCCTCGCAATGCGTTTCAATATCCAACACTACTCCCTCATTTCTTCCCATCCACTCTGATTGATTCCTGTGCCTACTGCACGGGTAACTACCAATTCCCATAGTGCGCTAATTTATTTAAGGAGGAGACACACGTGTGTCATTTTTATTAATTTATTTTACTCATATCACTAGTAAAAGATGATTTTGTAAAGTGCTTATTTTGTCCCATAATATGAAAATTTGATTATGTAATTAATATGTATAATTTGTTTACGACTATTACTAAATTACCATTTGTGTATAAAAGCGTTTAATATTAACTTTTTATATACCAAGACAATTTATTAGTATTAATAAAGGATGTATTTGGGAAAACGAGCAATAGACTTATCTAAATATTAGTAAAGAGTCTTATATGTTGTGACAAGCAAAAGTGTCAAAAGGATCTTATATTTTGAGATTTAATGGAGGAACTTATAATTTCTCTTTCTCATATAACACTATATATATATATATATATATATATATATATATATATATATATATATATATATATATATATATATATTTGTGTGAAATCAGCAAAGTGACAAGTAATATAAGATTGATGGAGTATTAAATTAGTATCCTCGTCTCATTTGATTTAACATTTAAGGTTGTGGCATACAAACTAAGAAAAATCATTGATTAAGTATTGAAAAACAATTTAGGCCAAAATTGATTATAATTATTTCATATTTTCCAAATATGCCCTTTCCTACTAATTCGTAATTGAAAATAGAAAACTATGTTTCAAGAGTACAATAGGGAAAAAGTTATTAATGTTTCATCGGTATTGTAAAATGTTAAGCAATATGTGACGATTTTTGTTGACTAAAACATCAAGTAGAGTAATATGGGCCTGGAGGAGTATTATACGGTTAGATAAAATAAATAAAGATTAAGACTCCAATTTTTTTCCTGAAATTTAGTATACTTTTTTTAAAACAAAATAAAGAGATATGAAACCTCGTTAAAATCTTCAGATACAAAATTCTCTTTAGGGAAAAACAACAAGAGGGATAAATTGTACCACCTAAATTTTAATGATAAAAAAAGAAAGAGAAACAAAATAAACACGGGTGACTAGATCAAAACCCAAGTGTAAGGTTTTCGTCAAATAGTA
The DNA here is from genome assembly GCA_020916435.1 of Oxytropis ochrocephala. Lineage (NCBI taxonomy): Eukaryota > Viridiplantae > Streptophyta > Magnoliopsida > Fabales > Fabaceae > Oxytropis > Oxytropis ochrocephala. The sequence goes on from CM037089.1 coordinate 30,400,678, forward strand.
AAAATCATTGAATCCACAATGATTGTGACTTTTGAATACCAACTAATTATAATCTAATCAAAATAAAAATGAAGAAAGTTTGATTAATTTGAAGATAAATTGTAACAACGTAACAATGAAAAATTGATAAGAACGTGAAATTGGGCAAAATTGCAAGAAAATAGAGATCAATTGTTATAAAATAAAAAGACTACTAGGTTTTTAGTCCTCGTTTAAAACTAAATTGGTCCTATTCCTCTATTGAGAAAAAAAAAACCATGCTCAACTGATTCAATTTCTACTTTCATGATAATTGAATTCAAACTAAACCCATTAAGTTTTGTGATAATTATTTAGTTCCTAGAGAATCAAATCTACTTTCGTGATTTAGGTATTAAGTTCAATCTTTATAAGTTCCATACTTAGGTTCACCACCTCTCGGTTATTCATTAATCATCTATGAAATGTAAAGAATCAAACAACAAATTTACATGTATAAAAAAATGCAATAAAGATAGAATCAAAGGATGGTCAAATCAATAATCCTAGAGAAGGAAGAAGATCATTGATCATCGCCTCTAGAGCTCTTTTAAAAATGAGTTCAGAACTCTAAGTAAATCTTTCTAATGTCTATATATACTAAGGGGCAAAAAGTAATCAAAACTCTCCAAATTTCAAGGGTAAAACACACAAAACACATGAAAAGTGGACGAAACACAGGTGTGGGGTGTGGCAGCTAACACACATGATTGTGTTTCTTCACAACACTCCATATTGCAACGGGACTCACAAAACATAGTCATGGTAGCTACCACACCCTACCCGTGGTAAGGGGTATGAATAGGCCAAGCCAACCAGTAGGTACTTATGGCCCAACCTAACATCAGATCCAAGTCATATATACCAGACTTTTTTTTTAAACAAATCAGACTTTTTTTAAACAAATCATACTTAGCCAAATAGGTCAAGCTACAGGCCATCAAAAAAACCTTTTGGGTCTATCAGACCGACCTATTTAAGTAAATATAAATAATATTTTTATTACTACTATTGTTAATATATATATATATATATATATATATATATATATATATATATATATAATTTTTTACTATATAAAAATATAAATTTGCTAATATTTTATGTTAATTAAAACATATTGACTTACATATTTTTGATAATTTTAAAATTATTATTATTATAAAATAAAATATAAATTGGACATCATATAAAATAAAACTTAATTTCACCGACTAATAGTGTCTTAGTCTATTTACAAAGCATACATCACTCAAATGTTGTATAATTTTGTAAAAAAATAAATAGTGAAGTACGCTTTTAAATGGACTTTTCGGCTTTGTCAGACTTTCAAAAAGACCAGACCAGGCCTCAAAATTTGACCTATGATAGGCCACAAGTCAGACTTAGACCTAATACTTTTAACATAGGTGTTTGCTTTTCCCACACCCCTCCTACTCAAAACACACCCCATAAGGGTGTGAAAAGACCAAAAGGTCAGCTAAAACCTTTTTTTTCCACGAAATTTCACCTGTTCGAACACGGGTATTCGAACAGGTTCGAGACATCGTTCGTGTGTGTTAAATCTTGACTTCACACCCTCTTGTGCGTAATTTCACCTGTTCGAACGAGGTCATGCGAACAGGTTCGCATGAGGGTGTTCGAACACCCCATTTTATTACAAAAAATGGACTCTCACACCACATTCACCTTTTTTACCTGTTCGGTTGACCTCAACCGAATATATTCGGTTGCCCATCTCCGAATCGGTGAAAACACGCACTCTACTTAAGGGTATTTTTGGAATATTTGGAGTTAAGGGGTGTGAAAGAGTAGGGGGAAGTGTGTGAAAAGCAAACGCCTTTAACATATGTCAGACCCAGACCCTACAAAGTCCGGCTCAGCCCATCCTATTTCCATCCTTACTTGTGGTTATGTATGTCTCTCCCCTTTTCACCCGATTTTCTTCCAAAATGACACTAGTAGTTGAAAAAACTTTCCAATGCCAAAATTCTCATTTTCTACCCAACAAAACAAAACATACCTAATGCAATTATCCAAACTACATGAATATCAAATAAAATTAAAGCACTCATAACTAATCGAAATAAAAACATATGCGGAAAAAACAAAATACAAAATTATGAGTAAAAATCTTCTCCATTACTTGTGTTGTCCATTACTTTTATCTATATATTATATGCGACTTGGCAATGTTAGAGCCAAAGTGTCTTTTTTTTTTGTTTTCTGTTTGGTTTTTCTACTTTTTCTTTTTTCCTTTATTTTCTTTTTATATTTTAAGGTTATACCTTTTTCATTTTTTATAAACTAATGTATCCTCTATGATGATTGTGGAGACTAATCCTTCGAGGTATCAGAGATCCTTTGAAGGAGTTGAATTATCACAACAAATATTTTTTCATACGCGCCGGCCAATGATCGAACCCAGGACCAAATGGTTAAGGGATATTTTTTTATATTTTAATGAGTACTTTACGGTCTCGAAAATTTTAAGATGTTTAAATATGTGAAGTTTTTTATTCAGTAGTTGATTGGGCGAAGAAATTCATTTTATGTCAAAATACGTAAAGTGGAGTGTTATAAACAACGAGATTTGGTGTACTTTATGATTTAGAATAAATTTTAATTTTTCAAAAACACAAAGTTTGTTCCTCTTTCAACTCACATCATCTTCTTTCCACTTTGTATAATTGTTTCTGTTTTATTGATGATTTTCATCAAACCTACCGGATACCCACGTGTTTCACTTTCTAATTGTTTTGTATTCTTTTCTTTCTAATTATCAGTTAAGTGTCTATATTTATATTCGATAAATATGGATTATGTTATTAAAAATTTTAGACATTTTTTCCTATTATCTATAGATGTTTATTTTCAATGTCTTTGGTAATGTTTTTTTAAAATTTTATAATATTCTTATTTAATTTAAAGCTATAATTTAATTTTTATTCACAATTATTTAACTATATATGTTACAATCCAAACTGCTATGACTTAGGGTACTAAGCATTTTTTTAGTTTTTTTTACTAAACCAATTTTAACCATTGAATCCCTTTTTTATTAATCTAATTTGATCTAATGGTTGATAATGAATAAGAGTGTTGTTGTCATTTTAAAAATAAGGGTGTTGTATTTTTTAAAGAAAAAGGTGTTGTATTTTTTTAAAAAAAAGGGTGTTGTTGCATATATAAATATATTTTATATAATATAAATATATGTGGTGGTTCGAGGTGGCGGCCGGTAACCGGAGTTCCAGCGGTCGGCGGCGGAGCTCCGGTGGCCGACGACGGTTGGTGGCAGCGGCTATGGTGGTGCCATTAACCACAAATATGAATCTGTAGTTAGTGGGGGTTAGTGGCCACTAACCACAGATTCATATTTGTGGTTAATGGAATCCAACTATTGTTTTGGATTGGATAAAACTTAGATGCAGTTCCATATATTTGTGGTTAATGGGGGTTAGTGACCACTAACCATTGAATCTTTCTCCAAACATGTGAACAACCACTACCGGAAAACCAATGCATCGTTATCGTAACCATACCACAATGAGAACGAGACCCACACACCATCGACTTTTGCCACGTTCTTCTACTCCAAAATCACTACTGAACCATCTAGAAACACCAAAATTTAGTTGTGTATTCTTATATTTTGTATCATCCTTTTGGTTTCAGATCTGGTGCATCCTCCCCGGATGGCTCTTAATCTCCCCCTCCCTCTTGATCCCCCTTCTCGGTATGAGCAATACAATCTTGAAATCATGGGTTTTGTTTTGCCTCCCCCCTCTTAATCCCCCTTCTCTTTTGTTGCAATTTCTACTACCACCACAGATTCAACTGTCTGAACCGTATTTCACTGTGCCTTTCATTCCTCACTATCACCGATTGTAAAACCATTAATGTAGAATTTTTAAGTGATGCTAATCTGAGTTTGAAGATGCTAACAGAGACTAACGAAACGTTTGATGAAAAAGAAACATTCATTTTGTTAATAAAATAAAAAGTCTAGGTGTTTAATTCTTATTGGAGAACAGTAAAACCAGTACCATTGGTACTGTACATAAGTTTTATCCTTTTGGATTCCACTAACCACAAAAATGAATCTGTGGTTAGTGGCCACTAACCCCCACTAACCACAGATTCATATTTGTGGTTAATTAGTATCATGAGGAAAAATTTGTTGGTGTAAGTATCACGAGGAAAAAGTTGCTACTAACCACAAATAGGAATATGTGATTAGTGGGGTTAGTGGCCACTAACCACAGATTTATATTTGTGGTTAGTGGAATCCAAAACACTAGTTGGATGCCATTAACCACAAATATGAATCTTTGGTTAGTGTCCACTAACCCCCCACTAACCACAGATTCATATTTGTGATTAATGGCAACACCATGACCGCCACCAACCGCCGTTGGTTGTCGGAGCACCGCCACTGCGTCGATCGTTGGAACTCCGCCCAAGCCACCGCGCCGATCGTCGGAGCTCCACCGCCGGTCGCCAGAGCTCCATTGTCGGCCGCCAGAGCTACGCCGCCGGCCTCCACCGGCAACCACCACATATATATTTATATTATATATATAATATATTTATATATAAATATAAATATAAAACATTAATAATAAATTACCCCAATACCCTTTTTAGTAATAGTTACTAAACTTTTCTTTAGTACCCTAAGTCACACTCAAACCAAACACCATTGTTTCACTGGCATAAGCTACTCTGGCACACAGATTCAGATTCAGTACATTCGGAAAATATGTGTCTATCTCTCTCCTCACAACTTTTATATTATTTTTAAATATAAAAGTAATATAAAAAATGTGAGGAGAGAGATAGACACATATTTCCCGAATGCACAGGATCCAAATCCCTGGCACACAGAGTTGACTCAATGTTCCCAAGTTCAATCCCCACAGTGGATAAACTCTGTACAGTTACAAAAACAAACCGAACAAAAAGAAACCGAGCATGAATATTCATAAGAATGTTTACTAATAAATGCGTACAAATTTTATTACTCATTTACACAAAGAAATTTAACCAACCCATTCAATAGGTATACAAAATGTACCGAGCTTGCTTCGTTAGGTTACTAATCTCCCTTCTTTGCTTCGTGTTACTCCTATCTTAGTTAGGGATGTGAGTAAACTATTTTGGAATTTAATAATTATTTCCACCAATTAAGCTTTTTATTATAAACGTTAGATTAAAATTAATGTTTTAAATTATTTCATTAATTACAAGATCTTTCATGTTTTAATTAAAAAGGAAATAATAAGACGAGATTTTATAATTAATGACGTAATCTAAACCATTTATTTTAATATAACAATTATTATTAAATGTTCTCATTTATGATAATAATCAAGTGTTCTCATCTCAATCGTGATATATATATATATATATATATATATATATATATATATATATATATATATATATATATATAAGAATACTTTTCAAAACTTAAGAATAAAAATTACAAAGACTATATTTATTGAGAAATAAAATTTAAAAAATGTGTTGAATGTTTATTCTATTTTAAAATAATGGTTCTTTGACTTTTATTAATTCAATTTATTAAATATTAGTGATAAATAATTTTGACTTAGAAAATGGTTTGATATTTTTTTTTATTTATCTATTGTTTAGTATATTAGTTTTATTATTTATTATTTATTCTTCTAGAAAATGTTTATGAATTAGTTGAGCTGAACAAATCATTTATTATTACTTCAATATTTATTTAAATTTTAAAATCTTCAGTCAAAACAAATCAATATTATATTTCTTTAATTCTTGCAATATATTTTTAAATATATAAAATGTATAAATGGTAAATTAAATATAGAATAAAAATACAGGACCAGTAAATTCATTGAACAAAAGAGAATATAATTATGTAGAAATGTGAATGTTTAAATTTTTAACAAACTTAATAATTATTTAGTCAAAAAAAACAAACTTAATAAATTTGTTTTATAATATTTAATTTAACATTGAATATTTCCTAAATATAAAAAACTAATTGTAATTGTAAAAAAAAAAACTAATTGTAATAAATGTAGCATTTAATGTTATAATTTCAGGAGAATTTTTAATATAGCAATTTTTTTAATTAGGTTGTTAATAAGTAAAGTATTGATTTGACTTGATTCAATAATAATAATGGAAAAAATTGAGATATATTATTAAATTATGTTAATTAGCAATACTCATCCATAAGATAATTATTTTTAAAATAAATAAATAAATGTGTGTTTGACTGTATTATTTTTTTATGATGAAAAATGGGGAAAAAAAGTCTGAAATGGTAATAAATAAATCATAAATATAAAATAGGGAAAAAATTGGGGGCAGAAGAAGGGACATTATGGTAAAAAAATGGGAAAGGAAAGTACACATATATAGCAAGTCTGGGCCTTATAGGAAAGTAAAAATGAGGAAAATAGCCGAGTCGCGTTCTCTCTCTTCTCTTGTCTCATCTTCTACCCTTTTCTTTTATTTTTCAATTTCCGTTCATCATATACTAGTTTCTGCGTTTCTCTGATACTGCGTGTGTGTGTGAGAGAGATTATAAATAGGGATTCATTTTATTTTTTTGAACACCCGCACACTACTTTTCTCTACTCTACTTCACTGTCTCTTTCTCTACTCTGTTTTTTCCTCTCTCTCTCTCTCTCTGTAACTCATTTATCCATGGGTGAAACCGGTATTGTTGTTCGTTTCCCGGGAACCTTAAACCCCACCGCTGAGGAGTTTACCCCTGCTAACCACATTCCTGTTTCCGTTCCCGTCGTCGTCGGTGTTCCCTACCCTTACTTCCCCGCCGGCAACTTCCCTCCGCCGTCACAACTCTCCACGTCACCAACCCGCTCTCTCCTTCTGACTCCCGTCCCCCTCACTTCCGAGTCTACCCTCTGGAGAGACCTCGAGAAGTTCGGCGCTGTCCGAGCTATCCAAACGGAAGCTCTCCGTTACGGAATCGTAACGGTTCACTTCTATGACCTCAGACATTCAGAGACGGCGTTCACCGCCATTCGCACACACAACGTGCACTATACTTCATTCTTTAACTCTCTTTCTTATCCTCAATTATACGCACCACCTCCGCCGCCGCCGCCTCCCGGACTTGTTGCCGGTTGTCCTCTCTGGGCTCACTACGTCCTACCTGCCGCCTCCGATGCATTCCCCGACGCTCATAATCAAGGAACCATCGTCGTTTTCAACTTGGACCCCAACGTCTCCGCTCACCATCTCCGTCAACTTTTTGAGCCTTTTGGTATTTCTCTATTTTATTTATTATTTTCCAATTAATTAATTTATCATCATATTCATATAATGTAGTATCATGGTTTGTCTTAGTTTTAGAAGTGAGATCTGAAAGTAGAGTGATTCTAATAGCTGATAAAGCTAATTTTTATTTTATGGTTTTGTATGGTCCTGTCCTGAGAATCAATGACATGTCTCTATCTCATTCTTTTTGTGTGTATTTGTGTGTCTCCACTTTCTCTCTCTCTGTCTCTCTCTGTCTCTATTTTTAATTTCTTTTGGTTGTTTCTTGTTTGTTTAATTATATTAGGTCCCATAAAGGAGGTGAGAGGCACTCCATGGAAAAGGAATCAGCGATTCGTTGAATTCTTTGATATAAGGGACGCGGCTATGGCTTTGAAACATATGAAAGGAAAGGAAATACATGGAAAACCGGTGTTTATTGAGTTTAGTAAACCAGGTGGTTATGGAAGAAGGCATTTCCATTCAGATCACTCTCCCATATCCAAAAAGCCTATCAACTTGAATGTTCCACCACCACCACCATCACCCTTTTCTCATTCACAACGCCGTCGTTTTGCCCCCCGCTTTCATTCACCTCAACCACAAGTATCTCGAGATAGGGGAAGCCCCAATTCCAGGTCTCTTGTTGAATCCATTGGTTCGATGGATTTGAATGGTGCTGAACACTCACATAGTACTCCGAGGAGGAATTATCGTAGAAGTGAAAGTAGGGAGAGCAGAGTAGAAACCCCGAAGCAATGGCAACAAGTAAGTAGAAGTAGGCATTGGAAAGGGAAGCAAGCAAATAATCGTGAAACTCGGTTTTTAATTAAAGAAGAAGATGCTGTTGTTGAGTCAAGTTTTAGAGATACTAGAACCACTGTGATGATCAAGAATATCCCCAACAAGTACAGGTCCGTCTTTTGTTTTTTACTCTTACTTTGTTTAATAAAACCTATGTTGTGTGGTGCCTAATTTTTGCTCCTGTTACTATATGAAATGAGAGAATCTGTCTGTTCCCAGTTCCCAGTTCCCATCTTGACATTGAGAAAATAACTCCCTTTTTGCCATAGAAATACTACAAAATTTTAGAGAGAGGGTGTGACAATATTAAATTATACAGTAATGTTTTTGTGGTGTGTTGTTTTGTTTTTGTTTAGTTGATTAAATTAATTATAGTATATTGTATGTTTTGGAATGGTTGTAGTCAGAAGCTACTGATAAAGATGTTGGATAACCACTGCATAGACTGCAACGAGCAGATAGGAGACGGCGATGACCAGCCTCTATCCTCCTATGACTTCCTCTACCTTCCAATTGATTTCAAGTATATGGAGTATTTTTTAATTTCCCATTTCATTTTATGTTATGTCTTACTACTGCAACAATAATAATACGATATTCTGGAACTAGCTAATTATTACCCTCCTGCAAATGTGCGTGTTGAAACAGCAACAAGTGCAACGTGGGATACGGGTTTGTGAACATGACATCCCCGGAAGCAACGCTGAGGCTCTACAAGGCATTCCACCTCCAACATTGGGAGGTTTTTAACTCTAGAAAAATTTGCCAAGTCACATACGCAAAAGTTCAGGTATTCATTGGAAGATACTAATTATTTTATATTTTAGAATATGATGATGATAAAGTGAGATATAAAATTAAGAATGGTATTATGTTGAAATGAATAGGGGTTGGAAGCTTTGAAAGAGCATTTCAAGAACTCAAAATTCCCATTTGAGAAAGAGCATTACCTTCCGGTAGTGTTTTCACCGCCAAGAGATGGGAGAGAACTGACGGAACCACTACCAATAGTGGGGATGGTGATTGAAAATCAGAACAAGCAGCTAAGCTGTGATGAGGTGGAGATGGTGTGTGAGGACACGGTAAGTAGTAGCAAAAGTGGCGGCGTAGGTGATAATGATGAAGAAGGGAGTGGAGGACTGGTTGCACTGGAGTCTGAGTAGAAATATGGGTGTGATGTGAATGTGCAATGCATTAAAAGTTGTTGAGCAACGAGCCACATCTGTGTTCTGTTCTTCTCATCAGACCATACCTTACCTTCGTACAACTCCAATTTGAACCTCTTGCTGCTCTTTGCTCACCTCCCCCCACTCACATCACATCTTCATAAGTTTAGTATTTTTATTTCTTTGGTCTAGTGATATCATATGGATAGTTTTTTGCTCTTTTAAAATCTATTCTAGACTTATTATAGGTTGTCACTTCAATATGGACTAGTATTTTACTGTGTAGTAGTTCTTCAAATTAAAACTCCAAAAACGTACCAACTTTATTTTGTAGGCACTAGTGTAGTGTTTACTTGCGCCGTCGAATGGTGTTTGCAGTACAGATTGGTTCAGTTTTTAGCAAAAAAGTGAACCGAACCGTGAAGTAAAAATAGATGTTATTTAGTTTGGTTCGGTTGGCTTCGGAAAAAAAAAAAAAAATCAAACCAATGCGGTTTGAATTGGTTCAGTTTTTGACGAGACAAAACAAAAATTAGGGTCCATTTGGATAGAGCTTATAAAAAATTTGGATAGAGCTTATAAAAAAACAACTTATGAATTGACATAAATAAGTTTTTATATATTATTCATAAGCATGTCAAGGTAGTTTATGGAAAAACAACTTAGAGAGATACAATTTTTGTTAGCGAGAACTTATGAATTTACATAAAAACTTATTTATCTTTATAAGTTGATTTTCATTAGGTCAAAAATAAGCTAATCAAAACGGTCCCTTAAATAAACCGTTTTCCTTATTTCCTACATATATGTTTTGTCTAATTTTATTTTTGTATATAGGATTTTGTGGTTTGTTTTGGTTTGATTCGGTTTCGATAATCAAAACTGTGGTCCGAATCGAACCGCGCGGTTCACTAATAAATAAAATCGACCATAACCAATAAAAAATAGCGTTTTGCAGTTTTTTTATTGGTTTGGTTCGGTTTGCAGTTTTTTATTGGTTTGGTTCGGTTTTGAACTCTTCTACTATCGATGACTGTTTTTTTTAATCATAAAAAAAGTAGTGCATAAGCTAAGTGAATGCTATTGCTAAGTTACTTCCTTTTTTTTTTTTTCTTTTACACATGGAGATACGGGGAAAGTTTGAGGACTTGTTTCTCAATGTCCCAATAACACTTATAAAGCGGATCTGCTAAGTCGTACGTGTTTGACACAGTTAGTTTTTAGTATTTTTTTACTAACTTATCGCATTTTTTTGAAACGCTTTTTGAAGTAGCATTCGAGTTTATAGTGTTTCATTTTTTTCTCAATTTTGCCATCATTGTTTTAATTAAAATTTTCATTTATTTTTCATTAAATGATTTCTCTACCATTTTTAAGCATTAACTACAAATGTTTATTTACGTAGTATTTTTATAAGCTATTTCAATCGCTAATTTTACCAAACACTTTAAATTTAATCTACTAGTTTATCTCCTATTCGCTATATCCTCCGCTATAAGGTAGCTTATCCGTTATTCGCTAGTTTATCTATTATCCACTACTTTTTGCTAAACAGAGACTTGATTTTTACGGTGAAGTTGTGCTATTGGAGCATTTGATAAGTTATGATCGTAAAGAATAAGTTTGAAATTGCCTGATAACATATGAGCTTGTGGAGAATAGACTGAACTTCTTAGATAGGTCATTTATGTTTCAAATTTGTGATACACAAATCATTTTTTGGACATTCTGTCCAACTCTGTTAATGGAGGTTTGTGGTCGTTATCTACTTACGCGGTATTGTTAATTAGATTGTATATGTGGCAAATGTTAATGTTTTGGTTTCAATTAGGTTTTTGTATGTCTAACTTCTAGCTTCAAATAGGTCCTATCTAAAAATCGAAAACCAAAACATTACTCCTCTTTTTTGATGAATTTAGTCCTCTGACTAAAAAACTAACCATAGATTTGAAATCCTCAAATCACTTCTACATTAGTCTTTAAGAAATTTTCCATTCCGAGCACTTTGGTCCAGCGACCACTGCGCAATAAATTGCCCAAGAATGTTGGAAAATTGAACTAAGACCACTATGTCTTCCTCATCATTTTGGTTTTTTTGAGTTGATGAAGAGGATGATGAGAATTATGAGTTTTCTGAGTTGAGAAAGTAAAAAATGATCTAACTGAAATCTAAAAGGATCTAAGTGAGTTTGAAATATTAACATGTGTCACGTATACAAGTCACTTAACTACGTCACAAGAGCACTTAGTTCCTTTATGGCTATTTGCTTTGTTTCTGAATTCCAAGAGATTGACCCCAGGTGAAGGGTAATACAAGCTCTAGCCCTAGTCTTACCTTTGTAACTAACTATTGGAGAACCTCTAGACCTAGGGTTCTCAAGATTAACTCAGATGTGAGCGTCACACCTCATAATGGGCGTGTATGAGGGAGATATTTCATTAGGGATCATACTGTGAGTATTGTTGTTGGAAATAATTGCAAGGTTGTGATTGCGATGCTCTCTCAGTTGAGGCCTTGGTTCTCTGAAGCGCCTTGATCTTAACTGATAGTCTTGGTCTTTTTAGAAAATCATGATGGATCGGATAGCTTGGGCTTGGTTAATGCTTGTCGAGGTGTGGAAGAAAGAAGCAGAATAGTCATTATCTTACATGATATCAAACAACTCAAAGCTAGATTTCAAGTTTGTGGGATTACCTGGGTCTCTAGTAAGGGGAATGTTCTTGGTCACACCATCGCCTACCTCTGCCGTAACAACTTGCTCCCTCCCAAATGGACCCTCGTGCTTTCTCATGTTCTGCATTAAGCATTAGAAAAGGATCAGTCCTGTGTTGTAGGCTCTTGATTGATGTTGTTGCTCGTTGTTTGGTCTTGTGGTGGTTGCTCGCTCCATAGTCTCTCTAGTTCTCGTTTGAGTGTTTGTTTTAAGTGGGTGGGTGTTATGTGTTGTGTTTACCAAATTAGGGTTGATTTCGCTTTATGTATTGAGTATCATTTATGTGGACAACCCCTTTCATTTGATGTATGTTGGTACTTGTCTCACCTTTCTTAATTATTGATGTTCTCGTTTCTTTCGCTTCAGGTTGCCCCGCCTCCTATTTTGTCCCTTGTTGTATATTAGGTTTAGGCTTTTGTCCTAAGATAATGAATTTATTTTTTGTAAAAGAAAGAAGTCTCGTTAAAACCTTCCGATGTAAAACATCAAGAAGGAAAAAGAGCACTTCTCCATGATTTTATTAAATATGCATTGAACAAAAAAAAACATGTCAACAACAACCTTATATACAATTGTGAGTATCTTCAAAACATAAAGTTTCAAGTGGCAACAGTGACAGATCTAGAATCATGGGTCGGGGTTGTAAAAAAATTTTAACCCGCTGCATTGCTAAAATTGTAATCAAAATAAAAGTTTTATATATTTAAATACACAAAATTACACATCGAAATGAAACGTAAGAACCGGTTAGAATCATTCACAAGTGTGTAGAAAACCTACTTTACATGGTTTATTTCTTATAGTTCTAGAAACTTTTTCATACTTAATATCATCACTATTTCTTATTTTAAAATCGTTAAATAATGAGCTCACCGTTAATATTATTAAACACATATTTTCAATGTAAGTCGTTGTTATGTATCCTCCATTTGGCTTGTAATTGCGGGAGTGCGATGCATTAGACTGGTACAAAACTAGGGGTCTGAGTGCAAAAAACTATTTTCAGGGTGTTCAAATTTTTGTTAATAGAATTATTAGTACTAATTTTATTTTTTCAGATGTGCGATTAACCTCTTTCAACTATGTGTGGATCCGCCAACGAAGGTTGGTTCGCTTAGTAGCGAATTGACTCGTGTCCACGGAGCCGCGTGTTCAACTCCCACGCTGACGATGTGATTGAGCGCCGCTCGACCGATGAGATGAGCCTCTCTACTAACTCTAACTCACCTAAACTTTTTCTGTAAAAAAAAAAAAACGATGTGGATCCATGTATCAATGGCAATGCGACAACCTTTCCATGAAATTTGAATCCTTTAATTAATGTGATAAAATCAAAGCCGATCAATTTTTGAATTTTACCAACATGGAAAACTATATCAATACTAGACTCTATATTGAAGTTGAATAAAAAATCAATAGTAGTAGATCTTTGTAAAACAGGCAGAAGAATCATGTTAGTTTTCATATTAAAGTTTAAATGCGTCATAAAAACATATGTAAATCAAATCTTGAAATTTTAATCTGAACTATGTAATTCCCGAACTCTGAGCTTAGCTTATATTTCTGACCAAAAAATAGCAAAACAGTTTATATTAGTAGATAACTAAATATTAAAATGATTAATAAATTGCAAATTAAGGAATTTCTTGGTGGTTGACCAGGAAATCAGACATCACTGACAAAGTCGAAAACAAAGAAATTGGAGGGTATTTGCGCATAATTGGTGCTATCGTTATCGCTGCTACTCACACACCTTACAAAATTTTCACCGTTTGGTGTTGCTATTTTGTTTTGTTTGGACTTGCCATGTCATTCTCTTCTCTTCTCTTGCATTTGCATTGGTCTCTCATTTAATGCTCTGCATGCACTTCGTTCTGTAGCTTTCATCCATGGGGACGACAACAACAACAACACCACCACTATGTTTCAATCTCTGTCAGGTTTCAACTTTCAACCCTGTTCTCTTTTCTTGATGCTCCAGGGTTTTGACACGTGGACCACCTGATTCTGTCCACGTCATGGGATCCTTCCCAACTCACGACTCATATACCTCGTATTGTTAATGTCAAAATACTGACCATTCCGAAATCTTTTGTTTGACCAATTTCTCGTAGACAAAATTTCCCGGACCCCAATTCCCCCTTTTTGGAGGGAAAATATTTCTTTGTTGCTACTCCTACGTGTAATGTTTTGTACACAGTAAACAAAATAACAAATCCACAATAATTTAGATTTTTTTTCTATAATATTCTTCTAAAAAAACCTTATGAACTTTGACACTATGTTTGATTCATCAAAGAAAGTTGGAGGAATTAATAGTAAGAGAAATGAAAGGGAGATGAAAGAAAGAGAATAGAAAGTGAGGTGACTTTTTAGTTGCTTACTTAAAGTGAAAGGGAAAGTAAAAGATTAGAAAGGTAAAATTTTTCTCTTCCCCTGTTTGGTAAGACATAAAGTGAGCAGAAAGAAAAGTGTATATATGTAAAAAAACAAAAGTAACCTTCATTTAAATTTTTTTATATGGTTGTGTGAATTAAAATGTAAACGGACTTTTAAAATAATAATAAATTAGAAGATACTTTTGTAAAAAACTTTACTATATAATAACATATTTATTTTATCTTTTAAGATGAAGAATCATTCTTTGTCAAAAAAAGAAGTTAAAGAATCATTTGAAACTAGTATATGAATTTATTTTTTAAAAGATTAGTATATTAATTTCATAAAAAGATAAATTTGTTTCTTTTATTTTGAGTTATATCCAAAACGTGGGATATCCAAAGCTTAGGTGATGATAAAAAAATGAGAGGATTTAATAGTTAGGCGAGGGTATTTTTGTCCTTTGAATCAAAAAATTGTGATTTCTTTCACTTTTCTTCTCAAATTGGGGGAAATCAATTTTGTTGTGGGATCCACTAAATGCTTTCTTTCCTTCCCGTTTTACATGACAACCAAATTGAGAAAATTGATCTTCTTTCTTACTTTTTTTTCCTTCACTTTTCATGCCTACCAAACTCACCCTTAATTCCCCTATAGCACTAGAATTGATTTGCACACACTAAGCTACTTAAAATTGCATAACCATTGGTTTGAATGGTGGCGAAATCCCTCATCAATTTTAAAAAGGCTTAATTTTAGACAAAAAAAAAACCTGGCTCCACTAGTTGAGTAAGTCTAGGATTGCTAGGCGAATTTAGTAATTTAGACAGACACAAAACATCATTAGCATGCAAAATCACTTCCCAAACACAAATTCATCAACAACTATCTCCAAGAATCATCATACTAACATTTACAAACATTGAAGCAACTAGAATCAAGTTGATGCACACATTAGATCATAGTGGCAAACTCACCTTCTCAATTTAATTAAACATGCAACTCAAAACAACTAAAAATCTGATAGCTTCAATAGTTTTAGGGGTTTCATAAACAAACATTGAACACGTCATCAACTTAATCAAACTCATCCATCAATGACAGAAGAATTCAAGGAATGACACATCCATTTTGGGTTTTCTTGGTGTCCAATCTAAACCTCTTAAGTTAAAGAACTCACCTTTATGAGTGCACCATATGAGTGCAAGAATGAGGTTCACAGTTCAGGTCCCGGAAACTAACATTTCCCCCACCCCACAAATAATTTCCTATCTAAAAAAAGAACTCACCTTTATGAACATTTATTTTTCTTGTGTTCCAATGTGAAAACATTACATGTTATAATTTCATTACTTTTAGTTTCATATTACACGTTAGCAGAATAATTTTTTTATGCTTTTTCTATTATAAAAACTTTGGTTTTTTGGTCAAAATAAAATAGCTTTAGTTTTTATAAATGAATATATAACTTTTGAATCCGACAAAGAAACACTACTAATTATTAGTATAATTTAATTGCCTTTACATAATAAAATCAGGAAAACATTATAGATTGTGGCATAATTATTTTTTACATTTTATCTTTGTATTTATTTAGTTTTTAAAAATGATTTTTTTTGAGATTAATGATTTTTTTGTTTGAGTCCAAGCGAGAAAGCATAAAATGTTGTTGTTGTTATTATTTTTTGATCGTTCCTGATCTCTAGGTATGATTCTGATGTAGTCTTGTAGCTCAGTCGCTGAACGCCTTGGTGTCGAAGTCTGGGTCGCGCCTGGGTGGTACCTGCGAGTACACTCACGACGCCAAGTCAAGAATCAATGGTGAATAGTGAATAGTAATAATGACGCACCTACCTCTTGAGATTCGTGCCATCTTTATAGTGATAGTTATCGGGCCTTGTTGACAAAGATTGGGCCTCGAGCCCACTCTGCATCGATTGCCCCCGAAGCTGGGTCGGTGGTAGGCGGGCTAAGGCTTGATTTGGTTGCCCCACGTGGTGACCTTGATGCGATCCGACCAATGGGTCGCGCGAGACCAAATGTCCGATCGTTCTTTGTCTTGTCGCGGCCGCCTTCGACTTCTCTGCAGTGACATTAGTCTTGAGGCGACGCTTGGTTTCGGTGTTGTGATTTCACATCTCCCGAGGTGACGCTTGGCCTCCTCCGAGGTGCGCGCACCGTTTTTGGGCCTGTGTCTCTTGCCCACTATATAAGGTGGTGGGGTATTGTTGGAAACCATCTTTCGCTCTTCATTTCTTCGTCGTGCTCTCGAAAGAGGAGAACGACCTTCTTTGGCTCGGCCGCATCCCGCTCGCCGCTCGCTCAGAGCAACTCGCCCGCGCCCCGCGCCCGATTCATCTATCGGCCTTTCGTAACACGACCGTTCTTCTTTTAACTTTGACTATTTCCTTTGAAATTCCAACCGGTGGAGGGTAGCGGTCGGGGGTCGACTCAATCGCCCGCCTCTCGCGTCAACGCTTGATTTTGACCGCCTCCCCTCTCGCAGTTTACCCCGCCCGACGAAACAAACTTCGCCGCATCTCCGGTGGGTCTTGGCCGCTTTCGATAGCTGCAGCGATGGCTCAACCAAGTTCAGCTCCACGGATCGCCGACGTCTAATAATGAGTCGCCTGTGAATTCTAGCCCCGCCAATCGCCTCCAATGATCCAAACCGGTCGCTGAAACTTCGAGTTCGACTCGCTGCCGCCCTCCTCGATTCCTCTCGATCCCGAGCGACTGGGACGGATCAACATTCTATGGGAGACGCCAAGATTCGACCACCGCCGCCCCGAGGTTCGTGCCGTTAGCAATCAATCCACTCAAAACCCGGTCCCTTTACAAATCGTGCTCGAAGTTGCCCGGTCTTTGTCTTAGGGCGGATCAAGCCGATATCGACGCAGCGGCCGAAAGCGGAGACATGGCTTGGTTTTCCGAGATTCTACGGAACCATAGGAGCAAGGTCCGCCGCCACTCTTCGATGAACAAGACTTGACCGCCTTGATTTTATGTTGACGGGCGCGAGTCGAAGGCATGGAGAAAGATGAAAATATAGCGACTGGCATGACGAGGTGAAATTCACGATGTATCGGGTCGTCTTTGAGCGGATGGGGATCGTCCTCTCCTTTACGAAGTTTCAAAGGCAAGTCCTTCGATACCTTAAGGTCGCCTCTCTCGCCTAAATCCGAATGCTTGGCGTTCTGCAAGGGTTCAAGATGTTTTGACGGCGCGCGGCGTAGGTCTCCTTGAGGTCGCTTTTTGGCGATGGATGGAGATGAGCTACCTTTACGAGCCCGGCACCGCGGGGCTCGCAAGGAGGCCGCTTCTTTGAAGAACAAGTCGCAATACAACTTTTTCAAGCCATACATGGAGTCTCTCGCTGCCGGGTGGAAAAACGATTTCTTCCGGACCGCTCTTATACGAAGGAGGCGATAAAAGGGATAGCCAATTTGATACCCGAAAAGAATGCCGGACGCCACTTGTGCCGACCGTCTGTCGTTCGACCATTTCTTGAAGAAACCGGGGCGTATTTCACAAGGAAATTGAGCTCAATATCGGGGATATTGAGACGATCCACGACTCAAACGGTTTGCCTCTCGCGTCCCGGAGGGTCGATATCAAAATCAACAAGATTGTTGACGCCGAGGCATGGAGGCCGCCAAAGCCGCTATTGGTAGATGTTTGCTAAGATCTTGCTTTTGCGCAAAGATATTTTGTATTGTTTCTAAGTCGCTTTTTCTTTTTTTGATTGACATGGCGGGCGCTCAAGATTTTGATTTCTTTAGCCAATGGACAGTGAAGATGGCGAAGACTCTCCTCCAGGGAACGGCCGCAAAGAATCGCCGAGGAGACGCCCCACTAAGGGAGAGTGTCGTTAACGAGGCGTTGCTTATTGATTTGGAAAACCAGCCGCCCAAACTCCCGCTCTTCGATGTGCGAATCCTCAATCTCACTACTTTTACTGGGGAAACGAACAAACGGGGCGCCAAGAGGACGGTGGCCGCGCATGAGAAGAAAAAGCACAAACACCATAAGAGTAAAGGTCATTCAAGTTTGCCGTCTAATATCGACCGCTCGGCCTCTTGTGATGATGATCGCGCCCGCTTTAAAGAAGAGCCCTTCAAAGTGATGGCGATGTAATGAAAGCGCCGACCACTCTTTGCCAAGTATCAAGAGGAGAATCAACGCGCGCGTGTAGGCGAGCTATTTATAAAATTTCTTATCTTGAAGACGACACATCGACAAAAATTTTAAACTATCCTCTCGCTTTGTCTAAATTGATAGTTACGGCCAAGAAGAGCGGTTGGGCCGCTAAGAAGATCGAAGAGCTCGAGCCGGCGGCCCAACAGTCGCCACTTACGAGCAAAAGCTTCAAGATGCGTAAAACTCGGATGGCGGCCTTAACATTTTCAAAAACCGAGTCAAGAGGCCGTGACAACGCCGATCGCCGCCAGGGATAAGTGGCGGTCATTGAAAAGATCGAGGTCGAACAGAGGCTCGGGCGCTGAGCGAGAAGAAAAAGGAATTGTTCGATCAGTCACTTCTTTGAAGACCACCGACCGCCGTGGAGAAGGAACGAGACAAGTACAGAGATCTCTTCAAGGAGGCCCGTCTTAGGGCTTTGGGAGCGCCAAATACCAATTCACCAATGCGGTTGATCAACTAAAGCTCGTAAACCCGCCCCCGGTCGCCGATGACACCGCGGTTAATTACGAACACCGCGTGGTGGGTCAAGAGATCGTTATTCCTCGTAAGGTCGAGAAAAGAAAGGTCGTCCGTGACCGTGTCGTTGTTTTTCCCCGGCGATCACCTTAGCTTTACTTCCTTTTGTTTAGCCTGCCATGAGCGGTGTTTAGTATGTAGAATTTTTAAGCTACCGCGAGCGGCTTTTTTAAATATTTTGGAATCATTTTGTTCAAATTGGAGACTTATGTTTAATGAAAGTCCACTGGTTGTTTAATGAAAGTCCACTTCCTTTGTTCAAATTGTCGGCCATTCTCGCGACCTTCAATATTTGCAAGTTGTTACTCGCCTTTTAAAGTTTGCGAGTTTGCAGCCGCTATTCGCAAATGCTCGTTCTAGGCCATGCGATAGCACCTTTGTAAATTTATGGGTCGCTACTCGGGCGGCTCGCATTACATACCATTCGATGGCACTTTATAATTTATGGGCCGCTACTCGGGCAAATCGCATTTTACCATTCGATGGCACTTTATAATTTATGGGCCGCTACTCGGGCGGCTCGCATAATGCCATTCGATGGCACTTTACAATTTATGGGCCGCTACTCGGAGCGGCTCGCATAATGCCGCTCGATGGCACTTTACAATTTATGGGCCGCTACTCGGAGCGGCTCGCATAATGCCATTCGATGGCACTTTACAATTTATGGGCCGCTACTCGAGCGGCTCGCATAATGCCATTCGATGGCACTTTACAATTTATGGGCCGCTACTCGAGCGGCTCGCATAATGCCATTCGATGGCACTTTACAATTTATGGGCCGCTACTCGAGCGGTTCGCATTTTACCATTCGATGGCATTAGTCAACTTTGGTGACATCTCGGTCGCTTCTATTGCTACTTGCATGATGAGCGACCGGCCATACAATCGTGCATGAGATAAACAACAAGTTTTTAAAAGGTCGGGCCTCTGTAAAAAACCCTATTGGGAAAAAGAGCTACTTTGCTTTTCATTAATTTCTCGATCGTTTGAAACATGCTTGGCATTTATACATAGTATTTCCTCGCTTTTTCTCGCGCTCATGTCCTAGGGGATGGTCGCCCATTCATGGTCTCTAACTCATAAGCTCCTTTGCCGCTTTGTTGATTATGCGGTAAGGTCCTTCCCAATTTGGTGCGAGCTTCCTTGCCGAGCGTTCTTGTTTCCCACGCGCGCCCGCGAGGACGAAATGACCAATTGATAATTCCTTTCTCGCACGCGAAATTATATCTTGCAGCCGACCTTCTCGCTGACTAGTTGTTCTTTGAGAGAAGCTTTGGTTCGTAGCTCGCCTACTAGATCGAGCTCTTCTCTCGTGGCTCGCCATTTTCTCGCTGCGCACGGTGGGTTGGTCGCCCCAACTCAATTCGCCCATCTCGATTGGAATGACGGCGTCCATACCATAGACTAACTCGAAAGCGACTCACCCGTCGTTGAATGAGGGGTCGCTCGCACGCGCCAAAGGACCGATCAGAACTCTTCTACCCAATTACCTTTGGCCTCGCTTCTAATCTTCTCTTTACCCTCGCAAGATGACCCCGCTGCCGCCTCTGCTCGCCGTTGGTTTGTGGATGTTCCACCGGGTGAAGCGCTGCTTTACTTTACTGTGCCGCCAACATTTCTCCAAATTTCCTCGTCGCAAATTGCGCCCATTGTCCGTTATCAATTGTTGGGAACGCCAAACCGCCCAGCTACGCGTTGCGGCTAAAAATTTGCTCACTTTGGTTTCTTTGTGATCGCTGCGGAGGCTCGGCCTCGATCCATTTGGTGAAATAATCAACCGCTACGATCGAAATTTAAATTGGCTCGGGCGGTGGGAATGGTCCGAGGAGATCCATCCCCACCGTGCAAACGCCAAGGGACGTGAGGCTCTCAGTAGTTCCTGGCGTGGGCGATGTGGACGTCTGCGTGAATTTGACACTTGTTGCACTTTTGAACCAAGTTTTTAGCGCCCTCCTCCATGGTTGGCCAATAGAAACCCGCTCTCAAAGCCCGTTTCGCTATGGAGCGACCTCCCGATGGTCGCACATAAACCTTCATGGATGTCTCTTAAAACATGGTCCGCTTCGCGGACGCCAAGCACCTCAACAGTGGGGATGAGAAACCTCTTCTATAAAGTTTTCCTCGACGACGGAATACTTTGTTGCTCGCCGCTTAAAAGTTTTGCCTCCTTTTGGTCGTCTCGCTCTGCACTGCGTTCATGATATATTGTAATACGGGAGTGATCCAATCTTTTGCGCAGGTCAATGCATAGACATGAAGCGAAGCTTATCGATCTTGGTCGCCACGCATCACGAGTGAGGTTTCTTATGACGCTCGATGGTTCCCGGGCACTTTGGTGCTAGCCACCGAGAGAATGTCCGCTTCGGACGCGTTTCTCGTTTCTTGGAACGCGTTCACTTCACCTCACCCGCTTGAATTTATCGAGCAACTCCCTTACCTTAGCCGTAATGCTTTAATGTTTCATCTTTGGTATCGTATAACTCCTTGATCCGGGAAACGACCAAGAGAGTCGAGTGCAATTCCACCGCTCGACGTTGAATTCCTTGGCGAGCAATAACCCCGCTATGCAAGCCTCATACTCTGCTCGATTATTTGAAGTGTGGAAAGCGAAAGTAAGCGATACTTCTACGACCAAGCTGCAGAATTTTCCAATATTAATCCTCGCCCCACTTCCTTTGGAGTTTGATTTGAGCCATCGACGTGTAACGCCCGGTGGTGATTGGTCTGGTCGTCCGACCGGGTCATCTCAAGCGGCTATGAAATCGCCAAAATCGCGCCTTGGTGCCGACCTTGCTCAAACTTTATTCCGAACTCACTTAGCTCTATTGCCCATTTGATCATGCGCCCGCCAGTCCGGTCTGTGGAGAATCACCGTATTGGTTGATCGCTTCACCACTATTTGATGTGCAACAAAATACGGCCTTAACTCGCGGGCGGCTACCAAAGAAGGCGAAGCGCCAACTTTTCGATCCTCGATAACGGGCTTACGGTCCTCGTAGGACTTTGCTAATGAAATATATAGGATTTTGCTTTGTGTCACTTTCTTTGACCAGACGGCACTTAAAACTTCCTCCGTAATTGCTAAATACGATACGCATGTATCCCCGGGAGCGGCTTGGTCATGACGGGCGGATTGGTCAAGGCCGCTTTTAGATCGCCCAACGCCGCTGGCACCGATCGATCCATTCAAAATCGCCCCTTTTCGTAAGTTTGAACAAAGGGAGCGACTTGCATGCAGATCGGGTATGAATGCGGAGAGGCGGCGACCATGCCGTTCAATTGTTGGATTTCCTTCTTAGAGAATTCTTCCTTGCCTCTTCAAAAACTTCGTTAAGGTCGCTAACGCGTGCTCATCATCCGATTTGCTCTTTATGATCATGTCATCAAGATACACCTCGCCACCCTACCGACCGCTTTTCAAAAATCTTGCTCATCATACGTAAAGTCGCCTCAGCGTTCTTTAATCCAAAAGGCATCACTTTGTAACAAAAATTACCCCGGCTCGGTCATGAAAGCATCTTGTGGACGATCCGGTGGGTGCATAGCGATTTGGTTGTAGCCTCAATACGCGGCCAAGAAGGAAAGCAACTTGTAACTTTGTGAAGCGCCACAACCAACTTGTCGATATCGGGTACGTGGAAAGCATCCTGTGGGCACGCCTATATTCGTGCCGGTGTAATCGACACACATTCGCCATTTCCGCTCTTCTTTTTACTAGCACGACGTTCAAAGCCACGTCGATACTTAATCTCCTCAACGAAATTCGCTTTTATCAAGTCGCTTCATCGCTCGGGCCGCTTCTCGCCTTCTCTTCGCTTCGAACTCTTCTTCTCTCGAGCGACCGCCTTGCCGCTATATCGATCGATAGTTGATGACAAGCGACCTCCATAGGAACTCGGTGCATATCTGATGC
This sequence comes from Oxytropis ochrocephala, assembly GCA_020916435.1. NCBI lineage: Eukaryota > Viridiplantae > Streptophyta > Magnoliopsida > Fabales > Fabaceae > Oxytropis > Oxytropis ochrocephala. The sequence continues at coordinate 30,423,678 of CM037089.1, forward strand.
TTGCCAAGCGAACAAATCGGCGTATTTTCTGAGGCAAGTGATTAGTCCTCGCTGACCGCTCGGAAGGTCGCTTCCAATCTTTACGGTTTTGGCCGGGTCATCGCCTAACCGAACGTCCAATAAACCGCCCACGGGTTCTCGGTCGCTTGAGTTTCTTCTTTAGCTCACGGGCTAAATCATCATCCCCTCTTCCGGTCGCTATCTGAGTTATAGCGGGCATCCAAATCAGCTAGGTTTACTTGATGTCCTTCCCCAGAATTGTGAGCGTGAGGTCCAACGTCCCCGAGCGTCACATATATCCCGTAAATGTAGTGACTTTTCTTGGCCGCTTCCATATCTCGCCGCTAAGGTAGCGACACGCCATTTTTATCGTGAAACTTCATCTTTAAGTGGATCGTTGACACGATCGCCTCAAGTTTCCCAACGCCGGCCTACCGATAATGTGTTGATAGTGTTGCACCCCGAAAAATCCGATTTGGACTTCTCGATGTACAACGTGGGAAAATTTGAAGCCGCCACCAATATTTTAGTTTTGAGACGAAAACATTGAAAAAACGCTCTTTTTATACAAAGTGGGTCTTTTTTCAAAACAAGAGATGTAGGTTCGGGTTCGGTTAGTACGGGGAAGGTATAAGCACTCGCACTTCTCCTTTCTACCGAAAGGAACCTTTAATTTGATGTGTGGTTTTGAAATGTTTGATTTGAAACGATCGTTCTACTTCTTTTCTTTTCTTTTGGTTTCGATTGAGAAATTATTTTATTGGAAACGGAAAAAGAATATTTTTGGCATCTTTGAAAAGCGGAACAAAACAAAGATTTTTTTAAAGGGTGCTTGACGGACGTGAGCCCTGGTCCCACGTATCCCCACCGTGATGAGGAATCAAAGCTACGTAGTTCTTGTTTTGTGCGTCCAAGACGGCTTTTGTGAAAAAGTGTGTGTTTGCGTCCAAGACGGCTTTAGTGAAAAGGAAGTGTGTTTTTTTATGTCCAAGACGGCTTTAGTGAAAAAGAAGTGTGTTTTTATGTCCAAGACGGCTTTTGTGATTTTTAGGAGAGAAGTGTGTTGGTGTTTTTTTATTGTAGGGTTTTCGGTCCTAGACTATGCATCCAATAGACCTAGAACAAAGACAACCCCGCTGTCTGCACGACGCGCCCCGCTATTTTTTGAAAATGATCTTTTGATTTTTAGGAAAAAGGTTTGTTGCGAGGTTGATTGCTTTTATTGAGCAAGTATCTTAGGCTCGCATTTAACCGCATGCTACTACGCTAACCCTAAGACGCTAACCAATATCGGAGTACATCCGAATCGATACCTTGCTCATTTTGGAAAAAGGGTTTGAAATTATTAATATTTGTTTTATTTCTCATAAGTATCCTAAGACGCTTGAGCCGCATGACTCGGTCTCGTGACGCTAGACAACATCGGCCGCACGTCCGACTTGCCTCCTTATGAGTTTTTAGGAAAAGGGGTTTTTATTGGAAAAACATTTGATTTTGCTTTGAAAATTTGTTTTAGAAAAGAATTTGGTTTGGAAAAGATTTACAAAACAAGTAGAACCTTTCAATCAATTCTAAATCCATAACCAAGTGCAAATGAATGAATAAGACTCATACTTCCACAATCAAGCAATCATGGACATGTTATTCATCAACCAAGATTAAACATGCCAATATAATCAAAGGATTCAATTGTCAAAGATGCAAGGCAAATTTCTCAAGACAATTGTGTGTGTGTGTGTGTGTGAGAAAGAGGTGTATTTACCCTAATTACTCTATGCTACAACATGCATGTAGGCTTACGTCTTCATTAGGAGGTCATACAAGGGGATGAAAGGGGCACACAATTAAATCAAGACATTTAAATGGCATCATAGACAAGAGAATGCAATTGATCATAGGCATAGGGTGTTCCTAGTTTGGATGAATGAACATGTAGACATGAATGCACACGAGGTAACTATGCATGAGCATACAATGAATGAATGAGCATCAATGAATGCAAGACATAGTATAAATGAATGCATGAACATGTGAGAATGAATGCAAGACATGGTATAAACAAATGCATGAACATGTAAGCATGAATGCAAGAGGCATAACATGTAAGAATGAATGCATAACATAAGGTTAATGAATGCAATAGGCATAAGCATATGGGAATGCATGAACATTTTATTTATGAATGGATGATATAATATTAATGAATGTATGATAATGTAAGAGAGTAAGAGAATGCAATAGGCATAAACATATGAGAATGCATGAACATGTGAGCATATGAAAGCATGCAAGTATTAATGTGCAAACACAAGTATGTATCACACAAGGGATGAAATGCAAAGTGTAAAAATGTTTTGGGTATTTTTGCAAATTGATAAGTAGTAAAAACTTTTAGTAAAGAGTTAATGAATGGTAAAGTAAAAAGATGCATGAGGTAAATGGTAATTATTTAATGAAATGGTAAAGTAAAAAGGCATGAGGTAAATGGTAATTATTTAATGAAATGGTAAAGTAAAAATGCATGAGGTAAATGGTAATTATTTAATGAAATGGTAAAGTAAAAATGCATGAGGTAAATGGTAATTATTTAATGAAATGGTAAAGTAAAAATGCATGAGGTAAATGGTAATTATTTAATGAGATGGTAAAGTCAAAAATGTAAAAATGTTTAAGTTGTTTTTCTTTAAGTAAAAAGTTAGTGTATGGTAAAGTAAAAACAAGTGAGTGGTTAAAAGTTAAAAACACACTAACAAAATTAAATGCATCTCACACAATATCAAGCAACCCAATTCAAGAACAAAAATATGCACAAGAAAAAGGCCTAAAACCGAAACCACCACATGAACTAAACACCAATTTTTCATGCCAAAAATGCACTATCAACACATAAAATAAGACACAAGATTAAGCCCTAAATTGTTATGCTATGTCACAAGACAACAATCAAACAAAACAAGTGTTTATTCACACTAAAAATCAAGAGAAACAAAAGGAAGCATAAACCCTAATTTTTGGGATTAAATCCTAGACTACTCATACCCACAATCAAGCACAAATCATGAAATAAGCAAAACACAATGGAAACCTCATTTTTTCCCCTAGGCCAAAACCACTATGCATGGAAGATGGACTTTATTTAGCTTAAAAAAATGCAAACATGATGGAAAATGCAAAAGAACATGAGAATACACAAGAAAACTCCTTCAAGGCCAAGGACCCATCTCAAACACCCAAGGCTCCTAAGTCTTTGTCAAAATGTTTGAAATGGATCCTCAAAGCAAACAACAACAACAATCAAGAAGGAGTTGAGAGTAGAAGAGAGATTTACATGGTAAAAATGCAAGAAAATAGGGATCAAGGTTTACCTTAAGAACTTGCAAGGAGAGGTGAAGAAGAAAATCAAACAAAAACTAAGAACACTTGAAACTCTTCTTGAAGCTCACAAAAACTCTTGATCTTGAAAGATTATTGATGAAAACTTGAAGATGATGCAAGATTAGAGGTGGATTTAGTGGAGGAATCAAGGAAAGGGAGGCTTTGATGGTGGAAATTTAAAAATGGAGGAGTGGTAGTGAGGAGGTATTTCTGCTGAAGAGAGGAGGAGAGGAGGTGAGGAATGTGTGCTAGGTTAAGAAATGAGAGTGTGTGAGGAATAGCCAAAGATTCATGAGGTGGGGAAATGGGAAGTATTTATAGGGGTTTTTAGGTTTAAGGGTATTTTAGTCCTTTTATCTTTGATGGGCTCTAGGATTTGATTTTATTTTTGAATGGATGGCTAAGATTGGTGGTCACATGGATTAGGGGTAATGGGAAAGCACAAGTGTGTGAGAGTGAGGAGCTGGGGCGCATAACACAAAAAAAAAAAAAGGATTTGTGTGAAAAATCTATTTATGGAATGAAGACTCATATGGGGAAGGATCTAGAATAGGGTTAAGGGTATTTTGGTGAGGGAATGTTATCAAAGAGGAAAAAATGCATTTTTGGGTGAAGGTGTTAGTGTAAGTGGGTGGAAGAATTTACTAAAAGGGCAGCGAAAAGGAAGATAAGATCAAATCTTATCTTAGGGAATAAGAAATGAGAAGTGTGTAGAAGATTTTTATGAGAGAGAGAGAATTTTTCGTGCATGGGGCTGAAGTAGGGAGGAAAAAAATAAAAATAAAAAAAAAAAATTGTTTTTTTGGTATTTTGTCTTATCGAGACACTTCCTATTTTTGTTTTTTGAAATTTGAATTTTTGGGCATGCAAAATGGGAATGCACCTATTGAAAATGTGTTACATGTTTTTGGGCACCATAAAATAGCCTCCCAATTATTCTAGACAAACAAAAATTGTCATTTAATAATTGGGGAATTTTTAATGGTCTTTTAGCATTTTTATGCAATAAAAATAGTAGGAAAATGCATTTTAATTATTTTAGACTAGGATATTTTCTCTAAAAATTGTACAAAAATTATCTTGGGTAGAATAAAATGTACCTTTTGTGTATGCATATTTTTGACGAGAAAATTATCCTGTTATGTAAAATGACCAAAATGCCCCTTACCCTAAAAAAATCTTATTTTGTCCAAAAAGTGCATTTCAACTCCAAAAATGATTTTAGAAGTTTGGAAATGACTTTTAAAAACCTAAATGCAATGCATGATGCTCTTTGCTCTTCTACTTATTTATTTTGGGGAAAATTAGGTTTTGACCTAAAGTTTTACAAAATCGGGGTATGACAGATAGCATGACTTGATAGCAATACAAGGAAAGTCGTTCGACCGGCCCCAGTAAGATGTGCTCCCATTGGCATCGTCGCCGAAAGTGACCAACAACTCCAAGGTGCCCAACGGGTAAGTGATTGCTCGTTAAAACCGCTTAGCGGGCTCGGGTCGCTTACGAGGACGATTTCGCTACTGGCCGATGCTCAATTTGTCCACCAACTCTTCAAACATGATATCCGCCGAGCTACCCCGATCGACCAAGATTCTCCTAACTTCGAGTTTCCCATGACCGCAGATACGACCAGAGGAACGTGAATCGCTGACCCGCCCATCGAGCAAATCCTCGCCACCAAAGGAAATCGGCGGGTCTGGTTGAGATCGGCTGCGTGGTGTTGAAGATCCGACCATGAGAATTTCATTCCACTTTCTCTTGTCGCCTTCTTTGAATCCAAGCGATCTAAAGGGTTCCCCGTGGATAACCATTACGACCCGCGACTTCGGATCGCTCGCGCGCCCTCCTCTCGAAGTTTCTTTTTCGCCAATGACCTCAATAGCTTGAATGGTTACTTTTTCTTTTGAACGACCATCTCGACTCCTCGGCCTTCTCTTCCGATCGGCCGCTTCCTTCCTCCCCGACATATTTTGTTAGCTTTCCTTCGAATGAGGTTTTCTATGTCATCCTTTAGTGGCCATACATTCGTTAGTATCGTGGCCCTCGCTTATAGTGGTACCGCAATACTTCTTCGTGAACCGCCGCTTTCTTGAGAACGAGCGGGTCGACGCTTGACATCGCAAATTCGTTATTCGGCGGTCCATATAGATTTGTGGCGATGGGCGTGTTCGGCTGGTGCGGTGCTCGAACTTCTTCTCGACGAAAATCCGACGACCTTCCCTGCGCCTTCTTCTCGCTCTTTTTGGCCGACCTACCATGCTCTTCCTTCGTCGCGCACACGCGCCTGCCTAGCCGCGAGCGCCTCTTCCGTAGCCCATGTGGTCGCTGGCCCTTCTTAAAAATACCCCAAGATCCATGTAACGGTTGAGGATGAACTCCTCTGCAAATCTGCGATCCGCCGTATTCCCCGCTGAGATACTTTAGTTTGTCTTTGTCGGTCAAATCGCGGATAGTCTCCGCCTCGTGTGTTGAAGCGATCAATATAATGCCTCGGTGATTCGCTTCTCCCGAACGATCGTGGCCGGGCGTGTTCCTCATATTTGTATCGACAACGGTTGGCCGTGTAATTGGCAAAAAGGTTGCGACCAAGCCTTCCCGAGAGTGATGGTGTTGGGCGCAATGATTCCCACCATTCGAGCGCCTCCCATCGAGCGATCGGGGAAAAAGTCCACTTCTTCATCGTCGCTTAGCTTTCTCTATACCGCAGATAATTGTTGAAATAACGGACGTGTTTATCCGATCGCCGCGACCGCCGAACTTATTCATGTTGGGCGCTTTCTCAAATCTCTCCGGGAATGCGGTAACGCTCGATTTCTCTTGAGAACGGCCCATGCCCGGCCGCCAACTCTCCCGATCCATAAGGTTGTAATGCATGTAGCTCATTGACGGGTACTCGTGAGCGCCCGTCATCATGTGGCCGCATAAGGGAGGGGGCTGAACGATCGCCTCTCTCTCGCCGAGCACATCTCTTTTCGACCGGGTGGGATGTGTCCTCGCTTTGTAGTTGTCCAACTCACCATACGAATCCCACGACCGACTCGACTTGCGTGAACCTGACGACTCGGCGCAAGAATACCTAGTGGGCGAGCGGTCCGATTCCGGATTGTAACTTCGAGTCTTCATAATCTTGCCGTGTGACTGAGCGCGATCGCGCACGCCCCTGCGAGTGGGGAGACCTTTCTAGTCCCGACCACTGCGCTACTGGGACGGGGATCGGTGTCTTTGGCCAACCCGAAAGGTCGGCCATTCCGCCCAGAGGAGTTGCATGCTTACCGGAAGGACGATTTGTCGGAGAGTCCTCACCATTCGCGACGCGCGCGAGGAGGATGGATCCCTTTCGTAGTAGTGAGAAAGAAGTGCTTCCCGGGCGGCAGCAATAACTGATTTTTGTTTTGCAGAATCAGTAGAAAGCCCGAGTCACATGCTCGGCACGAGGCATCTATTCTCGCATCGACCACTTTCGGCGGCTATCGCCGAAAGCGTGCCGCATGATTCGCCTTCCAAGATTGGCCCTCGCCGCCTGCATTTGGAGGTTCCCGACGAGGGTTATCCCGCGATTCGTGAATGGTTAGTGGGATGCCTCCGGGGTTTGTTGAGGATTGCATTCCGTCCGGCGGTCGGCTCGATGAGGCTCGCGTGGCGTGCCTCTTTTGTTGCATGGTGGAAGTGTTCGATTGCTCCCACCGTGGTCGCCAATGATCGCTTCTCGATCTCTGTGTATGATTCGATGTAGTCTTGTAGCTCGATCATTTGACGCCTTGGTGTCGGGTCCGGTCGCGCTGCGGTGGTACCGCGAGTACACACCCGACGCCTTAAGTCGGCAATCAATGGTGAATAGTGAATAGTAATAATGACGCACCTACCTCTTGAGATTCGTGCCATCTTTATAGTGATAGTTATTGGCCTTGTTGGACAAAGATTTGACTCGTTCCCACCTAACATTTTTCATATTTTTCCTTTATAATTATTGCATTGGTTATTTTAATTGTTTCTCGATGGAGAAACATTATATGTTGTCAATTTTTTTTTTTATATTTTCTTTATAATATACAAAAATATGCTTGTCACAATGTAAAATATTTTATTTTAAAAATAAATATATTTCAAAGAAACAGAACAAACGAGATGATCCCGTATGAATGATTAATAATTTAGTAATATTTCTAGTAAAGTTTTAAGTGAGAACTTATTTTGATAATTGTACACTTATAAACAATTTTAATATAACTTATTCAAACAACATAAGCTGTTTAAAATTACTGTTCTAAAAAATTATTCAAATATAAATTACATTATGTTCCTGATAAATAAAAAATACATTATGTTCAACTTCCAATTAGCTTTAGGCATGGCAACGGGGCGGGTCGGTCTTGGTTTTCCCCGCCCCCGCCTCTACTCTCTACGCGGTTTTATATCCCCATCCCCGCTCAATGGGTCGGCCTCCTCGCATTCAAGCTTCCGTCACTAACTTATGCAAAAATTAAAAAAAAATGATATTTACTATAATTAATTTAATAAAATAATAGCTATTATACAATGATAAAATAAAGTTAAAAATATTAAAATAGACTTTTCTTTTCAAAATAGATCAAAACTTAAAATAAACAAAATTATGAAACAAAATCAATGACTATATTTGCATAAAATAAAATGAAATAAATAGTTAATGTGTTGTTGAGCAGGTTTTTGAGCGCGGGGTGTGACGTGGGTCCCCTAACCCGCCCCCGCCTCCCATCAAAACGTGATTCTCCGTCAAACTCTACTGGCCGGTGGAGTGCACTCATGAGTTTGAGTTTTGTTGCCATGCCTTAAATCGATTACATAAAATAATTTCAATCAAATCAATTTTCACCACCACCTAAACTAACTAACCAAAAACTGTATGGTCTTAGATTTAAAGGGCGAATTTGTAATTTAGTTAGGCTGGCAAAAGTGGGACATGGTCATGGAACAAGGATCGTGGAAACAGCGTGGGAGCGCTTTTGATGCGACCAAGGCCACACGGTTGGCCACTTGACCCGTCCCTTAAACAATTACGCTTACCTTTTAGAACCCGATAAAAATGGCAAGTTTAATTGAACCATATGGATGGATACCAGACCACCTTGGAAACACCATTTGTACGGGCATAGTATCGTTTTCTTTTTTGAAAGAAAAAATAGGGCAATAACCTTAAACTAGTTTTATACCCATATCGGATGAGAATGTATTATTTTGTTTTTATCATTAAAATTAATTACTCCATCCGGTTCACAATATAAAAGAAAAAACCAGACATCTCGCATACTAAGAAATGACATTGAAATCAGTTATTATCATTTAATAAGACTAAAAGTCATGCATACATAAGGCTAAAAAATCGGACATTGAAATCATTCGGGCAGATGCATTCAATAGATACATAAGTTACATGCCCGAAGTCATGCATAGTTTTGTTGATGATATAGTGAATGTAAGGTGACAGTAATTGCGGGTTTCGGTGCATTGCTACACAACTTGGAAGGGGTGAGGATGCTTGAAATACAATGAGGGACGATTTATTGTAAGAGATTTAGCGAGACTTCAATTTGTGCTGTAAGTTGTTTCTTGAGATGAGCAAAGTGACACATGTTATGAAGTCTTTGATGCGATAACATAGGAATGAAGTGAAACATTGGGTGACTATCCCAGAATGTTCATATTTGGGTGCAAATAAATACATGGTTGTGCTTGTCTGCTGGTCTCCTAAAATGTCGTATATAGATTTCCCATTTGAAGTTGCACCTATGAAGAATGCACCCGTGTATATATGCTTCACAGGGAACCACTTTGTACACATTGTTTTGAAGAAAAATTTCCCAATGCACCCAGTAAATTATTATTGGAATAGACACAGAGCAAACATAACAAATGATTGGGTCAAGCCATTCACGAGACGCTTGCAAGAGTGGAAAGATTTAACCTTAGATCTAGATGCAGGATCTATTGACTTAGCAAAAGATTGATTTTTATTTGAAGAAGTTTTTCAATTTCTAGCTTTGTAATGTACTAAGACAAGACCATTTATCCGCTTATTTGATGTTAAATTCAATTAAATTAGTTAATTCATTGTTAGCACCTATATTTAAATTGTGGAATTTCACTATTTTTGGCTTAGTTTTGGTTAGAGGAGTTTATATCCGTAAACTTCACATTTTGTCCAAAGAATGTATAGGTTCGACCCTTAAATTACGAACCTGTTCGATCATAAAAGTATCGAACCACCCCAATTATAAGACACCCCATTTTTCCATTTTTTTATACTCTGTATGAAACTAACAAAACCTGGTTCGGTGGATAACTACCGAACCATATTTTTCTATACCCTAAATAAAGTAATGAACTAGTTCGGAGTGTATCTACCAAACCTAGTATTTTAACAGCTTTGCACGCACGCAAGGCCCCACACGAGGGCAATTTGAGAAGAGTGAAAATTTGGGAGTGTGTGCACCGAGTAGAGGGGAATGGTAACAAGTATGGGGCAAAACCCTAAACGGATTTAGGGTCAGGGTTTTATGGGTCAGCCCATTACCATTTTTTTTTTTCTGATTATTTTGTTCTGACGTTTCACGTTAGAGCAGCACACAGCCGTATTCTGTGGTCGACGCAGAGCAGAGCAGGTTCCACCATATCCTCCCTCTACTCCACCAGAACACAAAAGAACAAGGTACTTTACTCCACCACTTCCTTCCTTCTCTTTTTTCATCTCTGTACTCTTGACGAGATCACAATGGACCGCCGCCGCTGCGAAACGCAGACCCTCAGCGCCCCACCGCCGCCCTTACCGGCGTCCCTTTCATCTTTTTATGCTCTACCATTTCAAGGATTTTATTAGTTGCTATACGATTTCATTGTTTAGATCGGCTCTGTTTCCCAGCCATTGCTAGCGAAATCCACTCTTTAAAATTGCACTGCTGTGACTTTTTTGTTATTTTCTGGAAATTAATTTCTCTGACATATTTAATTTTTCAGCAGTTTATTCTTGTTCTTGTTTTTTTTTTGCCTTAATTGACGAGGAGAAATATTGTGCCGATTTTGTTATTGTGGCTCAACATTCTTGTTTACTCACAAATTCAAGCTAGCTTTATTAGAATTAGATGTTGATCATGTTTGCATTAGTATATGATATTTCCCTGATTCTTCTTAATGTGATTGTTCATAGAAACATGGCTTTGTGGCTTTTGGCCCCATGCCTCCATTTCACATTTCGTGATAACCTTTTGTTACAGGGGAAACAAAACATGGTATCTTTGAAGCTGCAGAAGCGGCTCGCTGCCAGCGTGTTAAAGTGCGGAAGAGGAAAGGTTTGGCTCGATCCAAATGAAGGAAATGAAATCTCCATGGCCAATTCTCGTAGGCACTCTCTGCTTTTCAGTAAATATGTTGTTATCGTTATGATTTCTGGCTAACTGTTAAAGTTTTTCTAATGATTGTAATTGTATTAATCAAAACTACTTTACTATAATTCTAATATTTTTTGTCCAAATGCTGCTTAAGCCTAGTTGTAAATGATACCCAACACTAGAGGGTTTAAACTGAGATTAGAGAAAACGAGAAAGTGAATTGAGGCAAACTAACCATATAGAGAGCACCAAGATTAACAGGTTAGGAGGACACTTCGAGAATATGCACATAATAGTTTAGGATGCAGCACCATCGCCTACTTATTATATATAGAATACTTATTTTATACATATAGAAAATCAACCCCTCTAAAATCTAAAGTCGACTTAGTCAGAGAAACCCACTATCTCAATTTATCTCTTGTTTATTTGTATATATAATATAAGTGAATTGAGCTTTTAACATTAATTGATATTACTTGATATAATTATATGATTATCCTTGCTTTCTTTCTGTCTGTCTGTTTTGTAATTTTTGTGTTGTATTAGTTATGGATTTATGGTTTACCAAAGGGTCCTTTTGCTAATTGGTTTTCATTTGCAGGCCAAAACATAAGGAAGCTGGTTAAGGATGGGTTCATTATCAGGAAACCCACCAAAATTCACTCTCGTTCACGTGCCCGTAGAATGAAGGAAGCCAAGAGGAAAGGGCGTCACTCTGGATATGGTATGTATATGGGTTTTAACTCTTGCTTTTGCTATCTTAGTTGGGGATCTAAGTTCTAATCGGCTTAGTATATAAGCTAATAAATATATAGTAACTGTGGTCTTAGATTCATTATCATTAGTATTTTATTTTATTCATCATTAAATTGCCAAGATCTTGTCAGTATGTTAAAGATTTGGTTTCATCATCTGGATACATCAGTGTAGTTGTTTTGCAAAAATGAAAAATATTAGTTTTATATGTGAATCATTTTGTTTTGTTTGTTTACCTGAATACTACTAGGTAAGCGTAAGGGTACAAGGGAGGCAAGGCTTCCAACAAAAATCCTTTGGATGAGGAGAATGCGTGTGCTCAGACGCTGTCTCCAAGTACAGGGAATCTAAGAAGATTGACAAGCACATGTACCACGACATGTATATGAAGGTTAAGGGTAATGTTTTTAAGAACAAGAGAGTTCTAATGGAGAGCATTCACAAGTCCAAAGCTGAGAAGGCAAGAGAAAAGACCTTGTCTGACCAGTTTGAAGCCAAACGTGCCAAGAACAAGGCTAGCAGAGAAAGGAAATTCGCTAGGAGAGAGGAGCGTTTTGCCCAAGTGAGTTCCGTACCATCTTCATAATCTATTTACATGTGTATGTAATGAATTCATATCTTGACCATTGCACTTGATTAGTTACCGCTTTAATACGTATTCTCTCGGAAATTGGTAATAGAGAGTCTTGCCTTTTTCTTTGTAAATTATTTAGGGTCCTGGTGAAAAGCCATCAGCCGCCCCTAGCGCTCCACCTGCTACAGTATCACAGCCAACCCAGTGAGTATTATGTTTTATGCTTTTCCTGTATTTACTGCCTTTTGGCAATGTTATGTGCATTGTTGTCTAAATGAATATCTTTTATGCAGAGCACCGAAGAAATCCAAGAAGTGAGCCACATTTTGAGATCCAAGTAGAATCTTTGGTACTGGCATCCTGAGTTTCTGTTCTGAAGTAATTTTGACCAGACTATTTGTTGGTTTAGGATCTCTTCTGGTTTTTATCTTTGAAGTATACAAATTTTTGATATTCCTTTATCCAACTGTTGTTTTGTTTTGTTGTTGTTTTGTTCTTTATTTATGATTATGATCATTGTTGCAGAGATACTTGTGGTATACTTCCCTAGTTATCACTCTAATGATTTTGATTCCCATAAGCCAATTGAATTAATTTGTTTTTCATGGAAGCAATTTTGTTAATATTTAATCAAGAACATGCAATTTTAGGGATGGCTTAATGAAGCCAAAGTACTAATGGCAATGTTATGTGGACTTTGGAGGCAAATTTGGATTTAAAACATACTAAATTGAAGGCTTAAATAAGTTTTGTCTCCGGTTTGTTTGTTTGTTTGTTTTTGGTTTTAGTTTGTTTGGATTTTTCTTTCTTGTTTTGATCTTTTATTATTGTTCTAAACAGCATTTATAGTTCCCAAGGCCATTTGTCTTCTACATAGAGTATCAATGTCTGGGTGGAAATGGTAATTCCCCTAAAATGACTTGAGTTGCAGTGAAACTAGTTTTATGCTCCTTCAAAGTTAGCTGCAGAGGCTGTGTATGGTTTATATTGTTAGACCATTTTCATGTTTAAAGACGGTCTCATTCACTAAGATCATGAGATAGGATTGTGTTTTTAAATTCTCTTTGGTTTTGTTCATCGATATTTAAACCCAGTTGCTATATGGTACAAACATCCTTTAGTAGAATAACTCATGAAGTTGTAGAAGGATCATTGTCGATACCTTACATGTAGACCAACTTGTGAATCTGTTTGAATACATAGGGATGTCGCGGGTGTTTGGCACCACAACCTACCTTTTGCTAGGAAGGGTGCGTAGTGTGTTCCCCTTCTGCTCAAACACAAACCCTAGTGTTGAATGCACCAAGAAAACATATGTAGCAATAAAAAATTAACATTGCAGTGGTTGGTGTGAATGAATTTCGTTGATGTTTTTTGTATTTAATTTATTGAGTGGTGCTTCTTAGGAGCAACATATTTTGTATTTGGTTTGCAGTTTCGTTGATCGTCTGGGAAACATCTCCCAGAGAAGAATGGTATGGAGTGATAATCACTCAAGAAAATATTATTTGATAATGAAGAAAGGACGGTATCTGAAAACAAAAATATTGCGCTTTTTGTTAAAATGACGAAAGAGATGACATTAAGTGTAAATCGTACGAGATAATTTCACTTTAGGAGAGTAACTAGTGGTGATGCAGGTTTCTTAAAAGGTAACGTTTTGTCGAACGTAATAGTTGACATACCAACTCGACCGTCATAGCTAATAAACCATCTCGACCGTGACACCAGTTTTCTTTTGCTCTCAAGATCTTAAGCACTCACCTCTTTAGATCACACACAACCCCTCTATTATGCATACATAGGGGTGTGTTTGTGACTTTGTGCCATTTAAATAAAGAGTAAAGGGAAAAATTAGTCCCTAAAAATATCTGCAACTCATTTTAGTCTCTAAGGAAAATGAAGTTCCAAAATAGTCCTTGATGATTTCATGATAAGGACATGTTAGTCAATCCATCCATGTCTAAAAAAGTCACTTAATGTGTTAATGTGTACGGTTAACTACCTGCATGCATTGAGACAGAGAATTTAACATCAATTCTTTTTCTTTTCCTTTCCAATTTTCCATCTATGAATAATGGAAATATTTTAGTTAAGATTCTAGTAAGTTAAAAAAAAAAGTTTGGTAGATGCCTTAGAACTTAGGAGGGTGGGTTTGTCCGATCACTCTGTTTTTACTTCAGTTGATGTTATAGAGTTGTTTTTTCTTGGTGGACATCACCGTTTTATTTTCCCCACAACGTCAAATTTGTAATTATGTCTTTGGTTTTAAGGTCAAGAAATATATTCCCATCTGAATGAATTTGATGCTGTTTCTCTATATTCTCCTTTTTCCAGTAAAATAATTATCGTGATTAAGCAAAAGTATTATGAATGTCAATACTTTTAGACCATTTAGTTGATGCTCTTGACTTGGCTTCTAAAGGTAGGACAACGTCAACAATCATTATAGCACATCGCCTATCGACAATCCATAAGGCCGATTCAATAGTAGTTCTTCAGTCAGCAAAAGTGGTTGAATCTGGTTCTCACAATGAACTACTCCAACTAAACAATGGAGAAGGTGGAACTTACGGCAAAATGCTACAATTACAACAAGCAACAACAAGTGAAAATGAAAATGCACTGCATCAAATAAACAAAAGCCCACATGCAATGGAAAATCTAACAAGCCCAAATTCAAGTTGGAAAAATACATGCATTTAGTCATTCACAACCATTTAGCCCATATATTCAATCAGTGTTATAGGATCCAGCTTTGCTGATGACTACAGTAGTGAAAACATAGAGAAATCTTACAGTTCAAATATCTCTCACTGGCGTTTACTACAAATGAATTCCCCTGAATGGAAACATGCTTTACTTGGATGTTTAGGTGCCATTGGCTTAGGAATATGCCAACCAATTTATTCCTATTGCTTAGGAATAGTTGCTTCTGTCTACTTTATAACTGATTATTCTGTAATCAAATCACAAATCAGGTTACACTCATCCATCTTTTGCGGCATAGCTGTTCTCCACTTCATCTCAGGCCTTCTTCAACATCACCATTTTTCCATCATGGGAGAGCGTTTGCTGAAAAGGGTGCGCGAGAATTTGCTAGAGAAGGTGATGACCTTTGAGATAGGATGGTTTGATCAAGAGGAAAACACAAGTGCAGCAATCTGTGCACGTTTAGCAACCGAAGCTAACTTGGTTCGATCACTTGTCGCGGAACGAATGTCGTTGTTAGTTCAAGTTTTTGTCAGGGCATCACTAGCTTTTGTCCTTGGTTTAATCGTTACATGGAGGGTAGCTATTGTCATGATTGCTATGCAGCCTTTGATCATTGCATGTCTCTATTCAAAAAACATGCTCATGAAGAGTATGTCAGGCAAAGCACATAGTGCTCAGAGAGAAGCTAGTCAATTAGCAACGGAAGCAACCATCAATCATAGAACTATTGCTGCATTCTCATCTGAGAAAAGGATGCTAAATTTGTTTAAAACTGCTATGGATGGCCCCAAGAAGGAAAGTATTAAGCAATCTTGGATTTCAGGTTCCATATTGTCAATGTCATACTTTATTACAACAGCATCTATAGCTTTGACTTTTTGGTATGGATGTAGGTTATTGCATCAAGGATTAGTGGAATCAAAGAATCTTTTGCAAGTTTTCCTTATTTTGATGGGAACTGGGAGACAAATTGCTGAGACAGGTAGCATGACTTCTGATATAGCTAAAAGTGGAAGAGCTATCAGTTCAGTATTTGCAATACTAGATAGGAAAAGTCAAATTGAACCTGAAGATCCTAGACATAGAAAGTTGAAAAAGGCTATGAAGGGTCATATAAAACTGAAAGATGTGTTTTTCTCATACCCTGCAAGGCCAGATCAAATGATTCTCAAGGGACATAGTCTTGATATTGAAGCTGGAAAAACAGTTGCATTGGTGGGACAAAGTGGTTCAGGAAAATCAACTATCATTGGCTTAATTGAAAGATTTTATGACCCCTTTAGGGGATCCATTTTCATTGACAATTGTGATGTCAAGGAACTTAGTTTGACAAGCTTGAGATCACATATTGCTCTGGTGAGTCAGGAGGGCAAAAGCAAAGGATAGCAATTGCTAGAGCAATAGTTAAGAACCCATCAATCCTTCTCTTAGATGAGGCAACAAGTGTAGCAATTGGAAGAACATGTGTAGTTATAGCACACCGTTTGTCAACAATACAAAGTGTTGACTCCATAGCTGTGATTAAAAATGGAAAGGTGGTGGAAAAAGGATCACATTCAGAGTTGTTGAAGAATAGATCAAATGGAGCTTATTACTCTTTAATTAAGCTACAATGGGGTCATTCAACTTGATGTGTCATGAACAATATTAGTTATATGAGTTTTTTGGGGATTGTTGTTTTTGATATAATAGCATAGCATGCTTGGTTTGGCTATAAACTTCCTTCAATATTCTTCTTGTGTATATTATTTCATTAATCAACAAATAGATATATAGAATCACCAAGCATAGCCCCAATCCACTACTACTCAACAACTATATGTCTATCTTCATCACCGCCAAGCGAGAAATGCTTCTCGACGCCACTGTTGACATTATCGACACTGCTTGGGTTCTTCTTGTCATGAATCATTCTCACAAGTTTTGTTGAATTTGGACCCTCTGCACGGTGCCTGAGTCCAATTTTGTTCTTGTTCCCGCCCGATCTCTTTCTCTCTCTACAAGTATCTCAAGTCTTTTCATATTTAACTTCATTTCCCCAAATTAATTAGACAAAAATGTTTTTTGAACAAAAAAAAGTGGCAAGATACCGGCCCAAAAGACCCAATACGCATGAGATACGGACGAAATACAGTGAAACTTGATTTCATTTTATTTGAAAATTAAAAACATGGTAAATTCTACCATATCCCTTAAGAGTTTGGTGGGTATGAAACATTCTAGGTAAAATTAGTTCAATATTTAATTTTATATTCAAATATTTAAATAGAAAAAATTGGAGTTGAGTATCATACCTTTCAAACTTCAATGGGTATGGGAGTGTTCTCCTAAAAACATTGTTAAAAACAATGTAAAATCTTTTATGAATTTGATATGAATAGTATATGAACCTGATAATGTTATTCATATGTTGTTACAAATGTGTGGGTGTTTCTTACTTAATTTCATTAACTTTTGTTTGATTGGTTGTGGATGCATAATTGCGTTTCATTATGTTTGAGATTTGTGCTATATGTGATGAAAGTGATTCCGTTATACGCTTGTATTAGCAATATAAATAACTATTTTAAAGTCAAAACTGAATCATGTCCATAATTTTTGGTTGAACTAATCAGGATAGCTACATAGAAAATCTGAATCATATTCATAATTTTTGAAACTTTATTTCCTGACCAACTTGATTTAGTCATATTCTTTTTCAGCTTGGAATGATAGTATTTAGGAACTGGTTTATATACTCATTGATTATTTTATAAGAACAATACTTCATTTTTGTTACCTTAACAGATTTGATGTCTTGTCAGTTCTAATGTCTTGTTAGTTTTAAGGTTGTGTTTACAAGATGACAAGTCGGATGTGAGACACCACTACTTCAATATCCGAAAAGGTGAGTATCATGGGTTTTGGTTTATGAAATTGTCTACTTGTTATTGTAAACTGTACCCCACTAAGTCTTTTGTTGATGATGTTTTTCAAGGTGCGTGTGTTACATATGTGTACAATAAAATGGGTCGGGAAAGTTAATCAAAGTATTTCAAATGCATAAAAGAAAAGGATTCATTCAACACCTTTTAGATGGTTAAGGTATTTGCTGGAGAAAATAAATATAAATAGGATTTTGCTAGAAGAATTAGCTAGACTTCGGGATGAAAAAATGGGTTGGGGGGGGGGGGGGGGGAGAATACAGAATAGGATTGTTGTTTTACTCGCCTATGATGTGTGTTATATCGCAGGACTTGGCATAATTGGTAAAGACGTCGACTTTTGGGGATGACCTTAGTTCATATACCATAACATTGCTTGAAAAAAGAAAAATTACGTTATCAACAATTTATGAAAAACTGATGATGCTTTTCGACGATGAGCATGTTAATGATTTTTGTTGACTCTATATGAAAAATCATCAACATGCTCATCGCTGGAAAGCGTCGTTAGTTTTTCATAAATTGTTGGTAACATGATTTTTCTTCTTTCAAACAACATTATGGTATATGAACTAAGGTCGTTCCTAAAATTGACATCTTTATCAACTATGCCAAGTCCTACGGTATTACACACTCGGTCCTCATCTTTACCATCGATATTCAATACCCACTCGGTCTCACCTCCCAACTTATCTGTTCAAGTAGTTCTATCTCTAGAAAAGTATTCTTAGAATTTGGGTTGAGTCGAACTCAACTCTACAAAATCGGCTTGTAAGGTGAGGGATGCCTCCCACTTATAAACTCTTTTTTAAGCCATATCACATCCGATGTGAAACTCTTAACACACCCTCTCCCGTCCAGGACTAGACAACTGGAGCATGACTCGAGTGGCCCGACAACGGGTGGCCTAACGAATCTTGGATAGACTCTGATACCATCTTAGAATTTGACTTGGACCTAACTCAATCCTACAAAACCGACTTGTAAGGTGATGGATGTCGCACCTATAAACTCTTTTTTAGGCCATATCATATCCGATGTGGGACTCTTAACAAGAATCGTGCCAAACAGCCCACCATCGTGGCCACCTTCTATGCATTTTGTGCTGATACTCAACCTCATTCGCACCTTGGGTGTGAGAAGAATCGACCAACATAACCAAAGTGGCGGGGGCTAGGGGTACCCAAATTGTGATCAAGGGATTCTTATTTTTTTTGACCAAAGGAAAATCATATCATTTCATTAATAAGAATGTTTGTAATGATGAATCTCATAACTAGCGTACAATCTTGATGCTCTAGCAAGAGAGTGAGCAACAACACTAGCGGATTTTCCGCCAGAAAATACCCAATTCCGCCGCAAATACGTGATTTTCCGGCGGATTTTTTCGCCGGTAAATGTGTCGTCGCAACGTGTTTCCGGGGGAAAATCCGCCAAAAAAGACATTAAATTCGCCGGAAAATTTGGACGAAAGTTCAAAAAATCCGCCGCAAATAGCTTATTTTTTTTTTATTTTTTTTTTAAGAACTTATTTTAAAAAAATATATAATCACAGATGCTTTAAGAGCCAAATTGGTATATTTTGGTAAATAATCACATCTTTCAAGGATCCATACATTAATTTATAGGTGCAAAAAAATGAAAACCATTTATGCAACTTATCACCAGGAAGCTTCAAAATATCATGTAGGAAAGAGTTTTTTTTCCACCAACTTGATGAAAGGAGAAGTTTAAACGCTTGAAGAAATAAAGACAACATCAAAACAAAGTGATTGTGAGAAGAGAAGAGAAAGAGAAAGATTTGAGAGAGGAGAAGAGAAAGACTAAATTTATAAGAAGTTTGAGTAAAATTGTGAGAATGGATGAAGAAATTTGAGTGAAGTTGTGAGAAAATGAGAGAATCAGTGAAGATTGAGAAGAATTCGAATATATGTTGAAGAAAGGCGTCCTTTCCGGCAGAATCTTTAGCATTTGCGGCGGATTCCTTAACTCAAACCGAGGCGCATTTCTGGCGGATTCGTGTGCGTTTGTGGGGATCCTTCCGATCGCGCATTTCCGCGATTCGTCGTGTGCGTTTGTGGCGGATTTCATTTTTTTGCGGATTCATTAACTCAAACCGAGGCGCATTTCCGGCGGATTCGTGTGCGTTTGTGGCGGATCCCTTCCCGATGCGCATTTCCGGCGGATTCGTGTGCGTTTGTGGCGGATTTTTTTTTTAAATTATTATTTTTTCAGCTTAAATCCGCCGCAAGTGACATATATATCCGCCGCAAAATTTTCAACAGTGATAAATCCGCCGGAAATGCCACAAGATCCGCCGGAATTTTTGTCGGAAAACATCTGCTGAAAAGTACAATAATCCGCCGAAAATGTTCCGGCGGATTAAAATCCGCCGGAAAGTCTTACCCGGAATTTCCACTTATTCTTGTAGTGCAAGATTTGCCTGCCTTCTAATATAGCTAACCTTATCGTTTTCGCGTAATGATAAAATAGAATTATAATGGGATAAAATAATGCCTAGATCGTTATTAAGCTTAGACTTATTATTGATGTCATTCACTATAGATTGGCAATCTATCTCAATAAAGACAACACTCATGTGAAGCTCATGCACCTAGAGTAACGTCTGCGGTAATAAACCCACAACTTCTGCTTCTTCCGGACTTGGCCTGCCTTGGAACCACATGGTTTTTGCAGATATGAAAGCACCTGTCTCATCGCGAATGCATAATCCCACGCCAAACTTGTTTTCCTGAGTGAAAATTGCTACATCAACATTACAAGTAAGGCAACCAACAACAAGTTTTTGCCACTGAATTGAACAATCTGCAGAGTCATGCACCACATGCGTGTGTTGTTGCTGTTTGTTCCGCTCTGATTCCTATTCATGCAGTTGATCAAGTGCTAAGGCCATAAAAATTGTATGCGGCTTTGAAATGCCCCCCCAAATCTTCTCATTTCTTCTTTTCCACATCACCCAAAACATCATGGCAAAAAATTTCTGATATGGTGGTGTTAATGATTCAAGTAGAGAGAAGAAACACTCACCGAAATTAGAAGGATTTGTCTCGCTATTTTGCACCTCAAACACCACCAATGCAAGGGATTCTTTTATAAATTCAAAAATATTTGACCTCTTACAACAATAAACATTACCGTAAAAGCCCCCCCCGCCCAACGGACAATTCACGCAAGGTTAAAGCTACGTCGTTTAGTTTTTCACACTCTTCTTTGTCTCCTTGGTCGCGTATCAACACGAAATATCCAAAATCAAGAACCAAACAATGTAAGTTCTTTTCTCTGATCATTCTCACGAACGTGCTTCAATTCAACGTTTTTTGTTCGTATCCAAATTGGAGAATTTGAGTTTCTAACGATATTTGCAGGGGAGCTGTGAAATTGGAGCTTCGTTGTTCTCCGCATAGAGTAGATGGCGTTGGGGATGATCCCGAACCTGATTGGAGCTTCGATGCTATCGTTTCAGAGCTCAATGCTCTGGAGGCCAAACTCGCTGCTACTACTACTTCTTCCACTGAACCTTCGTCTTTCTATAAATCAACATCCCGGTACTTCAATTCTCTTTCACTTTATTCTTTGATTAAGCGCTTGTTGTTGCCTTCAAATTGTTGATTTTTGAAACTTATTCAGTAGGAATGAAATTGAAAGAGGTAGGAGTAAAACTTTCGTATTGCAAGCCCACGAGTATGAGATGGACGACACGGACAGTGAGGATGGCGATGAAAAGGATTTAGGAGTAGCTGGAATTGGCAAACGCTTCACTTGTGATGAACTTTATCTCAGGTGCCTATTTCTTGAACCCTAGCTTTATAATTGTAATGTCAATGTCAATTTTGAACCTTTCTCTAAATAAAAAAATTGATGTCATGTTATCTTTAATTCTTCATATTGTTTTATTATTCGGCAGAACTTTTTTCTTTGAATGTTTTTGATTTGTGAGTAATATTTTGCACTTCCTTTGGTGTTATAGTGACAGTGATGATTCTGATGCTGGCTCTGCTTTTGAAGTGCAACCCTACTTGATGGATGAAGCTGGGGAAGTAGAAGGTGCTTTGTTTGAGCTAACATATGAACATCAGCTTAGGGTTAAGGTGAGATATTCTGTTGATGTCAATGCACTCGTTTCCCATTTGGCTAGCCACTTTACAGATTGAATAGCTTGTCATTCTTGATCGCCGTATATTGTGTAGTAAATTACATCATGGTTTGTTTTATGCTGTATAGCAGACTTGTTCTGATCTTCTTGGATTCACAGGATGAAATTAGAAATAAGATTTCAGCATTGGAGACAGTTCTGCTGAATGAAAGTCAGAATTCTACTTCTTCCCTTCTTAGAGTTGAGAAATACAAAGAAACAAGGCAGGAGTTGGATAGGAAGTTTGATACTCAATATCAGCGTCAGATGTAAGATTGCATTGTCTCCCCCTCTTTCTTTTTCTTTTCAAGGCAGCATGATTCCTTTATTCTCCATATTAGTCCTGTAGACTCAAATGCAAGGATTGACTAAGAATTGCAGGCTAATCTAGTGTTGTCTTCATGTGCTTTATGAGAGTGTCAAACATTGGGTTATTTACATGACAATGCTCTTGTTAATGTACCATGTTACTTGTCAAGATCCATTAAATATTGAAATTTCTTTTACATTTTGTTTGGGTGGGGTGGGAGCATAATATGTTTCACAGTTATCATCGAAAACTACTAGTGAGTAGCGACACATTTGTTTAAAGCCGGGCAGTCAGATTTTATTTTGTGAATTCATTTGCATGAGTATTGAGCTTGGTTGCGATTTGATGTTGATGCCATTTCTCATTTTATTAACTGTCATATGACATGCGTAGCATATTTTCTACTAGTCCTATCCACCCAAAACAATTTTTTTTCTTTTATTCTTTTGTTTGATAATTGCTTTGTTAAAACTAGTTGACAACAATGAAAATGATGTTTGACATCTCCCAATTTTTTGTAGTGCAGAAGCACTTGACAATCACTTGACAGCTGTTCAACAAGACCGTGAACTCAAATCGCAAATAGAAGAAAGGAAAATAAGAAATGATGCAGCGTATGAAGAAGCCAAGAGAAAGGTTGCTTTGCAAGAGGAAAAGCAGCAGCAAGAAAAGGCTAAGGCTGAAGCAGAGGTACCATACCTTCATCTTTTAATTTCATTGTTGTTTGGAAAATAATTATACACACATGATCTCAAATTTCATGAGGTTGTAACTGCCAATGCTTGATGAGGTTAGTTATCCTCTTTTTGGAACTACCGATCAACATTTTCTTATGTTAAGTGTTGGATTTCTTTTTATTTTATTTTTTAACAGTAAATAGTAGTGATCGAAGAGTCCTAAACTGCCACAAATAAATTATTGTTATTGGTTTGGATTATGCCTGTTCACTTGACCTGCTCCTAGCCTAAAACTTGTCAGTAATTCACTGATATTCACATGTCCGCCCCAATATGGGTATTGGTGGTTCACGAATAATATTTGTTGTCAGACTTTGTTAGGACTTGGAACTCAAATGAGAGTGTGGGCTCAAGTGGGCTTACTACATCAGCTGTCCAATATTGTTGTGATGTGGCAGAGAGAGAAATGGATTTGGGCATATGATGTAAGGGAATTCTGTTATAAGAATTGGGGTGAGAGGTGTGAGGCATCTTTTGGAGATTTTGGATTCTGTTAGGCCAGAGAAGATATTCTCTGTGTAATGAGCTTTGCTCTTGGGTAGTTAGGCTTGTATTTCCTGCTACTGTTGCTATCTTTCATCAATAATAATCTTGATCACCATTATTTTACTCTTTTCTACTTAAATTCTGCCATTCGGTATTCTGGTTTGTATCAGATTTCTTTATTCTTTATTTCTTTATAGAAGCTTTAGCCCAAATGCCATACATTCATTTTTCAATTTCGTGCTTGCAGGCCAAACATAAAGCTGATGAAGCAAAACAAGCTGCATTGGAAGCTGAGAGAAAAGCAGCAATGGAAGCTGAAAAAAGAGCAGCAGCTGATGCTGAAAGAAAAGCAGAGAAGGAAGCTTTAGCAAGCTCCAAAACAGTTACTTCCGGAACGACCCAACAAGTAGCTGTTGGGCATCTAACAGATATTGCATCAAGCCCATCAAATGCTGAAAGCAAGGAATCTGGTATGGGTTTTATTTTTTAACTTCCTTTCACATTTAGAATACATATTTCCAATGTCAAAGTCTTGTACTTAAGCTGTTTCTCTACATCTGATCTGCCAGAGTGCTTTGCCTTCTATTTTGACTATCATTTAGTTGGAAAGTAGTTGTTTCACTCTACATTTGTATACTACTAAAACTAGCTATCTTTCCTCTTCTCACCAATATTTGTTTGATGAAGCTATTTGCATCAGTGACAAATTTGTTCAGTTCCCTTTTATGCTCTTTATTTTTTTCTTTTTAAATATTTGCTATCCTTTATTCTTGGTTTTGTTGCTTTTTTTTTTTAAAAAAACTATTGAATCTGATAGAGGCCGAGAGGATGAACCGGTTTTCTTAGTCTCATATGGGTCACGGAATTAAGCTGTAGCAAAGGACATTTTAAAACCTAGGTTGGGTTGGTAATGGTATAATAGCCAGTCTTGCCCACCACAGATATTAAATGTACATAAAACTGTAATGAGTTTTTACTTTTCAGGACAAAATCCTTGTTAGGATCAACAGGTGACTGAAAAACAGAGTTACCAATTGAGGAAACATGCACACCTTGTCCATTCCCTATGAAGATCTGATCTGGACCTTCAAAGGGGGAGAGTTGCTGAATTTGCTGTGACTGAGGTGTGACATGGTGAGAAGCAGCTGTGTCACCAAAGTAGCTTGCTGCTGGAGGAGTAGCAGCAGTGAGATAAGCCTGAGGACGAGGCTGAGTTGCAGTAGGGGTCACTGGAGCAAGTGCAGGGGGTGCTGCAGATGGCATGTGCACTGGCGCAAGTGCACTGGTAGAGGAGCAGGCCTAGAATTGAGCATTTGATTCCAAATGTAGTAATGCCATGGAGCAGCAGGGTACATTGGAGATGGAGGACGCGGTGGAGTCCACTGATGTGCATAGGGAGGTTGATTGGAGTACTGTGCAGTGTAAGAAGTGGCTTCAGCATTTGGAACATAGTCACGTTTGAAGCGATGAAAGCACACAGAAGCATTGTGACTTATTGTAAGGCATACTTGACATCGAACATTGCTCCGCCACCACGCCCGCGCCACGACCGCCACCGCGAGCAACTGCGAAAACTAGAGTAATTAGAGTCACGTGCGATATCGATGAAATCTGTTATTGCGAAACATTTAATTGCTTCGAATCAGAGTTCACAGTTGTCATGTTCACTACCGGAAGCACGATTTGCGAAATCGTTCCATGCGTGCTTTGTGACCTAGCAGCAAGGTCTCAACCTCTCCAATTGATGCATGTTTGGTTTTGCCCGCAGTTAGCGCCACCGTGGACTCATAGTCCTGTGGCAAGCCTTCGAGAATAAAGTCGAGGTGTTTGTGAGAGGAGTCTGGTTCTCCGATAGCCTTCAACAAATCAACTAGGGATTGAACTTTTTGAAGGAATTGCGAAATGGATTTACCTTCGAGAGTAGTTGCACGGGTTCAGATCACGATTGTCGTGATTTCGCCATGCGTATGAACTTGAAAATACGCATGTACTTTATCCCGCAGCTCATGAGCGTGTTTGGAATCAATGACACGAGTGAGCATCTCGCGAGACATGATGGATCGCAACTGACACAAGTAGAAAAAGCTAGTCTTATCGCTCCCCACTTCTTGAACGCAGATTGATCGGTGGGAAGCGATTGCTTCTTCAACGAAGAGAAATTCAAGAGGAATGACAGGATTAACCAAAAATGATGCAATGGGTGAGCTTTGATTACAGTGCTCAACTCACGACACCACAATAGGTAGTTCTATGAGTCCGAGTTTTTCGAGATTGACGCGAAAGTCTTTGTGTTCGCGGAGATAAGGTTTGATTGGTGATGGTGTCGCCGCCGAGGCAATAGAGGAGGAATCGCCGCCGTCGTCGTTGATACCATGATAGAATCTTCTAGATTCAATAGGAAAGAGAATAGAGAGAATCTAAATTTGATCTAACAAATTTTGTTAGATCCTTTTCTATATTCTGCTTTGTGAATTTTGTGCTTACAAGAATTTTGAGAGCGGCTTATATATGTGTTTGCTTTGTAACCGAAAGTTGGCTCACAAGTGTCAACTAAGTGAATGACTAAAATATCCTTTAATCTCAAGTAAGATATGTTGTAAATAGTAGTTTTATATGTATCGTGCCCGGACAGTTAGTTTACTCTATTTAAACTCATTAGTGCTTGTACTCATCACACACACAATATACGTGTAATAAAACGGAACTACACCGCTCTGTAGTCGCAGACGTAGTACAGATTAGGTCGAATGCGTTATCAATGTCTTGTTTAGTCATTTCAAATGATGTATCGAGCTTCTACCGAGGGGTCTTAGAAAAACCCTACCGCCCCGTCCTAATGTCACGCGACCCATCGCTTTGTGCAAAAGTCCATCTTCCACGTCTGATCTTGCTACACCGCCACCACCATCAGCCTCGCCACCAAATTCCGACCAACCCCATAAAATTTCGCCGCCGTCCACCGCCTCACGCGCCGCCACGCGCAGCCACCATTCCGGTCACCTTCCGGCGCGTGTAGGCCACGCGCCGCCCTCCTCAACTTCGTTTTTCGCGCTGTTTGGACCATTCTGCTCGGAATTCAAGGATCTATATGTTCTGCTAGTTTTTGGTCAGTGGGTTTCACGTTTCAGGTGCCTTCTCTCTATTTCTTTGGATTTCGGTTGAGTTGGTGTTGGTTTGTGGTTTATTGTTGCTGGTTATTTCTTCCTTTTTTTGGTTTATCTCACCATCATCAACTATTATGGCTACTGAAAAGGAAAAGTCTGGGTCCTCGGGTAAGACTCTTGTGTCTTATGTCTTCTCCGGTAATCCCTTTATAACAACAGAGAAGCTCAATGGTGATAATTATTTGAATTGGTCGACATCTGTCGAAATGTGGTTTAAGGGCAAAATCTTTGGATCACCTTACCAAGAATTCTTCGTATATTAGTAAAGATCTACGCCAATACCGGGAAAAGTGCGGTATCAATTAGTCTCTCTTCTCGTGGCAAGCTATCAACCCTTTCTTGTTGGTCCACTATCGCCATACACCACTTATGATATTTGGCAGAAGGCTAAGAACGTGTATTCTAATGATATTCAACGTTGTTGTAAATTATAGTTATTAATATTGTAGATGGTTGTTAGTTGTTAGTGGTTGGTTGCATTGATTAGATTAGTTGGTAGTTGGTAGTTGTAGTCATTAGATCTCTCTTGCATATATATATATATATATATATAGATGTAATCCCTTTCTCCACTATCAATCAACATATTCAGATTACTATTTTCCATATTCAGATTACTATTTTCCACATGGTATCACGAGCTCTCGCTTTATGGGAGTCTCGCCTCGCCAGAAACCCTAGCCGTCGGTTATTTTTTCCGCCTGCGCTTTCGATGCGAGATCACTTCATCGTACCTTCATTGTACCTCTTTTTTTTCCTGCTCGTAAACATTACCCATCACGCATCACTTATCCAAACAGATCAATTACCCACGCCATCGCCCATTCCTGCACTCGGTGCCCACCATCGTTCTTGCACCACCGACCACATCAACGAAGCGCAATCTCAAGATCGGCCGAACCCGTAAAATCGCCACCGTCCGACAACCCACGCGCGCCACGCGCGCGCGATTTTCTCCGGCGACTTCTCGCAAGTGAAGGCCACACGCCGCTCCTCCACCACCTTCCGAGTTCGCGATCTCAACCGTAGGCTCGGTTTTGCCTCCTTTTTCATCGGAAGGGTCAACGTCGGATTGAAGGACCACAGCTGGGTTTTCTTTGAAACTTCCACTTGTTGCAACTTTTTTTGCTTCTCGACCTTGTTTTTTTCGGATCTGTTGCATCCATGGCTGAACGTAAATCTTCGTAAGAAAAAATTGCTCTTGCTCGAACGAATTTCGTGTGTTACCTAATTCCTACCAGGCGATGGACGAACTACCTTCATGGGCTCAATTGGTTCGCACTACAATCAAAGGAAAAAGAAGCTTAATCATATCAAAGGAGTCTCTCGCTAAGACATGATCCTAAGTTCGACACTGGGATGATGAAGACTCTCTTATTATGACTTGGTTGTGGCACTCAATGACTCCTGAAGTTAGTCGCAATTGTATGTTTTTCTCAACTGCTAAGGAGATTTGGAATTACCTTAAGCAGACTTACTCTATGAAGAAGGATACAGCAGCATGTTATGAGATTCAAACCAAGGTTTTCAATGCCAAACAAGGAAACCTTCATCATCACGATCTATTATGGGACTTTGAATGATTGACACTGGAGCTTCAGATTGCGTGGCTGGTAATCCATCTCTTTTATCCAAAATATCCCAACCTAACACCCCACATTATATTACTGTTGTTGTCGGATCAAAAGTCAAAGCTAGTGGCATTGGTGAAGCCACTCCTCTTCCATTCTTACCTCTTAACAATGTTCTTCTTGTACCTAATTGCCCATTTAATTTAATTTAATTTCAGTTAGTCGTCTGACTCGACGTCTTAAATGTTCTGTACGTTTTGATGATGATTTTTTTGTTATAAAGGACCGGAGTACGGAACGGACGATTGGTACAGGATATGAGTCACATGGACTTTACTACCTCCAGTCTACCCAACCTTCATCTACACTTGCCTCCACTTCTACTACAGAGTCTCCCAGTCTTCTTCATCGTCGGTTAGGTCATTCAAGTCTCAAGAAGTTCAAAACTATGGTTCCTCATTTGTCTCACTTGCAGTCATTAGATTGTGAGTCTTGTCACTGGGAAACATGTTCGCTCCTCCTTCCCTAGCAATTACTCGATCCACAAGCTCGTTCTCCTTTTGATGTTGTTCACTCAGATGTATGGGGTCCAAGTCGAGTCACTTCAGTTGTAGGACATAGATATTTTGTCACTTTTATTGACGAGTTTTCTAGATGTACGTGGATCTACCTAGTCAAGGATAGATCTGAACTTCTTGGTGTTTTTCAAAATTTCTTCAAGGAAATAAAAAATCAATTTGGTTGTTCTATTCGTACTTTACGTAGTGATAATGCAAAAGAGTATTTTTTTTTGCATCATTTAATTCTTTTATGGTTGAAAATGGTGTCATACATCAATCATCTTGTCCCCATACCCCACAACAAATGGCATTGTTGAACGTAAGAACCGTCATATAATTGAAACAGTACGCACTTTGCTTATTCATGCTAATTATTGAAACTTAGTATATTTTCTGAAGCAATGAGTTCTGAATACATACATATATATACACAATCATCCTACTAACAACCAACTAAACATAATAAATATAGTTTACCAACCAACTACTAACAACCAACTACTAACAACCAACTATAGTAATCAACACTCCCCCTCAAGCTGGAGCATATAGGTCATATGCACCGAGCTTGTTACATATGTAGCTAGTTCGAGGACCTCTAAGAGATTTTGTGAAGACATCGGCCAACTGATTATTCGACTTAACAAAACTTGTGGAGATGTCTCCCGATTCAATCTTTTCTCGGACAAAGTGACAATCTACTTCAATGTGCTTAGTTCTCTCATGGAAGACCGGATTAGAAGCAATATGCAATGCCGCTGATTATCACACATTGTAGTCATCTTCTCATCATCTTGAAAGTGAAGCTCTTTGAGTAATTGTTTTAACCATATAAGCTCTTGTGTCACTAGGGCCATAGCTCTATATTCGACCTTTCAAAGACTAGATCTTGCAACAACGTTACGCTTCTTACTTTTCCAAGATATCGATTTCCTCCAACTAGCACACAATACTCGTAAGTGGATCGCCTATCAATGGGTGAGCACCTTGATCGGCACCGAGTAACCAACTATCCGAGTGTGCCTCTATCTTCATAAATAAGACCTTTACCGGCGGACATGTTATAAGGATTCGAATCACGGCATCCCAATGATCTTGACAAGGAGAATTCAAGAATTGACTTACCACACCGATCGCAAAGGAAATATCCTGACGTGTGATGATAAGATAATTTAATTTCCGACTAATCTTCTCGTATCTCCCAAGATTCGAAAGTGGCTCCCGACAGTAGGTAGAGTTTGACATTTGGATCCATAGGAGTGTCAACCGGTTTGGCATTCAATAGACACTGCCTCTTCCGTAATGTCCATGGCATATTTCCTTTGTGAGATTACAATACCATCCTTAGATTGGGCTACCTCAATGCCCAAGAAGTAATGTAGTCGGCCGAGATCTTTCGTCAAAACCGACTAGAAAGATGTTGCTTTAATTGAGTATGCCTCCCGATCACTACCTGCTTATAACAATATCATCAACATATACAATTAGATAGATGCATCCATGGGTCGAATGTCGATAGAATAAAGAGTGGTCAACTTCACTACGAGTCATGCCAAATCATTGTACCACGATTACAACCGCCAAACCAGGCGCGTGGAGATTGTTTAAGACCATAAAGTGACTCGTGAAGTCGACAAACCATGCTCGAGGACTCCCGAGCAACAAACCCCGGTGGTTGCTCCATATAGACTTCTCATCAAGATCACCATGCAAAAAGCATTTTTGATGTCGAGTTGATAAAGTGGCCAATGTCCGATAGGCGCACATAGAAAGCAAGCAATCTAATCGAGGCCATCTTAGCGATCGTGAAAAAGTGTCGCTATAATCCACCCCGAATATCCGAGTGTATCCTTTGCTACCAATCGAGCCTTAAAACGATCAATCTTACCATCCGCCCAACCTCGACCGTATACAACCAACGACAACCGACTACGCACTTCCCGTAAGGTAGAGGTACCGGTTCCCAATCTGCATTTGCTTTGGAGTGCACACATCTCATCAATCATTGCTTGCTTCCACTGCGGGTGGGATAAAGCTTCATCTGCAGATTTAGGAATACTAATAGAAGACAAAGAAGCAAGAGCATGTGTAATGCAAAGGTGAAAGACGATGATAACTCAAAGCAATGTAATGAGGGATGGGTTACGAGTGAATAGGCCGTATACCTTTACGAATAAAGAATGGGAAGGTCGTCGCTCGGTGGCGTAACCGGATCCGAAGCAGAGATGGGCGCTGGCCGTGAGTCCGTATGGCCTCTGGAGCGCGGATCGGGCGGGAATGTGTACTACGGATGGTCGCCGACGGCGATGATATGTTTGTAGTGGCGGTGCGCGGGAGGGCCTCTGTGGTGACAGATCTCAGAGAGATTGACAAAGGAGGCAATGGAAGCGGTCAGGAAAGTGGCTCTTTAGTTGAATCGATCGACTCAAAATAAGGGATAGACTCAAAATGTGACATCTGCGGAGATGAGGTAACGCCAAGAGTAGGAGAATAACAACGATAACCTTTTTGAGACCGATGATAACCAAGAAAGACACATTTTAGTGAGCGAGCCGAAAGTTTGTCAAGACCGGGAGAGAGATTGTGAACAAAACATGTGGACCCAAACACACGTGGGTCAAGAGGGTGTAGTGAAGTATGAGGAAAGAGGATAGAGTGTGGTGTTTGGTCATCAAGAACAGAGGGAGGGCATGCGATTTATAAGGTAACAAGTCATAAGACCGCATCCCCCCAAAACGAGTGGGAAGGTTACCATGAAGGAGAAGGGTCCGAGTAGTCTCAATGAGATGGCGATTTTTGCGTTCGCAATCCCATTTTGTTGCGGTGTGTAAGCACAAGACGTTTGATGAAGGATGCCATTAGATGCCATAAAAGTTTGGAATTGTTGTGACAAATATTCTTGGGCATTATCACTACGCAAAGATTGAATAGACACACCAAATTGAGTTTTAATTTCTTTATAAAATTGTTCAAAGATAGAAAATAACTCTGACCGACTCTTCATTAAAAATAACCACGTGCAACGGAAAAGTCATCAATAAAAGTAACAAAATATCTAGATCCAAAGGTATTGATAAGTGCGAGAAGGACCCCAAACATCGAGTGGACTAAAGCAAAAGGACGAAACCCGCTTATTGACTCTATTAGGAAAGTGACTACGAGTGTGTTTTCCCAATCGACAAGACTCACAATCCAAAGTGAGGCAGCTTTAGTAAGACTCGGCACCAACTTTTGTAATTTCAAGACTAGGATGACCCAACCGAGCATGTCTTCGTAAGAGAGAATCGGTGGTTGCACATGCTTTAGATGAGGAGAGGTAATAAAGGCCATTTGACTCACATCCGCCGCCAATCATCTGCTTCGAGATCCGATCCTGCAAGGAAACATGTTTCTTAGTGAAGGTAACAAAGACAATCAAAAGACTCGATCAAGCGCTTAATGTAAATTAAATTAAAGGGGCATTCAGAACATAAAGGACATTGTCAATAGATAAAGAGGGAGGAGTTGGGCCGTGCAATTCCTCGTGCTTGAGTTTTAGTTCCACTAGTTTGAGGTTAGGGTAGGTAAGTAACTGGATGTAGAAATAGAGGACAAAAGAGCTTTATTACCGTGATATGGTCGAGGCACCATGATCGAGGCCCGGGCGGCCGAGGAAGATGATTGAGAGGCGCAAGCAAATGATTTACCAGCATGTGTGCACTTGAAGCAACGGATCCCGAGTTCGCGATTCTCAAACCATTGGAGAAACTCTTCATAGTCGGATGAAGTTGGCTTAGCTTTAGTTGTGGTCTCGGATGTCTCTACCGGAGAGTCTGAGTCGCATTAACGATCGCGTGGGAACGCCCGTGTAATTTCCAACATCGATCAATTGTATGCCCTAAATTGTGGCGGTGATCACACTTGGGCGACTCTTGAACTTGGATGGAGGACCACGAGATCGCCCCCGATTGTTCTTCCGAGATGCAAGTGCAATGTGTCACTTGCCCGAGGTGCCGAGACCTCGTGAGTAGACTTAATCGGGACCCAAGAAGAACCGATGATGCATTGGACATAGTAGAACAATGCAGCAGATCCCAAAATCGATCACGGGTGGCGGCGATAATCCCGAGGCAAGCCATAAAGCGGCGAGTAGCATAAAAAAAGTGATTCGTTGCTCAAGTTCCTTCATCTTTTCAAGAGTAGCATTAGATGCGGCGGAGGTAATAGCTCATTAAAGTCATGGAGGCGCGCATGAACACGACCGAGATAGTAGACATAGGACCATCAAACGTCCGTGGTGCAAATGAGTGTCATTAAATCATGACACCCCGTAGAGCGCCGAATATCATTAGTGTAGAGTTCCTTAGCTTGACTCCAAACCGATTCACACGCGTGAGGTGAGGACGGAAAATCGGTTTGATGACGGGACTAATGGTGGATTTGATATCTTGCACAACCGGCGTCCAATTTTTTCAAATTTCACACGTTCGGTGATGTCGATCCACCGCTTTCGACCTTTTTGGTGAGATGCTCCTCCTTGTAACCTTGCCCTACCAACCATAATCGAATATCGGAAGCCCAAGTGTCATAGTTGGAGCCATCTAGCTTCTCTGCAGAGAGAGGAGAGGTCACAAACCCGGTGAACAACTTTGAGGTTTCGGTGGGGTCGCCATAATCATGTCGATCTAAGAGAGAAAACACGCCAAACAGAGAGAAAAATCGCTTGTCTGTAAACACGCACTCACCGCTGCTCGAAACACAAAAGTAAGGCGGATATGGAACCGGGAGAGGAAGCGCGATGACGGCGATGAAAACGGAGGTCGGAGAACGGCCGGACGCGCTGCCACGCCACGCGCGAAGCGAGCGGCGGTGGTGGTGGATCTCGCCGGAGAGAAGAACGGCGCGTGGGGCGCGCGCTCTCTGGTTTTCGTGCACGGTCTTTGTTGGAGGTTTTGTAGATCGGTGGATTCCGCAGCTACTGGTGGTGGTTCCGTCGGAAAACTCGCCGGAAAATTTTTCCGGTACGGCGGTGGTGGTGGTTCTGGTCGCCGGAAAAGGGAACACGGCGGCGGGAGTAAAACCTGAGATGAACACGCTTCGTAGAGTGAATTTGTCACCGGAAAAAAAAATGGGTTCACTGGGTAGAGTTTTGTCTCAATTGGCTCTAGATACCATATTGAAACTTAGTATATTTTCTGAAGCAATGAGTTCTGAATACATACATATATATACACAATCATCCTACTAACAACCAACTAAACATAATAAATATAGTTTACCAACCAACTACTAACAACCAACTACTAACAACCAACTATAGTAATCAACACTAATGTTCCTTTGAAGTTTTGGGGGGATGCTGTCCTCACTGCAGGGCACTTGATTAATAGAATGTCATCCTCTACTATCCAAAATAGGGTTCCTCATTCCATATTGTTCCCCGATGAACCCGTGTTCCATATCTCTCCTCGAGTCTTCGGATCAACTTGTTTTATTCATGATCTTACTCCGGGACTTGATAAGTTGTCTGCTCGTGCAGTTAAGTGTGTCTTCCTTGGTTACTCAAGAGTTCAAAAAGGGTATCGATGCTACTGTCCCTCCACACATTGCTTCTACATGTCTGCTGATGTCACCTTCTTTGAAGATGCACCCTTCTTTGCATCTCCCATCGAGTCCGAGTCCATCTCTCAAGTATTACCTATTCACGACCTTGTCCTTAGTTCCATTTACACCCATCGTTGATCGTTGATCACCCTTCTCCTACTGGAACCTCCTAGTCCTCCTCCCTTGCAAACTTATCGGCCGTGCTCGCCTCCTCCCGCGTCGACCCACCTCCTACGAAGATCCTAGTGACTCATCTCCCGCCCGACTTCCTCTCCTACTCCGGGATCCGCTCACCGAGTCGACGACCCGACCGCTTGTTGCCTTGCGTAAAGGTACGCTTCCACTCGTAACCTCATCCTATTTATAATTTCCTCGCTTATCACCGCTTCTCACCTTCACATTATACATTTGTGTTCCGCTATTTCTTCTATCACCATCCCTAAATCCACGCAGGAAGCTCTTTCTCATTCAGGTTGGCGACATGCTATGATTGATGAGATAGCGACCTTAGAATCTAACCAGACATGGACTCTTATGCCACCTCCTCCTGGTAAATCTATTGTTGGGTGTCGTTGGGTATATACTGTCAAAGTTGGTCCAGACGAAAGCACGCCTCGTTGCTAAGGGCTATACTCAGGTTTTTGGTCTTGATTACAGTGATACTTTCTCACCGGTGGCTAAAATGGCTTATGTTCGTCTATTCCTTTCTATGGCTGCAATGCGACATTGGCCATTGTATCAACTAGATATCAAGAATGCGTTTCTCATGGAGATCTAGAAGAAGAAGTTTATCTGGAGCAACCACTTGGTTTTGTTGCTCAGGGGGAGTGTCATGGGCATGTCTGTCGACTTCACAAAGCCCTGTATGGTCTTAAACAATCCCCTCGAGCATGGTTTGGGAGATTCAGCAGTGTTGTTCAAGAGTATGACATGATTCGGAGTGAAGCTTATCACTCTGTCTTTTATAAGTTTTCCTCTCACAAATGTATTTATCTGGTTGTCTATGTCGATGATATTGTTATTACAGGCGGTGATCATGATGGGATTGCAGGACTTAAACAACATCTAGTCCACCACTTTCAGGTCAAAGATCTTGGGAAGTTACGATACTTTCTTGGCATTGAGGTAGCTCATTCTAGGGCAGACATTGCTATTTCTCAGAGAAAGTATGCTTTGGATATCTTAGAAGAAACCGGCATGCTGGATTGCAAGCCAATTGACTCTCCTATGGATCCTAATGTCAAGATCCTACGGATCAGGGGGAGTCCTTTTCTGATCCGTGGAAGGTATAGGAGGCTAGTTGGGAAGTTGAATTACTCGACCATGACGAGGCCAGATATTTCATACGCCGTTAGTGTGGTGAGTCAATTCCTAAATTCCCTCAGGACCGTCTATCGTATGCGTGGTATATCAAAGGAGCTCATGAAAAGGTCTTGTTTACACGGATAGAGGTGATTCAAATGTTGTCGCTCACACAAATGCTGATTGTGCTGGTTGTCCCTTTGATAGATGGTTCACATCTGGGTATTGTGTTCTGATTGGTGGAAATCTAATTTCTGGAAAGTAAAAAGCAAAATGTTGTTGCGGATCCAAATACCGAAATTTGATATCGAGCTATGGCACTTACCACTCGAGCTTACATGGTCAAAACATCTTCTCCAAGAGTTGTGCTTTTGTAAAATAGGCACTATGAGTCTCATCTGTGATAATCAAGCAGCCCTACATATTGCATCCAATCATGTCTTTCATGAGCGAACCAAACACATTGAAATTGATTGTCATTTTGTTCGTGAGAAGATTGTGTCCGGTGACATTGCTACTTCATTTGTTGGTTCTAATGATCAATTGGCAGACATCTTCACAAAAGCTCTTTGGGGACCAAGGATAACTTACATATGTGACAAGCTGGATGCCTACAATCTATACGCTCCAGCTTGAGGGGGAGTGTTAAGATATGTTGTAAATAGTAGTTTTATATGTATCAGGCCCAAACCCGTTAGGTTTACTCTATTTAAACTCATTAGTGCTTGTACTCATCACACACAATATACAATTAATAAAATGGAACTACAGCTTGCTCTGTAGTTGCAGACGTAGGCACAGATTGGCCGAACTACGTTATCAATGTCTTGATTAGTCATTTCAACAAGTACATACAATGACTAAACTATCCTTTTACAGCCCTCCACAGATATTAAATGTACATAAAACTGTAATGAGTTTATACTTCAAATTAAACTCTAAAATTTTATATATTATGAATTTGAAATGATGACTCATTGTGGTCAAGTATAACTCAATTTTGGTTTTGGTAAATAAGAATGAAAACTAAACGGAGTGAAGACTATAGCTACATTTATAAATGACCTCACAATGAAATGACAGAATAGGTTTAGGCACATCATTGCCTTGCACGATGATAACAAGGGAAAAAGAAGGTATGAGGAAGAAGACAATGGTGGAATTAGGGTTCAAAATGTGTTTATGGGTTTTATTTTTAATTTTTTAATTTTAAAATATTTTATTAATATAATAAGTGACATGACATATGGCGCGGCTTTATTAATTGACGTGGCAACCACGTGTGATGCCTACATCAAATGCCTCGTCGATTAATGATTGCCACGTCAATTAAGTTAAAGGCCAAATCCCCTGTTGAACTACAAGTCAGAATATTTTAAAATAGGGGGACTAAATGTTCGAATTTTAAAATAGGAGGACTAAATGTCTGAATTTTTGAAAATAGGGGGACCAAAAGTATAATTTAGCCATTTTTCTTTTGTAAATCAAGTTGTTCAATTTTTTTTTTCAGTCACAGGTGCAGTGGCAAGAAAAGACTAAAGAAACTAAATTTGAGTGTAACAATAATTTCTGAACACTGTTAGTTAAGTGTTGGATTGATTGGGAGGCCAAACATGGGCTCACCCCCTCCCGAAAAAACTGAATCCTGCTGGACATGAATGTCTAAATCTATAAATTATCATTAAGTTTTTTTATTGTTTTATCATCTGAGATATCGGCTGACACACACAATCTTTAGGTATTGTATATCGAGCTGCACCAAGTGCTTTAAATCTTGAATATGGGAGGCTACAGAAGCTGAAGGAGTTGTGTGAGAGAAACCAAACTATTAGATCAAGTTACAGACAGGTATTGTTGAAAACAGATTTTTGAACCGTTTGTCTTAAGGCTCTTAATTGATTATTCTGCTTGCAATAAGCAACACCAATTATTTGGTTGTTCTGTTTGTCATATTTACCATTGGTTTTAATTTTTTCGTGATAATGTATATCTGTCATGATTTGCATGACCAGCTTCATATTGAGATAGGACTTTTCTGCAGTACTGTTATATATCACAAGAAATTTGCTTGTCCTTCCCCTTTCTTTGAAGTGCAACTTCCCCTGTGGCATACTCTGATTCTGAGATTGTGACTTTTCCATGTCAACATTTGTACTGTTATATATCACAAGAAATTTGCTTGTCCTTCCCCTATATTTGAAGCGCAACTTCCCCTGTGGCATACCTGATTCTGAGATTGTGACTTTTCCATGTCAACATTTGTTCAGGATTACACCCGCCATGAGAGTCATATTGGCCGGTTTATAAGGCAGATAAGGGGAACAAAAGACAATGTTAGGTGAAGTGAATATTTTGATTTCACAAATGCATAATGTCGTTGTCAGTTTATCATTCTTGATTGTACTTTTGATTATGAATTGTTTTAAGGGACAAATTGTTTATCCTAAAAGCAATCCCAATCCTTAAACAAGATATCAGCAACAGCATTGCACGCCTGTTTACTCTTTTGGGCATTCTGCAGGTCAAAAGCAAGTGAACTCATTAAACTTTTGAATGATCCTCAATGTCCTCAATCAATCAGTATTGAGATGTTTGCTAAAAAGGTAATTTTATATTTTTGGTGATTCCCTTGATATAATACTACCTGTGGTCCTATTATATAAGTGTATTTTTTTTGTCCTAGTTAGAAGAAAATCAGCTCATTTTAAGATGTATTAATTACTGATAGGTACCCGGATCCATGGTTGTTTTCATAGCTCAATAGAGCAAAGTAACAATTTATTAATGGCGGAAATGTGAAAATACAGTGAATGTAACAATCTAGGCTTTCGAGAGGCCTAGTCTCTCCTAATGCCCTAGGGACCCTGATTATTTTCAAATGATCACATGACACATATCCCATCCTTTAATAGACCCTCTCTATTAATAGGCAACATGCCTTATTGGGTCTAACTAATTCTAACACATTCCCTAACTAACTCCTTTAACTAACTAACTAAGCCTTAACTAACAAAACAAACCTACTAGCTAACAATAACAAACCTACTGAAAGTAACAACCTATCAATTACTGAAGTTTCTTTCATACCATTATTCTAATGTGAGGTGTATATTTACAGTTTACTAGCAACTCACTTATTCCCCAAACACCAGTTAATGTCAAGGGTATATTCAAAATAATCTTTCAATTTCTAACATTTGTTGAAAGTAAGATTAGGATCCATGTATTTAAGGTGTAGGATAGGCATATTGTATCATATCATGTAAATAAAGAGAGAATATTATGTAATTATTGTATTATTTGATTTTAAGCATATATAAATAGATTACATTGTGTAGTTGAAACATAGTATTCAACATTTGACTCTCTCATTTTCTCCATTTAAACATGGTGTCTAGAACCTAAAGAGAGGCAACCCTACCGTTCTTACCCAGTGGACCCACTCGTAATTAGTTTCCCAATTGAGTCAATAAACGAGCCTCGTCCCCTTTTGCTTTAGTTCACTATGATGTTTGGGGTCATTCTTGCACTATCTCTACTTTTGGATCTAGATATTTTGTCAATACTATCACAAGGGATTAGTATTACCTGCATGTTTCCTTCCTTATCAATTGATTACGTCCTTCATGTACCTAGGTTTCCATTTAATTTACTCTATGTTAGTCATTTGGCTCGTTCTCTTGATTTCCTTGCTACCTTTACCAAAGACAGTTTTACCTTGCAAGACCAAAGTTTGTGGCGTCGGATGTGAGTCTCGGACCTTAACTATTTCTCCACCTCACCTAGTGTGTGCTCTACCACAGATTCCCCTCTCACCATACATGCTCAGTTGTGTCATCCTATCTCACAAAACTACGAAATTGGTAGATTACATTGTGAGTCATGTCAACTAGGTAAATACACTCGTATTTAATGTTTTACGTGATTGTTTTTAGTGAAAAGAGGTTTGAATTATTCTTCATTTTTGAGCAATTTTATCAGGAGATGAAAACTCAGTTTGGTGTTTCCATTCGCTCTTTGCGTAGCGATAATGCTCGTGAATTCTTTTCAACCAACTCACCAAACGTCTTGTGCTCATGCACCTTAAAAAAGGGGGTCGCAGAATGTAAGAATTGGCACCTCATTGAAACCACTTATACCATTCTTCTTCATGGTAATGTACCACCTTAGTTTCTGGAGTATGTTGTTTTATCAGCATGTTATCTTATCAATCGCATGCCTTCTTTTGTCTTTGATGACAAAATATTTCACCGGTCCTTTTTCCTCTACACTTTCAGCTACACATCTTCGAGCCCACAACCTCTATCTTGGCCTTGAGAAACTCCCAGCTCATTCAGTTAAGTTTGCCTTTATTGGTTATCATCAATCTCAAAAAGTCTATCATTGTTATTCTCCTACTCTTCAACGTTACCTCATATCGGTCGACATTACATTTTTTGAGTCTGTCCCATACTTTGAGTTGACCCACTTTCCTCATGAGCCTTTTTTTGCAGCCATTCTTGTGCCTCCTGCGATTGTTCCTCTTTGGTCACACTGGAGACCCTCCTGTCGTCTCTCTACTACACGACAACTACAAACATATCCATGTCGCTAGCGATCCTCAGTTGCACATGTCCTTGCCATTGTTCTTGCTCCTGAGGCCATACCATACTCCCCACAGGAACCATCTCCTTTACTGGACCTGACTATGCCTCCCGAGCCTGAGCTTCCCATTGCTCTTCGTAAATGTCAAACTTATACCTAATCAAGGGGGTTGTTTCATATCCAGGGAGATATAGGAGATTTTTAAGAAATTAAACTACCTCACAATCACTGCCTAGATGTTTCTTTTGTTGTCAGTGTTGTAAGCTAGTTCTTAATTTCTCCTTACCAAGAACACTGCGATGTTGTGATATGGACCCTTGAATACATTAAATGTGCTCTAGGAAAATGCCTCATTTATGAAGACAAAGGACATATGAGATAGTTGGTTACTTAAATGTCGGTTAGGCAGGCCCATCGATTGATAGGTGATCCTCATATAAGTATTGTGCAGCTGGGTGAAACTTAATATCCTAGAAAAGTAAGAAACAAAATGTTGTTGGAAAATCCAGTGCTGAAACTGAATGCAGGGCCATGAGCCCATGACATTAGTGACTTGCGAGCTCAGGCTCCGTGCATTTTTTGTGTTGGATAGCCATATCATATAATATCATATTATGTAAATAAGGATGGAATCTGTGATTATTGTAGCCTATATAAAGAGACTCTATTATGTAGTTGAAACACACTGAATAGTCTGAATTCAGCATATGCCTCTTCCTCCTCCTCTTCTTTAGAATGGTAAACTTCAAATTTTTTGTAAATTGCTTTCACATTAGAAAAATTTGATATCAAGCAAAACAAGTAACTGGAAAAGATTTATGATCAAATAACATGTTGCTCTGAAATCCATGTAATTGGCTTCAAATGTTGTAACTGAGGAACAAAAACTGGCCAGAAATGGTAGAATTAAGTTGTTATTAAATGCAGTTGACACAACTGACAACATAATTTACAATTTACAGGTTGTTTCATCTTTTGAAAGGCTCGATAGTGCTCACTTTGGAGGTGCCTATGTCATTGTTCACGTTACATCTCAGGTACATGTTTAATCTCTAGCCTTTTGGATTAGTTAAGGTTCAAGGGAGCAGAGAATGACTATAGATATTAGTTTTCTTTTTTCCAATGAATTTTATTTATTATGGCTACAACTGTTAATAATTTCCAAGGAAGGTCCCGTATGCAATGGATATTTTGCTAGCTGAGCTTCATAAGGTCTGTCTATACACCGTCCCAAAGCACATGGTTTACAAAAAGGTAACAGGATAGAACTTGAAAACATTTGAGTTATTTATTTTCTTGCATAACTTCCTAGCCTCATGTTAAGGCGAGATGTGTTGTAGCAGTGAATTTACAGGAAGGAGAAAATTCTTTTGCTACATAAATGTCATTTAATAATCCTTTTTATCACATTTTGCCTAAACAAGAAGTTTGAGGTCATTTGATCTAATATAAAATATGCAATGCCAATATGGTTGTGCTTCAACTGTTGCCATGTAAAAATTAGCTGCAATTATCTATTATGGTAATATGCTAATGCACTTGTTCATAAAATTCATGTACATGAGGTACTGTGCGGTTAAATCTGGATTCTTATTTTTGCCCCCCAGTCTACCTTTCAATCAAAAGAGGCATACTTCAAAAGTATCGGTTATCGAGAAGTGGATGGAAAGTTGGAGAGTACAGAAGATTATTTAACGCGGTTAGAATCATATATGAAGGCGTATGGTGCACTGGTTCAGGTCTGTCACGTTAGTCTCAAAATTTAGAGTGATTTACATGGGCCATATTTGCATTATATGCCACCTACTATTTCTCATCTCACCACTCTCATCAGAGCAGCTCACCATGCTTGTTTTGACAGACTGAAATTCCAAACGTTCAAAATTTGCATGGCTTGCAAGAAGGTTGGGCGTGGCTTGCAAGGTTATTGAATGCTCTACCAGCCAATCAGTATACTGCTGTTTCACTTAATGCATTTTTGCGAGTAAGTAATGCAAAATATTAGGTGTTTTGTTATGCGATTACTGGTCTTGTGAGGCTAACCAATTTTCCTTTGTCTACAGATGGCTGGATTTGCTCTATTTAGAAGATATAAATCTCAATTCTTAAAGATGCTGACTGTCATCTCAGCGAACTTCTTAGTTGATCTGAAATCACAGAATATACCATATTTGACGAAGACAGTTATGGAGATACAGACTTATATAGAAGATAACGAGTTTCTTCGAGAGCCAGAAGGAAAGAGCTTGCAGTCACATTTGTTATCTAACGCTGCTGCACGATTTTGATTGAATCTTTGAGCACATTGCAACCGAAACAGTGATATTGGGGTTCCAGTATTACCTTCTAACTCTTGGCATTACCATTCTAATTTCACCTATACTTGTTCCTCAATGGGTGGATTAGATATGGGCAATTTTCGAATATACCTTTAAACAGCTTCTACAAGAGTATTAATTAACCAAATGGTTCGGTTCAATGTAGGCTGAGAAGATAAGGTGTTACAGATCCTAATTGAGTGCTAACTTTGTTTCAAGAGTACACTTTAGGAGGTCATTATTTGCTACATGGTTTAGACTCGAGCTTGGGTTTCGGACTAAAGTTATGTTTCTATATAATTTGTTATTACTTAATTTTATTTGGATCCGCTGTTATTGAAGATAGTTATGAGTAGCTGTTCCTGTCAGACATGTTAGGCATGCTCATCTGGAACCTTAGTTATTAAAAGATTGTGTACTCTTAAGAGAAATTAAATGCAATACAAATCTGCATTCTTTTTTTCTTTGATCATGTTATCTGTTTCCAGACTTCAACTACTTAAAGTGTACCTCAGTTTCCTGTCCATATTTAATTAGTTGCAGGACATGATATTGGCTTCCCTTTTGTTCAACAATTAGAGATGTGAATGGGTATCCACGGGCACAGATGGTACTCATCAATTACCAGCTCCATTGGATAAAAATAATATTTGTGCGGGTATCTGCTAATGCAGGTATTTAGTGGATATGTCATTATTCGCGGATATTTGTGGATATCCATAGATGTTAGAAATACATGTGTCAATTTTTTTTTTATTTTTAATTGTATATGATTTCTTCCTTTCTTTTTACAACAAAATACTAATTGTTACATTGACAATTTGAATACAAACATCCATCAAGCATAGAATTCATTCATTCTTTAACAACAAAATAATCTTCACGATAAACAAAAAAAACTAAATAGTCATT
Organism: Oxytropis ochrocephala; assembly: GCA_020916435.1. NCBI lineage: Eukaryota > Viridiplantae > Streptophyta > Magnoliopsida > Fabales > Fabaceae > Oxytropis > Oxytropis ochrocephala. Next base: position 30,467,066 of record CM037089.1, read on the forward strand.
TTCTTGTTATAACATTATAGTCTTTAATAATAAACAAAAGACATAAAATCAATAGTCTTCCACCAATATAGTCTTGTAGAAAAGGAAATTTTCGCACACCGTAGAGGAGAGCATGAGAAGAACAATGTATGTAGGATAGGGTTTCTTATTGTGGGAACGTGGGGTTTTGTATTTAAGTAATGAGTGTTTTATTAGTTTAATGATGGGTATGGATATTCATGATTATGTATATCATTATATCTGCCTCTGCATCCATTAACTAATATATAGTTGAAATATTTGTTTATTTTATCCACAGGTATCCGTTAAGCTATCTTCCTCGTGCCCGCAAATATTATCCACAGATATTTATGGGTATCCGTTAAGCTATCCGCCTTGTGCCTGTTGCAAATATTATCTGCGGATATCCACATTTTTTGCCATCCTATCAACAATAGTCATGACTATATCGATAGTACCTTGTGGTCCTCGAATTCATGGTAATGTAAGGGACGGTATTTGGACTCATTTTTATGGTTCTTTTTTCTTCCTGAGAAGACAATATCAAAGGGCTTTATGCCTTTGGGAGCTTCTCCTTTCTCAGTTTTTCTGCCTGTTTCAAAGGCTTAATTGTCCATGTCAGTTAAAACAATGTTGTCTTCAGTCCTTCTCACACTACAGCTTTCAAAATCATTTTCAGCTAAAAGTTGCATCCATGGTGACAAATATTTTGTTAGAATCAGTATCCAAGAAAACCTCTATATAAGAGTTTTAAAATCCAAAATTTTACTCTGCATTCTGTAAATCAACCTATAACGGATTCAAACATCACAGAAAGAAGGACTAGAAGAAGAAAACCAAACTAGTGTTATTTGAAACAATCCAGAGATCGAATATTTACAGAAACAGTTGTTGAAAAACACAACAAAGCCTTCTCAACACAACACACAAGATTACAACAAGACATGTTAAACTACAATGGACAGAAACCCATGATGATCTGTGAAAACATTTAGACCAACTCAGCACGCATCACCGCGGCCATGCCTATGAATCACTTTAAATCATCACTTTGCATTGCATCAATAGGACATTGACGCTCTAATGTTATTCTGGCATGGCAAGGAACAAAGTTTCCATTGAAAAGCAGGTCCACAGCAAAGTTATCTAGTAAAGTCTTATCTTAGTATCGATTATGCTTCGGCAAATGGGACAGATTTGAAGGTCTTCCCCACATTCACAACAAGTCTGTCATGTGTAAGGAAACATTACATGTTGTCTTAACTAGGTTTACATTAGATTAAAGAATATTAATTAACAGCAAGTAGTTAAATTGGTTACCTGATGTCCACAACCAAAGGCCATATCCTTCACATTGGTAAGACAGATGGGGCAGACCTGTATTCAACCATGTCATATTGTAAACTACTACTACTGCTATTGAAGGTGACATCATAAATGGCTATGATGGCGATATTAAGGGAGTAAAGAAAATCTACATTTAGATGATTCTAACATTGGAATGCATGGTCTCAATACCTTATTATCATGTAAAGAGCTTGTAGATGGTTCTGTGAGAACACTGCTATTGCAGCCAGTATTACTTGTTGCACTCTGCTGAAAACTGTTTGACCGAAAAGATTTTGCGCCGGTGTTGGAAAGAGTTCTATTATAAAGAGGTGCAGGTAGAGGAATCCTATCCGGTGAATGTCCCCTCCGTGAACTACTTACATCAATGAAGATTTTCAAAGTCAGTTTTAAGTTGTTACACCAGAAAACCCTACCTAAAAAGTTTGAAGCACAATATTTTAATTAGTTACCCTAATAAGCCAAGCTCTATGGTTGCCTTATATTGAGAAGGTATCTCCATCAAAGCTGAAAGAGCAAACTCTGTCTCTCTTTGGTTTGGACTAACATTCCTTGACATTATCTTAGTATAATTCACGAACTACACACGGCGATGAACAAAATTAATACACTTCAACATAATAGAAAGAGTTATCATTTATAAATTGGCAAGTCAAAAAAAGCTAAGTGAATTACGCCATACCTGAAAATTGTCAAATGCCCGAGAAGGGATATTATCATCAAATTCCCTCATCATATCCCACGGTCCATCTCCAACTCCTACCAAAACTATTGACAGTGGATACTCACTGCAATTTAGAATGAGTATAAGTTTTCAGAATCTATGAAACACCGACACAGACACCAGTCTTAATTTCAAAAATACAAGTAATTGAAGTGTCGGTGTCCAACACAATACGTGTCCAACACCGAACACGTATTTATCCAGAAGTGTCGGTGCTACAGAGTTCAGAATAGTACTTCACATGAGAGAAAATTAGAAAACTAAATACTTACCTGGCTTTTACAATTGCATTTATTGTCTTTTGTTCCTGTGAACTTAAGTGTCCATGTTCTGTGTCAACACTTCTGGTCACCTGTGGCAACATGCTGAACATTAGTATTTGAAACTTGACATGATTGATACAGAAAAAACAGTACTTACCTATGAACAGTGTGAAATATTATGAATCAAAGAACTAATTACCTGTCCATCTGCAATTATAAGCAGGACATGATATTGGCCACCACTTTGCTCAACAATAGTAATGGCCATTTCAATAACTGGGGCAAACGAAGTCGGTCCTGTTATATGAATGCAATGAGTTACAATGAGCCTAATTATGTCCAAGATAACTGGTTAAGCAATAAAGACAACACCTGCAAGCTTGAGTTGAGGAACAATTTCTCTGTATCGTGCCAGAACTTCCTCGAATCCGTTGCAGAATCTCTCTTCTGAATAGAAGCTAAAAACATCTTGATCATGTGTAGATGCTGATAAATAATAGACAAAAAAGAAACAATCATGTTTGTCAGATGGAAAATAAAATACTTGATTGGAAAAGGCATTTGGTTTGATATCCGATATTACCATCTCCGAATCCAAACATGGAATCAAGTTATCTTCGCGAAAGTAGATAAAGTTTTGCCAATAATAGATATTGCTTGTTCGTAAGGGGTTTTGATCAATTCCAGTATGATGTAAACTTTTTCGATTGAAGGACATCTTCCTAATAAAATGAAGTGTATATTTAGCCTTAAAACTCACAACAAAAGAAGACTAAAGGATCAAAATGTAAGAGATAAGACCTGTCCATTCATTGCTCTTTGTGAAATCAATTCCAACAATGAGATTAGAAGATTCCAACCCAGCATTTGAAAGAGCAGCAGTAACCTGTGTTCAATTACTTCATTATTTGACAATGATAATATGTATTTTTCTCTGAAGTTGCAACAATGCTACATAAATATAAATACTCCCTCTAGTCTCTTTTATAAGCAAAAAGTGGTCGATACAGGTTGATGTATCTGGTCCAAAATTTAGACCAAAAAGTGAACTCATATTCTACACAAAAATCTCAGAACATCTCCTTTTAATTTTATCCAATAAAATGGATTAAAATGGTCCCTTTCATTTTTTTCTCAGTTTCTTTTGTTTCCCTTTGATTAAAACAGCAGGGAGTATAATTGTTAAAGTCAATGATAAGAACAGTGCCTTTGGTCTCCTTCTAACCCCACCAGAAAACAAAGACTAATGATAATGACAAACAATTCCACAGATATAACAAAAAATCACAAAACACTGTTACATGCAATGATCTAATTACCTCATCCAATGAACTGTAATTATCAGCTATCCTTGAATACCTTCTATCCAATTTCCTTTTTGGCTGTGAATATTCATAAACTGGAGCTGATGCAGATGCAAGGTGATGTTGAGGTGTTTGATATGGATTTTGTTGAAGATATGGTGATTGTGATTGTGATGGTGGGTATCCACCATAGTTATTATTATTGTCCCATGAAGATGAAGATGAAGAGCCACCATATTCATATGAAGAAGCATGTCTTCTAGTAGGTCCTTTTGAACTACTCCCTCCCATAATAATCTCTTTCAGAATATATCCCACAAAACATAAAAATGCAACCAAAGCTGTCCAACTCTCCAGCTGAAAAATCCAAAACACATATATCAAATTAATATAACTTAGCTTAAGGAATCAAATTAGAAGAATACAATAACTAAAAGGATAAAAAGGTAACAACTTTGAGTAGCAGAAGAATTGGGCACTTAGTAAAATTTCTTCTTTTTTTTTTTCTGGGAAACTAAGAACAAGTTATATGCAAATGAAGAAAAATACTATTCAACCCAAAATCTGAGAAGGTAATTTCTAGGTCATTAGAGAAGAGAAAGAGAGTGATGAGACTTATTCATATACCTCTAGATGCATGGCTACAATATAACAGGAATTGAAAGTGAAAGAGATATATAAGAGTGGTTTTAGAAGGAACCCAGTAAGGTCAAGTCAACTGGTGAAACTTTTTCTCAACTTTCATTTGTTAGTCTATGTTTGTAAACTATAATCTATATGTTATTAATGGAGTTGCAATACTTAATAAGTTAATAACATCCGCACTCTACTGCAAATTAAATATTTTATGGACATTTCATTTTATAATATAAATGTTTATATCAAGTTAACAAGAAACTATTCATTTTCTATTTTTCTGTCATAACAGAAAGTTGACACGTGATTTTTCTTGTATTAACTTTTTTCTATAAAAAAATGATGAATGTTTTTATATTTTCCCCACTGCTCCTTCCTAGCAAATCATTAATGTTCATGAATGTCAAACCATGCTCACAGTGCGAAATTACATGGAAGGAGGACATGGTTGACAAAGAGTTTTTTTTTTAATTGATGGAAGAGATTGAGAACACGAAGCTTAATTAATGTGGTCCTTAACGGGATGGATAATGACTCATATATTCATAGTACTTGTTTTCTTCCTCCATGCTAGCTAGGTCTTGAGTTCGGTAAACATTTGGTTGGATGCAATAATGATTCTAGCTTAAAGCATTGAGATTTGAGTAACAATGTGAAAGAGAAAAACATTGAATTTGCTTGTAAGTATCAAAAACATTGAATTTGCTTGTAACATTGTGATAGAGCTAGGACCCTAAAGAGAGTTTAAATAGGAGGTCTATCTTAAAATCCTTGAAATTACATTTACCTATCCATAATTAGTTAAGCATTCACATTTGTCTTAAAAAAATACACTCTCTCCGTTTCACACTTACTAAAAATGTTATTTCAAAATAAGTGTCGCTTTCTAATTTTAAAAATGTTTTACCAATTTTACCCTATAATTAACACGCTAAATTGCATTTTTGGTCTTTTATCTTTGACATGAGTTTCAGTTTGATATTTTATCTTTTTTCCCACTTTGGTCTTTTATGTTTCAAAATTTGTGTCAAAGTGGTCCTTAATTTATGTTTGATATGTTTCAGTTTGGTTCCTCAAAACAAAAACACAGAAAAATGAATAACACTATGAATGTCTTCAAGAACACTAAGAACACTTCAATGTCTTGTTTCTTTAATAACTCATGCTATGTGTGATCGAATTGAATGAAAGTGGGCTCTAACTTGAATTAAATGTCACAATGAATTCAATGGAACCAAAATTAAGCTCAGAAAAGTGCTTATGCGCAAAATCACTTATGGAATCGAAAGTTTGAAGAGGAGAGGAAGATGAGTTGAACGCAATTGATTTGAAACCTTTTACTATAGTTCAATTTCTGCACTCAATACAAGTTGAAGACAATTGGTTTGGCACAAATTGGTTGAGAAATGAGAAAATAAGAGCAGAAAGACGATTTATAGATGCGAATTGCTTCTTCACAGCGTTTGTGTTTAATCGCTTTCTGAACAAAATGCTTGTCATATTCTGATTATTTGTTATGATTCTTTGTTGTATTTCGAGTTTTGGCTTAGGAGTCGTTTAATTTGGTGCTCTATAGCAAAATCATCATTGTTGAGATTGAAGGTTTTTGGAACTTCGAGTTCAAGCTTTCAGTTCCAAAATTGATTTTTGTGCATAAGCACTTTTTCTGCTTAATTTTGGTTTCATTAAATTCCTTTAATTCAAAAGAGTCAAGACTTATTCAATTCAGTCATGTATTGCATGAGTTATCTAAGAAGCAAAACATTGAAGTGTTTTTGGTGTTCTTAAAGACATTTATGGTGTTCTTCATTTTTCCGTGTTTTGGTTTTGAAGGACCAAGGTGAAAAATATCATACCAAACTGAAACATATCAGACATAAACTAAGGACCGCTTTGACACATATTTGAAACATAAAGAACCAAAGTGGGAAAAAAGATAAAGGACCAAAAATGCAATTTAGGCTCATTAATACTATGAGCATCACTCCTAAGTCATTATTATCTACTTTGCATTTATAATGACAGTAAATACACCAATTACTAATAAGGTCAATTTCGTAAAATTATTCTTCTCTTCCTTCAATCTAACTCTCAATTGGGAGAATGAAGTTAGCGAATATTAATATCTAGGTTGTTTGTTAGAGTAGTTTCCCATTTCACATTTCGTCTATGTATTTACTACCAAGTTAAAAATATTAACTTATCTTAGGATTTTGGTCTAACTTATCTTCGGATTTGTAAGACATTTTCTTAGGATTTGTAAAATGAGAGATCTCACTTGTTTTATAAACTCTTTTGTGCCATTACTTCTAGTCAATGTGTAACTTGAATTTCTCTCAATACACCATCTTATGTCGAATATTATTAGGTTTGGTCCATAGATAATAATTGTGGGTGGCTTGAGATCATTAAGGTGCAAGATCCTTTATACTAAGGCTTAACTACTAGACTGGTGTTCGCAAGTTAGTTGGGTTGAATTTGACCCAATTCGATACCCGAACCGATCAATTATCTTTGGATTGGGTTAATTTCTCTATCAGTACTTTTAACACTAAAACTGAACCAAAAAAAAACGATCAACAATGGGTTGGGTTGGGTTGGGTTCACGGGTCACGTAAAAAATAACTTTTAAACTCTAATAAAAAAAGTAATTCAATCAACTCATTTATACTCGAAAATTCATCCACAGTTTGAAACAAGTCCATCACTAAATATATATTAGCTAAAGCATACGTGGATCAGTTAGGAGGTCTCAAATGAAGAAGATCTCTCATATTAGATTTAGCTTCGAATTTTACAATAATAAAAACTAGGCTAAATTACTGTTTTGGTCATTTATCTTTGGCCTTGATTTCATTTTGGTCTTTTATCTTTTTTTTCTCGTTTTGGTCCCTCATCTTCAATTTCTGTGTCATTTTGGTCCCTCTGTTAAGTTTCTGTTAAAAAAAAGGTTATGTGGCAAACGGAGATGACGTCAGCAATGACGTCACTGCCACATGTCAACATCTTATTGGACCTGTGTGCCATGCGACACTGATATGACATATCATCACCCCATGTCACTACCGACACGTGGCGCTGGCATATGGCATAATGGAAGAGAGTGTGTTACTAAAAATATTATCAATTTTGGCAAGCATGGGGGGTTCGAACTCGTGACCTAAACATTACACACTCTCTGAATTACCACTGAACCACACGTTGATTTTGGTATATTGAGCCAACAAAAAATATATAATACATATTTCCTTATTAAAAATGAAATTAAACTCCCAGATCTGAAACCTGATTCACCTTCAACCTTTCAACCTTCAAACTACAAAACCTGCAAATCCGAATCTTCTTCATATATGCAGAAAACGCAAAATTCGAAATCCAATGAAAACAATAGGAAAATGAGCAAATTCGTTTCTGGGTTACGATTCGTTTATGGGTTTCGATTCATGTTTTGATTTTGGGTTACGATTCGTTTTTGGGTTTCGATTCGTTTTTGGGTTTCGATTCTGGGTTAAAATTGGTTTTGGGTTTCGAATCTTTTTCTCTTTTTGTTCTTTGCAGATTCCAGTTTATGGTTTGTTTTGTTCTTCTTCTTCTTCTTCTTTTCTTTCTAATTCCAGTTTAATAAGATTTCTCTGTGTCTATTTTTTTTCTTTCTAATTCCAGTTTATTAACAATACTTAAATAAAGTTCATGGAAATATTGTTGTTGTTGTTCATGGTTGCAAGGAAGAAGATGAACTAATTCCAGGGAAGAAGATGAGTAATTGTTGTTCATTATCTCAAACAAGATGAACTATGAATTTTTGAACTAATTTCTCTGTTGTTGTTGTTCATGGTTGCCCATGTTTGTTGTTCATTGAAATGTTGTTGTAGTTTTCTAATTTTGTGTTTTTTATGTTTGTTAATTTTATTTTGGCAAAATATCTCCCAAGGTCCCTTAACTTATTTATTTTGTAACGAATAGGTCACTTAACTTTTTTTTGTAACGCATAAGTCCCATAACTTAATTATTTGTAACGAATAGGTTCCTTAACTTTTTTTGTAACGCATCGTTTCCTTAACTTTCGAAAATGTAACATTGTTGCCCTTAAAAATCTCTCCCTTAAATAAGTTAAAAGGGGAAACAGTGTTACGTTTTTAAAAGTTAAGGAACCTATGCGTTACAAAAAAAAAGTTAAGGGAACTATTCGTTACAAATAAATAAGTTAAGGGATTAATGTGTTACAAAAAAAAGGTAAGGGACTTATTCGTTACAAATAAATAAGTTAAGGGACGTGGGGATATATTTGCCTTTTATTTTTAGTTTTGAGTTTATGTCAACTTGGTCCCCTATGTTTTTTTAGTTTCAATTTGGTCCCTCATTTGCCACATCACTTATTGAATTCCAAGTCAGCCTGACACTTAAGACGCCACGTCAGCAGATAACTGTCATCGTGGCGTCTGTTAAAGTAATGGACGGAAAATTACAAAAAGGGCCAAATTGACACAAAAATGAAAGATGAGAGACCAAAACGAGAAAAAGAAGAAGATAAAAGACCAAAATGAAATCAAGGCCAAAGATAAAAGACCAAAAGAGTAGTTTAGCCTAAAAACTATAAATGTGAGTTTATGAGTTTGCAGGTTCAAAATTTAAATTTGCTACCCGATTCAAACACCTTTGAATTGAATGGGTTGATTCGTGTTGGACGCAAACTTGATTAGGTTGGGTTAAAATGAAGGTTGGGTTGGGTTTTTTTTGACCAAAGGTTGGGTTGGTTTTGATGAGCGGGTTTGTGGCTTGACTCGTACCCACGAACACCTTAAACTAGATATGTCTCACTCAAATATCTATGTTGGTTAATAATGTGATAACTTATGTCTTGCATTTTGGCTCTTGGAATGTTGCTTATTAGAATTTAAAAAATTATACATTTATTCTCATTATGTTCAAGGGAAAGAGACCTCAGCTGTTTCAAAATTCGATTAAGAAGTAAGTAAAATCTGTCTCCAATTTATTAATCACCAAGATCAAAATTAAGTATGAATCGTCTATTTAGATAGAGTGAATAAATCACTCACTCCTAATTGAAATTAGAAATTATAAAAGCATCGTAGGAAATATGGAGAGAGATACAAATATTCACAATAGAAAATGTTTTGTTTTTATTTAAAAAGAGTTTAATTTATATACACAAATCACAGTATACACGCTTTCTGTTATCTACCAATAATAGTTTGATGTCATTAAAAAGAAGTTCTTCGATTAAGAACCACCGACGCATTACGCCACCATATATCATGACGTGATTGATGGATAATGTAATAACACATAACGCCATGATATCTAATTAAACTCATTTAAAAATCTAAGCAATGCTTCCTTTCAATAATACCCGAAAGAAATGTTTAAAAGAACGGTCAAGATTTAACGGTGAATGGAAAATCGAACGATGTAGAGACGACTCATGATGAGGAATGATGCTGGGGTCTGATTCCCCTTTCGCAATTCAACAGCTATAGCTCAATCCAATCGATCCATCAAGTTGGGATTAGGGTTTCACATTGGATGCAAATGGACTATTCTACAGAGTTTTCTATGGATCGCCGTCCCCGAAAAAGGCCTAAATTGGCTTGGGATCTTCCTCAAACCCATCCAAAGGTAACACACCTTTCAGTTTCTTCACCATCATCCATTTCGTCTTCCTTTCATTTTTGGGGGAAAATCCACCATGATTTCAAACAAAATATATCCTATAAATTTACCTGTTTTGATTCCGGGAATACTCTTACATTTTCTACTGTATTATTTTTTGAAGAAAATTAATCGAAATTTGGTTGTTTTTTAGTGATACTCTTCCGTGAAAATTATCATGTAGACGTAATTAGCTGAAAAACGGTTCCTTTTACTTTATGTAGTTAATTGATCGTTAATTTTGTGCAAAAATGTTAATATGAAATATATTCTGATCCTGAAAAGAGAGTCTTCTTATTATCACTTTGTTAAAATTGTACAGTTTGATGCTTACCATCTAATGTTAACTTGTTGCATAATTTTCTTGTTAGATGTTATTTTCAATGAATTTAAGCATTTTATAAAATTTTCTTAAAATCAATGGTTTAAAAGAAAAAAAAAAGGGTGGGTTTGCATTTTCAATTACTGTAGTATGAGTAAGTCGATGTGTGTAGGCTCATCCGGGGATGTATTATGGACAAGAGTTTTCCAATGTGACAACAAGCTATGGAACACTGAGGGTACTTCCTGACCAAGCTGGTCTTTCAATAAAGGGATTGGCTGAAAAAGGTTCTCCCCAATGGCGAGACGATGACAAAGATGGACATTACATGTTTGCGCTTGGCGAAAATTTAACTCCTCGGTGTAAATGCATTTAACCACCATTGAAAAGTTTTTCTCCATTTACTCTTTCAATTAGACATGCTTATGCTGCTTGCTGAACATTCTAAACTTGTGCCCATTGTTTTTATGATTGGTGCATAGTTCTTTCTGTTATCACTTTCCCAATGTTCACTTTATGGTTTTTATGACTACTTATGTGATATGTGATGGTTGTATATTTATCTCAAACTTTATGAAAGGACAAATTGTTTTACTTGTATGTTCAAAATGTGTGTTTTAAGTTTGGTCAAGTTGCATGATAATTTTACCTTTCCCTCCAAAACTTTATTTTCTTCAATCTTACCTTTGTTTAAACCTTTTGATAATATATTTCCCTGTATTTTTCTTCTCTTACTTGCATCTTAAAATATTTCATGAAATGTCCTTGGGAGTCTTGACGGGTAAGGGATTTGTTTTGATGTCTTAATTTTATACATTTTTAACTTCATGTAATCCTAATGCGTCCTTGTTTCTACACTTGCAGATAAGATCCTCCGGAAAATTGGTGAAGGTTATTATCATCAGTATCTTTTTGCTTCTTTAAGTTTTTCTTTATAGAACTTCAGTTGTATCCTTACATTCTCTATTCTATGTTGACAGGCACTTTTGGTCAGGTTTTGGAATGTTGGGATAGAGAAACGAGGGAGCTGGTTGCCATAAAAGTTGTGCGGAGTATTAAGAAATATCGCGAGGCGGCAAGATTAGAGGTTGATGTACTCCAATTGCTTCTGAAGTATGACAGGAGTGGCAGCCGGTAAGTGTGCTTTCTTCTAATTTTTCGTATATAGTACTACTGGCTATGAATTGATGGTTGTACCAGTTGTTAAGTCATTTTATCATATGCAGCTGTGTTCAAATACGCAACTGGTTTGACTACCGGAACCATATTTGTATTGTGAGTATCTAATTAACATATGGTGACATCATTTCCAAACTTCACTAACATTTCTGGGGCTTAAGACTTGTCAATGAAATTTTACAGGTATTCGAGATGCTTGGACCAAGCATATATGATTTTCTCCGGAAGAACAATTATCGCCCATTTCCAGTTGATCTTGTCCGTGAGCTAGGAAGACAGCTGTTGGAATGTGTAGCATGTGTGTAATTGTTACTTCCACTGTGTCTTTTCTTTCCAAAGTTGATGGCCAGAGTCCTATAAATTGCATTAGTCTCTCGACTTTAGGCAACTCGTGAGCTTATGATGGTTACTTAGGGGTTCATTCTTATTCTTTAACCGTTCACTTTTCCCCCCTAGAGTACATTTATAAGACGTGTGATTTACTTATCATTTAAAACCATTTTACTTTTTGTGGATGGATAGAAATATATCACCCGCTCCCAATGAGAGTTGGAAAAGAAGGGAGGATATTGTTCAAATTTACATAATAATTAATACCCATGTTGACTGTTTTGCTAAACTTGCAGTCGTGCATGATCTGCGCCTCATCCACACTGACTTAAAGCCTGAAAATATACTTTTTATTTCCCCAGAATATGTGAAAGTGCCTGACTACAAGGTATTTCTGCTTTCTTGCTGTTCAATTTTTAGATTATGTTTTCTTTGTTCTTCAAAAATGTGTGGTAGTGGTGCTATATTCTACTCTACCCCATGCCTAAAGTTATGCTAAAGCTTTGTCAAATTATCACAAATTCTTAAACTGCAGGTCACATTCCGGTCACCAAAAGAGGGAACCTCTTATAAGAGACTGCCAAAGTCAAGTGCTATTAAGGTTATTGATTTTGGTAGTACAGCCTACGAGCACCAAGATCACAACTATATTGTCTCTACTAGGCATTATAGAGCACCTGAGGTTATTCTTGGCAAGTTTCTATGTCTCTTATTTTCTATGTATTATGGTCTATAATCTATATTGTCTCTACTAGGCATTATAAGACCAATATCACAACTATTTTGTCTCTACAACACCTACTATGACTTCCATATTCACCTTATACCTTGTTTACTTGCTTCTAGGACTTGGTTGGAGTTTTCCTTGTGACATATGGAGTGTTGGCTGCATTTTGGTTGAGTTTTGTTCGGTATGTCGAGGTCCTCAATATAATAATATAAATCATAAGCCAAAAAATTGATCCAAATATACTAAATTAGCAGTGTTATGAACTGCAAAACGGTTTCAGGGAGAAGCTCTATTTCAGACACATGAGAACTTAGAGCATCTAGCAATGATGGAGAGGGTTTTAGGCCCAATACCTCAGCATATGTTGAAAAGAGCGAAGTGTGTAACATTTCAAATGAATAAAATCAGTAATGTTTTTGTTAGTTTGCAATGATTGATATTCTCTAACTGCTGCTGTCTCTTGCTTTCTTGCACAGCCGGCTTGCAGAGAAGTATGTCAGACGGGGTAGACTGAACTGGCCCGAAGGAGCAGTCTCTCGAGAAAGCATCAAATCTGTTTTGAAACTACCTCGTCTTCCTGTCTGTAACATATTTTAGTTGGCTAGCACAATTTCCTCTTATATTCTACATTCTTAATGTTTTTTTTTAATGTTCCAGAATCTGGTGATGCAGCATGTGGATCACTCGGCCGGGGATCTTATTGATCTATTGCAGGGTCTACTTCGGTTTGACCCTGCTAGCAGGCTGAAGGCTCATGAAGCTCTGAGGCACCCCTTTTTTACTGGGGAGCATTACCAGAGGTTTCAAATATAGGATATATCTACAGTTTCCCATGAATGGATTACTTACATCTACTGCCACCCATGTTTGCCTGTTGTATGTTTAGCTATAGTTTCTTGGTGGTTATTTTTTTTTTTTTGTGATGAATACCAGAGTGTGGGGGTTTTATTTCCCCCTTTAATTTTCTTACTGTTGTAGATAAATTTGTTGTCTGGAGGATCTTTCTCCATCTCCATTTTTGTACCATTAAAATGTAATTACTAATTATAAGAATTTCAATTTTGATGCAAACCTTGCTTTGACCAGCTTGCATGTGATGATTAATGAGATATTGAACTTATATAATTAGTCAAGTCATTAGCAAAATCATGGCATAGTTGTTGCATTTAAGGTGGATTAGACATACAAGTTATACTCTGGATGCTCTTCATGTTGAAGGAGCAAGTTAGACATACAAGTTATATGTGGGGAGAGATTCTTGCGTACATTGAGTAGTATTATATTACTTTTAAGAACACTAAACACAACCGCATAAATATTCATGTTGTTAGAATTATTAATTTTTTAAAAAAATTAGATTTAGATGGTTACAAAACTTGCTTTTGAGGATATTAGAATTTATTTATCCTCTATGAGACTGTCATGGAAAGTGTAATGATAATAAAGAAGAGAAAACAGAATGCTTATACCATACAATTGCAATTAGCTATAATGAATTTGTGCCCCAATAAAATATAAAACTGAAATTAATACAGTTTTTTACAATATCATTAGTAAGCTTCTTTACATCCTTCATCAAACGTCAAAAATCAGCCTTGGTTGTTACTTTTACCACACCCCCTCCTACTCCAAACACACCCCCTCACCCTACACATTTACCAAACTAACCCCACTTACAATTCTATTTCCCTCTCTATCCCTCTCCCTCTTCTTCTCTAACACCCAAACCTCCCCTCTCTCCACTCCAAAACCCACCCATCCTCACCTTCATCATTCACTCCCATTCAACTACCCATCATCGTTGAATTGTTATTTCGAGTAATAACCCTACCAAACATTTTTCATTTTGGTTCTGCTTTGAGTTTTATACGCCATTTTTTTTTCTAAACGCGCTTCGATTCGAATAGTGTCGTTCGAACATGTTCGCATGCACGTGTTCGAACAGTGTAAACCGGGGTGTGAATTTTGCTTTGTTCGAATGAATTTCATTCGAACATGTTCGCATTTGAGTCCGCTCGAGCAAGCGTATGACAAAGAATCGATAAGTTGCGGCTTCTCGCGCGTTTTTTTTGGTTAAATGGATGAAAATGAGGGTGCATCTGGAGCAGTTGAGTTGTCAACTGTAGAAGCTGAGATGTCAACTGTCGCAGTTGACATCTCAACTGACGTCGTTGAATCCCAAGACTTTACTAGTTCCTTCCAAACTGATACGGTAAGAATGAATTTGTTGTTTTAATTTTAGCTAACTATTCAAATTATGTAATTGACACATGGTAATTGAATTTCAGTTATTTTCTACTCGTGAGGAGCTTCTGACTTGGAGTGCGTGCGGTTGGAAAATCTCTTGGGATGGTGATTGTTATAGGAAGATCGACACCGACGACGATCGTGTAAACAATACCGCATGTTGATTTGTGATAAAGCTGGATCATATAAGACAAATGTTGAGGAAGGCACAAACACTAGAAAATGTTGTTGTCCCTTCAGACTGAAAGGGAAATTTATTAAGAAGCTTGGAGGATGGATTTTGAGGGTTATGAATGGAACTCATAACCATGGGATGGTTACTTATCATGATGGACGTCCGTACATTGGTAGGTTAAGTTCAGAAGAGAAGGAACTAGTGGCTAGAATGACTAGGAATCATACTCGGCCTAAATTGATCCTTAATGAGTCAAATTGATGAAGCTCGATGATAACTATACTGGTTGTGAAACAAATATACAACCGCTGCCAAAGGCAACGGCCGGCTATGCGTGAGGGTAGGACTGAGCTCCAACAACTCATGTTTTATTTGCAACGCGATAATTATGTTTCAAAAGCTCTTACTTTGACACCAGCTCCTGTTCTTACACTGAATCCTATTGTTACAGATGTTGCAGTTATGGATGTATTTAATACATACATCGTAGGGATGCCGACATACATGCGTCCCTATGTTGAAAAAATTGTTAATGTGGTTGGTGATGGTAATCGTGGATTCCGTGTATTGCGGCATTTCTTGGAAGGGTGAGAGGAGGCTTGGCGCGTCGATCGGGCCGATCCGATGGAGGAGCTTAACCAATACAATGACTTCTACACTCGACTGTATGGTGGTATTGGTAAGGTCACATTTTTGATGAAGTCGTTGTTGAGGGCACATCATGGGAACAATGTTGAAGATAATTGGATGATTATACCGATATGGGGGTATCCGATCGCAAATAAGTACAAAGTTGTCCCGAGTTGTTGGTCACCTAATTGTTGTTACACAATTTTTCCTTCAATGTTGCGCCATTCGTAAGTGCCCGACGCTTCAACATCCTATTGGTACGAACACAAACACTTTGTATGCAGTAAAGTGTCTTCTATTTAGATTCAAGTAGTCATTCCAAAACATTACATAACATTATGTTTTTGTTGTCTTTTTGAAGATCTTTATGAAGCCCGGAAGTCCAATGCCCTCGCCGGATTTGATGTGGATGACTAATAGGGCACCCATAGCAAAGGGTTGGGACTCGCTTTTTATTAGCCGCATGCAAAAGTGGAAGTGCTTGCTCATACAATCACAACCCCCCCCATCCCCTTCCTTGTGTAGATTTAAGTAAAGATACTGATGGTAGTCAATGTTAAGTTAGATTTATAATTTTGGTACACAACTTTGTATATGACTATTAGTAGGAAACTTTTGAAATGAAAAAACTCTGTTTCTGTTTCTGGTTTTTAAGTTTCTGCTTCTGTATAACATTGGTTCGAATGATACCATTCGAACTCCTGTTCGAACGCCACCCTTCGAACATGTTCGAATAAAGCCATTCGAGGCACCAATAACACACCCTCACACCAACAGTTGGCAATATTCCTTAACACGCATGAGTTTGTTCGAACAGGTTCGAACGATGTCGTTCGAACAACAAAAATTCCTTAACACGGACAAGGTCGTTCGAACCTGTTCGCACAAGGCCGTTCGAACAGTCACTTAAACCACGCTGCACGAGCGTCCCACGCGAGGCCATTTTTGGAAAAAAAATGTTTGGGGGCGTGCGATGAGTAAACAGGGGTGTGGGAAAAGTAAAAGCCATCAGCCTTATCAGGAATACAAATGACCTGGCCCAAGTAAAACTTTGTAAGTACCCCTTTTCACTTGGGCCCATGCTTCTTACACACCTCCTCCTACTCAACACCCACTACCCAGATGCGTGAAATGATGAAGATGCCCTTAATGAAACGCTGCACTTTTTTTTGCGAGACATGGAGGGTTCGGTAGATTAGCACCGAATCAGTTTAGTGGCTAAGTACCGAGTACGTTAAATGGCCAGGCACACACTCCCAAAGTGGTTTTGAATTGGTTCGATGGTTAAAATCTGAATCATTGTGGAGTATTTTTGGAATTTTTGGAGGTGGGTGGTGAGTAGGAGGGAGTGTGTAAGAAGCATGGGCCTTCACTTGAGCCTGTGCTTAATTGTCCAAAAAAAAAGCTTGTTTTCCATAAGAGGCTTTTTTTTAAAGGAGACCGAATTTGTACACTTAAAAAATGATAAACATTATAAAATAATTAAATAAACCACCCAAATTATTCTTGGAGATGTATTTATTTTTGATCTAGAGGTCTTCGACATCGTCTCGATATCCAAGAGAAAGAGATTTTGATTAATCCAAAGTTCGATCGGAAGGTAAGTAAGCTAGACCCCTATTTATTCTATCGTGATGGTCGGGATTTAAGAATATGACGATGAAATTGGATAGCAAACAAATCACTAACATTTGATAACACTATGAAAATGATAAAATGAATAAAAAACAAGGAGAAAATGCAACTCGCTAAATAATTGGGTTGACTTAGTAGGCCGGGCCGAGCTGGATGATCAAATTTAACAACTCTAAGGGTGAGAGAGAGAAGAGAGAGTAAGGGGAGAAAGAATAATTTTGGCATGTTTGGTTAATTTTGGCATATTTCTCTCCTCTTTGCCTTAAACCAAACAACTCTCTTAATCTACTCTAATTCTCTCCTCTTTCTCTCTTCCCTCACTCTCTCTTCTCTCTTTCTCTCTTCCCTCTTTCTCTCCTAATCCAGACACACCCTAAGTGATAGAAGGGTGGATGAGTGTCCACTCATCATTTTAGAAATTAATTTGATTGGTTTAGTTAGTATAATTAATTCTATCAACTAAATTCCATGTGATAAATACCCTATCGATTAATTTACATTTTTGATGTACTTATTTCCCTTTTCACTAACCAGTCTCACCTGCATCCTAGCAGGGAAGTATTTTTGGGGCATGATGACCCATTCTTTTGAAGAAAAATAGTGAGAAGAAGATAGTAACTCAGGAGTGGACAAACCTATGGTTGTTGAATATTGTAGTAATGGTATCATCATACCATTACGTGTTTAGGGAGATAATTCTAAGGCGGCTAATTTGGACATAGTTTGTTTTCTAGTTGCATTCGCCACCCTTTTTTGACCCTTTGCTGTTTTAATTTCTTTTCATACACATTTCGCAATTTCCTAATTTAAGTAAGATTATTTTTTATTAAACCCGAAAATTTTCTGTCACAATTACAACCTCTTTTCTTGACCTTTCTTGAAAGCCACTGCATCTTTATATATATTGGCTTTTACCTAGAAACAACTACTAAGTACTAATATATATATATACGCATGCCATGCTTTAAGAATTAAGCTACAAGGACCAAGTAGTTAGTACTACTATTATTAGGGTGCTTAGTCAACTTGTTCAACGGAAAAACTAGCAACTTACACTATTTTATTTTGTTGAATTTGTGCTACTATACTAAATACATGTATTGTTTAGTTACAGAAAAAAAATGAGAGAAGCAAATAAGAGGAAAAATGATATTATTTTTTAGTTGTTTTATAGAAGAGAAAATAGAAGGGAACAAAAAAGTTAAATTTTCTCCTCTTCTTTTATTTGCTTGATTAGAAAGTGGGAGAAAAAATATTTATATGAAAGACATAAATACTTCTAAATAAATAAATAAAAATGACTAAGATATATCGCTTTTTTAAGAAACCGACAACCCGCCCAATTTATTTAAAAAAAAAAAGAAAAAAAGACAGAGAAGAAATGAATGAGAATTGCACTAAAACTCTTGTATCATCGTAAAGCTAAACCAAAGCAATAATAGGAGCTCAACAGAAAGCACCTAAAACACAAAGAACCAAAAGGCTAAAAAAACTAACTAACTAACAAAAGTTAGATAAACAATCTTGAAACGGAGAAACCAACTAATCTCTGGCTAGAAATTGATTTTCAGAAGATCTTATAACCCTCAAGTCAGATCAAAAAGAAACAGAGACAGAATTTGTCTTTGAGCGAGTGTTGTAAGCTGTTGTTTTCTGGACCAAATTCTTTTTGTGTTTCTACTTTCGGAACGTGGATACCACCTGATTGGACTTATTAACAACAGATCCAAGAGTCATATGGTCATCAGCATCGTCTGACACATCACTGCAATGCTTCCCCGAAACACTCATGTCGGAAGCAACCATTGGATTATAAATAACATTAGACTCTGATGCAAAAAGCGAATCAAGCCTGGTGGTGGGAGGTAGAGTGGAATCACTACCAATTCGTTGGCTTCAGAGGTGCTAGGCGACTTCTGGATGACAGAAAACTCTTGCATCTACGGGACCACAGGCGGCAAATGCTTCTCATCATCCGGAGTAACCGAGGCTGGGGCAATTAATTCTTCTGTAGATTGTGTGACCGTTCCAGCCTCAATCGATGGAGAATCCCCTTGTTGCTGATGCATCTGAGAAGGTTTCTCATTATTAAGATCTTTATGCTTTGGAACATAAACTTGTTTTACCCGAAGGTTCCTTTCTTTGCAAGCACTAGTGGTATGACCAATAGTATTACAATTCAAACAAAAGGAAGACAAATTTTCATACTCGATGCCAACTGAGAAAGCATAACCCGACCTCTCAACTAGGATGTGATTCCTAAATTCTGATTTGAGGTCTATATCAACCAGGATGCGATTGTAGATATAGTTGAATAGTTGAATAGTTGATGATAAAGATATAATTGAAGTTGGTGATTATAGTTGATTGAAGTGAGTGTTTTGATTAAAGATATAGTTGATAGTTGATGTGAAAGTGGGAACCACAAAAATAAAAAGTGAGATAGGAAAAAAAAGTTAGTTTAAGAGAAGGGTAGTTTGATATTTTTGGTAGTGAGTGTTTTGATAAAAGATGTAGTTGATTGTTTTTAATCATGTAATCAAACTACTACTTGGTTGGCATGCAACAGTGTTAAATTTCTTTAAGAAGAGCTTTACTGCCCAATGTGGTCATACCTAGGGTTGTCTCAAACAAATTGGGGGCCCTGTGCAAATCTTAAAACTGGGGTCCCAAATTTTTTTAAAAATCAAATAAATCACCAAAAACTGTAAACTACATTATTAAATAAATTGTAAATACCATTTTGATATAATCTCAAAATAATATCAACCTTCTAGTTACTTAAAAAGAGCCATCGTTGGAGCAGTTTTTGAAGCAAATTCATTAACCAAGTCTCATATTGTATTGAGTGGTCACCAATAATTATAAAGATACTAAACTTCAGACTATTTTAAGCTGTTGATAATTATGGGTTATGTGTTAGTTTTAATTTTTGGGGCCCTAATTTATTTATTTTTGAGGTTGGGCCCTCTGCGGAAGCACGTCTTGCACATGTTGTTAGACAGCCCTGGTCATACCCTGGTCATACCCCACTCAAATGATTAGTCTCTACAGTTGCGCGTAGATGATACCTAATTTATACCAAGATGACTACCAGTTGGTTGGTTTACTTTGAGCTCGTTGTTATTTGGATAAGTTATGTGTCATTTTAACAGCTCATGCTACCTTCCTTAGACAAACCTAGTCTCTTTTCCCTCAAACCCTAATCGTCATCTTATTATGGAAAAAGTGGAGTTATGAGCTTCTTAATGCTTATAAATGATACTATTGTTTTGGAGTTTTTGAGAAGTAGAGGTGGTATGTTGTGTCAAAAAAAAAAGTAGAGGTGGTATGGTTTTTAAAATTCAACAAAGGTATTCTTTTTACTTTAAAAATCAATCACTACTTTTCCATTTCTTTTCTTTTTCTCTAATACTACCAATCAATACCTCAAATCTATTTTTTCTCATCTTTCTCTCTCCCCCTCCCTGATCCCTCCTTACAACCAATCACACCTCAGAGAGTTAAATTTTTATTGCAACGCTCTCATCTATTTGACTCGCTGAAAATATAAATTATTTATTATATTGATAAAATAATTTTATTATAATGTTTAAATAATAAATTGAAGTAATGCATATTACGTTTTATCTACCAAAGTTTTAGAGTGAAGGGATATCGCTCTAGTCTAAGGTAAGAAATTTTTTTGGACTCTTTAAGTATTTACTATTGCGAATTACATTTACTCACCCGATAGACGGCAAAATCATTTCTCAAAAGATGTCGTATGTTCGATACTAAATTCAAACTCAATACCTTAATTAAGTCGTAAGACATCTCTATCATATCATCGTTTGGTTATATGTGCCGGATCATATCCTCCTGCCGCTAAGTTAACAGTAAAAGTGAAAGAAAATATTTGAAAAAGTAGGGATGATGAGGTGGCAGTTTGACGCGTTCCATTCCATGGTAGTGTGTAGTGTATGTGTAAGAGTAAGACCATGACTCTCGAATACTGAGAATTTCTTAGGTAGTAACCTACCTACCTGGTCTACCACTACCGTTTCGTGGGCTCCACTCCACTTCCCCAAACTATAACTATTTCAAGTACACGCTCTTTTTGCTCTCTCTCTCTCTCTCTCTCTCTCTCTGATGTGTTCACTTCTGTTCTGAATTCTGATGAACATTGAATTGAACACAGCAGGATTCTTTTGAACATTATCCCAAATCAGAGATCCACCATTCTAATCTAGTCTAGTATTGTATTGTATTGCTGTGTGTTATTTGTTTGAACTTGAATTGAAGTTTCCAACTCCCTTCATTCATCAGTTTCACCGAAGAAGAATAAGTCATAGTCAGAGACAGACAGAGGCTTAGACAATGACAGCTGGGTCAAGTGTTTTAGGTGAGAATGAGAAGAATATGGAACCTAGACTCATAAAAATACCTCCTCTCTCTCTCTCTCTATACTCAACACTCAACACTACTATAGTATAACATCAATCCTTTAATGGGTGTGAATCAATTTTCAATCTTTTTCAATTTCATCACTACCCTTTTATAATCATCAACAACAACATGTTAGGGAAGAAAGAAGAAGAAGAAAAAGAGAAGCCCTCCTTCGCTAGGAGAACCTATTCACGTTCAGCTTCATGGTCAGATCGATCACCTAACAACCGTAAACCACCACATGGAGGAAATATCAAACCACCAAGATCATCACTTTTACCACCTCTTCAACCTCTTTCAATTGATAAACGTAGCATTGAAGAATGGCCAAGTGCTGGATCTGATGATCTTGGTGTTTGGCCACTTCCACAAACTCCAAGAGGCTCCACAACACCAAAACCCATCAATGATTTTCAGTTCAAGAGAGACAAACTTGCTTTCTTTGACAAAGAGTGTTCCAGAATCGCTGAACATATTTACTTAGGAAGTGACACCGTTGCCAAAAACCATGAACTTCTCAGACAAAACGGAATAACACACGTGCTTAATTGTGTTGGTTTCGTTTGTCCTGAGTATTTCAAAAGCGATTTTGAGTACAAAACACTTTGGTTACAAGACAGTCCTACAGAAGACATCACTAGTATTCTCTACGATGTTTTTGATTACTTTGAGGATGTTAGAGAACAAGGTGGACGTGTTCTTGTTCATTGTTTTCAAGGGGTTTCTCGATCAAGTTCTTTGGTTATTGCTTATCTTATGTGGAGGAAAGGACAAAGCTTTGAAGATGCTTTTCAGTTTGTGAAAACTGCTAGGGGAGTTACAAATCCAAACATGGGTTTTGCTTGTCAGCTTTTACAGTGTCAAAAACGTGTTCTTGCTATGCCAGCAAGTCCTAGTTCTATTCTAAGGATGTATCGTATGGCTCCTCATTCTCCTTATGACCCTCTTCATCTTGTTCCTAAAATGGTTGACCAACCAAGTTTACAAGCACTTGATTCTCGTGGAGCTTTTATTATACATATCCCTTCTGCTATTTATGTCTGGATTGGGAAACTTTGTAGCTGTGTCATGTCTTCTAGTGCAAGAAGTGCTGCTTTTCAGGTTGTTCGTTATGAGAAGGCAAAGGGTTCAATTTTGACTATACAAGAAGATGAAGAACCAAATGGTTTTTGGGTTGCTTTTTCTGTTTCTGATGGTGATTCTGATATACAACAACAACAAGAAGAAACAGTGTTGGGTTCTGAAGACATGGAGATTGCTGATGATAAGGGGATTGGTGTGAGAAAAGTTGATGCTTATGATTCAGATTTTGAGATTTTTCATAAGGCACTTGCTGGTGGAGTTGTTCCACCTTTTTCGGTATCTAATATGGGATCGGAAACATGTCTTCCTGCTAGAGAAGAACATGGTTGGGCAAGACTGAGAAAGAAATTTGCTAGTGGTGTCATGAAGGAATTTTTAACATCACCTAAATGGAAATGTCATGTGATTGTGGAAGAAGAAAAACAAGATTTTTTAGATGACCCTGATCCTAATTTGTCAGTTCCATGTGGTTCTCCTGATTCCTTTGAATCTTCACCAAACAGCTTAGGCAGGGAAAAAGATAGTGTTGAAGCTATGGACTTATCTGATACTAGTCATGTTGTTGCTTCTTTGTTGCCACTATCTCCTCTTCCCACTTCAAATCATTTTCCTTGTTTTCTTTCAAAGTCACCAACACTTTCACCTTCAAGTTCTGATTATGCAAGTTCTTTTACATTTTCACCTTCTTCTACCAATTGGTCAGACTTGTCATTTGTGTCTTCTAGACAGCCATCACCATCTGGTCATGAATCAGCTGATCCCTTTTATGTTAAAGATCTGTCTTACTCATCAGCAAACTCCTTTTTATTTCACAAAGAAGTTGTCTCTTCTTCACCTTCAGAGTCATTTTCTACTGATAACACCACATTGGGAGGGGTAAACTCCTATTTGCCACCAAAGGGAACTTCCCTATCCATTGCAGAGCGCAGAGGGAGTAATCCACCACCTCTGATGTTGCTTCCTTCTGTCACTAAGAATGAATCCTCTCACGTCCATAAGAAGAATTTGGTAAGATCACAGTCATTCTCTGTACCTGGATTAGATGATAATGTGATGAAGGGTGGCAGTTTCAAACAATGGGAAATGGATAATATCAGATGATGATATTATCAGTTCAGATGTTGAACAGCAGACTGAGATTAATGATAGAGAAGATCTTGGTACCATGTTATGTAATATGATGGCTGAGCTTGAAGTAGAGGAGAAACTGAATGGAATGAATTGGACACGAATTGGCTAAAAAATTTATGTAAATTTACACTCACTCGCAGACTCTAATCTATTCGGTGCATGCCCAATAAACTTAATGCACTGACTTCTGTTGAAGTACAAATCTATATAAGCAAATATTAATTTTATGTGGATATGGAGTTTGTCTTTCAGCTGTTTTATCCGTTCTTGTTTATTTGGGCCATCAATTCATCAAGCACTAGCATTAAATTGGATGCGTACATCCTAACTTTGCAGGAAATGATAGCAGAAATAGGTTACTGTTGTAGAATGTTAATATCATTCGCTATTGGTCTATGCTAAATTAAAAAGAAGTTTCAAACCCAATAATTCATTTGATTGATTGAGCAATGTCCTCTTTTAATATATTTTATCACTTTGTCTAGATACTATGCGAGTATGCGTTTTTCGTTTGATAAGGGAGGGAGATAGATCATACATACAATACGGTTCACCAACTAATAATACAAAATTTTAACAGCGATAAACTATATGCAAGTTAATACTTTTATCTGCAGCAACACATGTTTTGGCAAGTAGGATGAAAACCAAAGGTGTCCAGATTGTGCCTAGCAGTTGATTCGATTTTCTGCTTTATTTTCAGGAGTGCACCTACTAACATCCAAAAGATGGACTAAGAATAAGCCTCCAAATATTTTTCCCACAACTATATTGAAATCAGGTCATGTAGCATGCGTCCCAAAAGGAAATATCAGTAAATTGTTCACACATACATACACATATATAGACACAAAAACATGAAATCTGCAAGAAAGGGACACCAGTAAATAAGGCACAACTCCCAAGTGTCAGATAGTTTGTTAAAGTCCATTCTGCGACCTTAACCGCGCCATTGTGGGACCCAGCGCACTGCATCTCATGGCTCTTAGACCATGACCGAGAGCCTGGACTCTCTTCTATCATCCAGCCATTGTTCTGCGACAGCTTGGCCTTCTTTGCTTTTAGTGCCTCATTAATTTCATCCCACACGTTTACTTCCCCATTTTCTGTAAAGAGACTTCATCCGTAAGTATAGTGCACCAAGATGTTTTCGTGTTTATATACACCAAACACTACAACAATCATAAAGTGTAAATTACCTTTAGCAGGGGTATGGCCCTCCTTTGCTGGCTTCCAGCTTCCCCAAGCAGACTGAACACCCACAAATTTTTCATCGGTGCTACTGTTAGTTGCTTTTGTTGGAGTGACCAAAGCACTACTAGAAGCAACTACGGTTGCCGAATCAGAGTGGCCATGCTTAATAATTCGAACGTCGGCCAGAGATACATACTCTATCTGTAGAAGGGAAATACTTCGTCATTTTCATGTAAATAAACAGCAGCAACACATGTTTCTTTGCCAAAAAAAGTTATTAGGCCAACTTTAGGACTCTACCGTCATAGGTGGCTGTAGAGAATCGTGATCCGCAAATGTGTAAAGGAAAAAAATCTAAATGAAGTAACTTTACCTCTAAAGAGCCATCTTCCCGATAAGGGGATGGATCAGACTGTACAGGTGATGCATCCTCGTCTATTTTCTTCACAAAATCAAATGGAAAGTCTGAAACTGGCTCCAATTGTATCATGTTTGATTTAGCATCAAACCGGGATACTTTCCCCGCCTGCAAGGACAGGAATATAGTACAAATTACTTATGATGCAAATAATTTTGCACGTAGTCCAAAAGCAGACGTCTTATTTACTCTGAAGGAGGAAAGCTCGGGAGTCCAAGATGCTGATAATTCAATCAATCGATAAGCAATAACATCACCCTCCTGCAGTAAATGAAGAAGTTATTGATCAGTATTCAGTATCAAATAATAAAAGGCAAATGCCATTTACAGATTCATAGCACAGAATAGAATTAAAAATTTGAATGGAAAGCAGCAGAAAAATCTTCAAACGCATTGCTGCTGGTTGATTAACTTCTTGGGTGCTCAGCAAGATGAGACATGCCACAAGGACACAATTGGAACAAGAAAGGGGGGAAAAAAACCTTAGGCAATCCTGTATAAGGTGTAAGCTTTTCAAAATCTACTGCATCAGATGTGTGTTTTTTTTCAGCATTCTGAATAGTTGGAGAATCTTGATTAGATTGTTCATAGTCATCCTGTTTATGGGAAGAATTCCTCTCTTTACCCCATTTCTGGCCCTTCTTCTTGCTGGTAATACCATTCCACTGAAACGTTTCCTGAAACATCCCGAAGACATCATATTAACAGCAATGTTGTGATCAAATAGTAGCATATCTCCTGATACTCAAACACCACCAAGATAAATTCTTGCCTTCTGCAAGGTTTTGACCTTATGAAAAAACAGGCATGGAATTGCCATTGTGCGCCAAAATTCGAGAGTTAATAATAAACATAATTAGTTAAACTGTTTGACCTATTCTGAGCCCTCCAGTTAAATGTGAGAATTAAGATATGGATTACTCAAGCTGTTGAAAAGGAACCAAATTAATCAAGTGCTAAAGAATTGATACTAAGCAACAGTTTAATATTCTTCAAACTGGAATATTATTTATCCTACATCAAGCTATATAGTCTAAAGACCCAAATAAAAATAAAATAAAAGGTTGGATGCAAACATAATACTCCCTCCGTCTCATATTAAGTGTCGTTTAAAGTTATGCGCGGGTATTAAGAAAATGATTGGATATGCTAAATTTTATGGTGGAAAAGTGTGGTAAGACTAAAATACCCTTACCCTTTTCTCGATTGAAGCAAATGCACGGTTATTAAGACTAAAGTAAGGGTATTGTTGGAAAGTAATAATAAATGTTGTATTGGGATTCTAAAGATACAGATAATTTGAGACAGAAAAATTCTAAAGAGGACATTTAATATGAGACGGAGAGAGTAATGTTTAGTACAATTTTGTGCATGATTAATTATATCAAATATTTGATATTGACTTTTTACAGCAGTAAGTTAAACACAGCCAAAATTGCGAGTGCTACTGAGAAAATTCAAACATACCACTGAGAACTGATTCTGCGGCACTGCCTGATCTGCATCAAGTAGACCGGAATATGTATTAGATAATCGGATCAAGAAAGCCATTCTAAAGGCAAAAGATACAAACACTACTTTGTAAATCTGTATAGCAGAGAGAGAGAGAGCATTAAAAACCTTTTCCACGGGACTGAAACCGAATGTGCCCTGGCCTGATCTCCACAGGAACCATGTCGTCCTCTGCTCCACTTTCTTCATCAGATTGTTGATCCACATCAGAAACTGTGCAATTATTATCTTTGACTGGTAATTGTTGATCATCTTTTTTAACCACTGGACTCGGATGAAGCTGAAAATTTAGAGAAAAGGACATCTCCTGTCAAGATGAATGTAAAAAATACATTTGGAAAATAGTAACCATATACAAGTGACCTCCAAGAAAACTGATTTCAACCCTTGCAAAATTGTGAATTGGGCATCTAACTAACCAGACTAAGAGTATATAAATAACTCAACAAGTCAGCAACACCATATACAACAAGTAAAGTGCCAATCATAAGTAGCATCATAAGAAACTCAGTCTCAATCTCCATATAAAAGGTAAGAGACCTCTGTAGTAATATTTTGTGACCAGATTACCTTCTCCTTCTTCTCCTCCTTCTTCTCCTTCTTCTCATCCTTCTCCTCCTCCTTCTCACCCTTCTCCTCCTTCTCCTTCTTCTCCTTCTCTAATTTTAGCTCCTCAACCATCTTCTCTTGGCTTTTTTACGCCGAGCACTTCTGCTAGGCAACTAACAAAACAAAATGAAATCAATAAAATTTAAGCGTACAAATTAAACACTCCTCCTTCTTTGAAAAGATTATATGAAAACATATATAAAGTATCCGGGGGGAAGACGGACCAAGAAAAACAGAAAATCCTAATTTATTGAGCATCAACACTCCTCCTTCTGTGAAAATATTATATGAAAACATATATAAAGTATCCGGGGGAAGACGGACAAAGAAAAACAGAAAAGCCTAATTTATTGAGCATCAACTAGTCTCCAAGTGCCATAGTATACTTGCTTGACCTAAATATATAAGATATGCTGCTTTTGCTATCTCGGGACAGGAGAATTTTTTCCCACTAAATTGATTCTCCAAATATATAGGGAACATCAAGTTGGTCCTCCATAGATGTTAGATATTAATTTGGTCCTTCAATGTTTCAAATGGACAACAATTTACTCCTCTTTTTAAATAATAACATCAATCTAATCCCCTTCATTTTACACTACAAAGGACCAAGCTCATGTCCAAATCCTTCGAGGACTAACTTTATGCCTCGGGTATCTTTGGAAGCTTGATTTGAGTATTTACTCTATTTTATTTCAGCCTTGTTAATAAAGCTTATTTTATTTACTCTATTACCAAATTTTTTTGTACCAAAAAAAGGCAATAGAATGTCAGTTAAGTTGTTAAGTTTTTGGTCGTATCAAGTCCTTTTAAAATTGCTTCAAATTGAATTGAAATTATACACATGGGAAGATCTGTCCTAACACAACTTTCATTTCACCATTTCAGGAAGGAAAGGGACAAGAAAACAACAGCAAGGGGAACCTACTACAAGCCCAGTGTTGATGAACACGAGCAATCAAGATGAGACTGAACATGTACTTTATATGTTTACAAATGAATCTTTGAGAATTTTATGATAAAAATCAAATATAAAAGGATCATCATTTACCACAGCAACATGGAACTTCATTGTCTTATTTAAGTGCAAATATGAACTAAATGTGTATTCAAATTTCAGAACCATGAAAATAAACATTACCTTTTTAGTTTCGCCTTCATCTTGAGTTTGAAGGAACCTGTAGGAAATATAAGAGAAAAGTAAGGGAAAATATTTTCATTTCTCAATACGCTGGAAACCAGCGCCATCATTCTAGGGGATGGGGATTTAAAATGGAGAAAAATATATTCAATAGGAGGAATCCATGAACCAACAACTTATGCATGAAAACCCATTGCCTAATTCATCAAAGCACACCTTGCAATCTACAAACATAGATAGATAAACCAGAAATGGCCAAAACAAAATATCACCAATCATCAAGCATGCAACAAATTGTTGTTCACAAAAATTCTCAGCTAAATGTCTTGTCCAAAATGGACCAATTATACACTGTAATTCACAAATATTAAACAAAAAAATACATCACTTTATATTATATAAATCACAAATCTGATAAACATGCACCTTGTTTCATCACTTGTTGGCCCACTTTTGTCATTCCTCTGTTTAATTAAATCGGGGTTGCTAGACTTATTTAGCTGACTAGATAAATTGGACAACTCATTAATGTCCTTCTTGACAAGACTCGAACGGTGATGAGTACGGCCTTGAGAGCTTTCATTTTCCTCATTATCGACTCTCGAAATGACTGCTAAGTTTTCAGTAGTAGACATCTTAATCTTCTTCTGACTGAATAGGAAAAAATGAAATCAACCAAACAACTCTGATAATGTTTACATACACCAAAAACTGCTTTAGAAATTCCAAACAATAACTAGGAAAGGGAGATCCCAGAGTAATTATAAACTTGAAAGTTAAACAAATTTAAAATAAGAGCAGAAAGAATAATCTTATTGAAACAAAGAGACTGGCCAAAACATGTTATATGGACAGAAAATAACACAAAAGTTACTTCAACAAAAACTAGATTCTGAAACACTCATAAGAGGAAATACCCCTGCAAATGATGAAACTCGTACAACTTAAAGTCCAGTATTAACGATTAGAAAGTGTGAGGAAACAAACCTGGGGCTCTTGAGCTTCTTTGATGCTTTTCCTCTCTTTGAGGCTGCATTCCCATCTGATTTAGATTCCACATATATTACCTCGCCGGGTTGGTCACTGTCATCGCCTTGGGACCCAATTTCATGTACACCCCTCTCCTCTTGCGATAAAGAGCTGCGCCTATCACAACAAAGAGATTGGCCAAAATATGTTACATGGACGGAAAGTAAAAGCATCCTCACAAAAGTTACTTCAATAAAACTAGAATCGGAAAAAATGCCCCACAAATTATGAAACCCATGCAACTTGACAAGTCTAGCACTAACAATTAGAAAGAGTGAGCAAACAAACCTAGGGCTCTTGAGTTTCTTTGACGCTTTTCTCTTCTTTGAGATTGCATTCCTGTCCGATTTAGATTCCACATAGACCGCGTCTTCAGATTGGCCATCGTCATCATCTATGGACACACTTTCATATCCTCCCTTCTCCTCTTGAAACCCCTCAATTTGAAGAAGTTTCGGAAGCTCTATAGATAGATTCCCATTGGTTTCAGATGGCAGTATTTCAGGTTTATTAACAGTTGATATGCTTCCTTTCCTTTTCACACTACCATACATAACACAAACATGCAGAATAACACAATAAGTAAAAAATCTATAACAACAACATCAAAGAATGTGAAAGAAAAAATCAACCATAAAACTCACCAGACAATGTCTTTATCCTTCAAAATACAAGTCGACTCAAAAGATGGTAAAACAAAACCATCCATCTGCATCAAAATTTGCAACTAAATAAATAAATAAAACAGAAGAGCAGCTATTGAGTATTGACATTTTAATCTTAAAGTGTTTTATTCGGCTACTCAATTAAACCTGAGAAGGGATGCGATTTTGTTTATTGGTTATGGAAATGAGTGTGTTTCGTGTGTTAGGTTCAATGATAAAAGAGGAATAGAGCATGCATATAATATACCGATAGGGTGATGCCATGGGGACATGTGCGATGAAGGCGGAAAGCGTTTTGGAGATGAGAGGTGAGATCGGAGATGGTGTTGAGATGAGGTTTTAGTAGAAACCAGCAACGCTTCAGGCCGTCTTTCTTCTTTGACTTGCTCAGAATGTGACGATCGTCGAACAATAACCGAAGTCTCACTGCCTCCGAGGTCATCGTCAATGTCGCGGGTTTGCTAGCAGCAACCATCAGTTCTTAAACCCTCGCTATGCCACTGTTCTGTGACTGGAACTTGAAGGACCAACTTCCACAGTGCTCATTCTTATTTCTTTTCTTAATCCATTTTAGTACTTATTATTAATAATAATAATAATAATAATAATAATAATAACAATTTAAGTCCCTAAAATTTCAAAAAAAAAAATGTAAAGTTTAGTTTTCTTAACACCTAAAAATTGCTAGGTGTTTAGTCGAGTGAGGTCTTAGCCGGACTATATAGGTGTAGTCGATGCAAGATCGACTAATTAGAAAATTTAATTTCATGGAGAGCAGCTTCTAAATCATCTGTTAAGACTTCTGCTCCAATTCTTATTTTCTAGAATAAGACTTCTTGGTAGTCCAACATTTCATCTTTGCAGTTTGGTCGATGAACCATTGACTGAA
Source organism: Oxytropis ochrocephala (assembly GCA_020916435.1). Classification (NCBI taxonomy): domain Eukaryota; kingdom Viridiplantae; phylum Streptophyta; class Magnoliopsida; order Fabales; family Fabaceae; genus Oxytropis; species Oxytropis ochrocephala. Next base: position 30,498,357 of record CM037089.1, read on the forward strand.
GGAATCGTTGGATACATGATAAATTCAGGAAGGTAAATAGATCAGGCACATGTTGAATTATCTTGAAGATCGATGCAAGGAAATCTGTCAAGATGACGCAAGGCGCCTAGAATTGAGGAGATACTCATTGGCGCCTAGAATTGAGGAGATACCCATTGTTCATGCCTGGTTAGTGGGGGGTTTTCCAGGGTTTCTAGTGTGTAACGAGCATCATGTACATTAATCTTAGCAGATTAAATGTTCTTTTATCATGGTTAGCTGTAGGCTAGTGATCATGACCAATAGATGTTAGACATAAATTACATTTCTGATATTTAATTTCATTTTCATTTGCAATGTAATTTATCTAATTAGTCATAGTGTCTACTGTTAATTTTGTTTTGATATAGTTAGAAAGGTTAGGACAGTTAGTTAGATATCAATTTTGCTAGTTAGCTTTTCAGTTTTACTGCTTATGCAATTGTATACCAACTAGCCTTATCACCAGTCCGATGGACGGGGAGACCTAGTATCGATTGAAGAGAATAATATGTGCTTAAGCCTAATATGGTTACGAAGGAAAATTTTAGATAAGACTTCAAATTCCAAAACATACATAAGTTCAAATCCAAAACATAGACAAGTTCAAATTAATACAACCCAATAACTTAATTTCTAAATCCAACACACATAAGTTCAATCCATTCATGTGTTGTGACTGCTTCTCCTCTTCTTCATTCTAAATTGTAATTGGTAGAATAAAACAAAGACCGAGAGTACTAAGCCAAGCTTTAAATAAAGCCGCATATGCCAATCAAATAGATACTGGCTTTGACATTCTCTCAAGGTCGCCTAAGCCGGACAATTGTCATCCTCATCACTACATTCACCACCATATGAAGTGGTTTAGTCTTTCCCTCTACTAATTGATCTTGCATCTATCTAGTATGGAAGTTGGTCTTGTTAGGAGATGCATTTAGTTGAAGAGGGAAAAACAGGACTGGATTCCCTTTTACTGGTGGGAGAATATCACTACTCTTCCTATACTTTCACCAGCTGCTGCTCTTCAGCTGTGGAATAATCCAACATGATTTGAGTAGTAATGACAATTCCCTGAAGTGATAATCAATAGATAATACACAAAAGAAAAACTCCATTGGCCTTACTCACCACTGATTCAGGAAAAAGAATTTCCTGAAAGTTGGCTAAATATTGGTCTAGAGTCTAGACTGATCAAATAGATACCTTTAGGAAGGAAAGCCCAAACCAAAAGTCTTTCTTCAATCCTCCTGACAATATCATCCTAGAACATAACAATGTTGAACATTATCATAACAATGTTCAAAACACCATGTCTATAATAGGAATAAACTCTATGAATTCAAGCAGCAAGCTTAAATCTGTTACAGAAAGACATCAGCAACAAAAATAATATATAATTCCAACGCATTGGTTGCTGCCTGGTAAAATAACCTTAAAAATGACTTGATAGAAACATTGATGTTAAGGATCACAATCAGTTTATATCAACATGGATATTTTTGTACACTTTTAGGCTTATAGCCACAAATAGCAGAACCCTGAGAAATTAAAGGTTAGAACCTAGAACATTATCATAACTTAAATGTATATCCCCTAGGTGATGTTGTAGGTGATCCAACCCAACTGCTCAAAACACCACTGTAATCACTTCGAATTCATAAGTAAAATGTGATTTACCAAAGACCTTCCTAAGACATATCTTAACCATATTGCATAAAGTATTCATCAATTGACCGGGAAGATAATAACCTGTGAGCAAATTAATCAGGAGGATGCCGACAGTGCCAACGAGGTAATATGAAGTAACAATTGGTTGGGTCATATGAAACTAAAGCTTGCTCACACATCTTGATAGCCATCCAAGCTCCTTTAAGTGAGCATACTTCGCTGCCTAATCAAACTCACAAATTTTCGAAGAAAATAGCAAAGAGTTAATTCCTCAACTTAGCGCTTTAGGTTTCTAATCATTTTTAAACACCCGTATGTTTTTTTTATTTTACTTCATGGTATGGGTAATTCAAGTTTAAAAGGAGAATATATGAGTTCATAAAAAAAAAAGGAGAATATATAAGCCACCAAACCTTGTACTGGGTACTAACAGCTAGCTTCCCTCACAAGTCACATCCAATAGGCAACAAAATCTTGAAGTGAAAGCTTTGAAAAAGTGTGTGCTACTTCAGTCTGGTGTTGATTCAAGTCAATATTTAGGTGTTACTTCATGCACTAAATTCTTAGCATTCAATATAAATCAATAATTGATGTGTCAAAAGTAATTGTAATTTACAAAAGCACATTTACATGAGAATACTTTTATTCCAAGTATGTATGAGAATATCAAGCTGAAATATTTTCATCCATCAACCATCAACAATAACCACACTATTTACAGGAGCCGTTTCTCGAACACATATATACTTGTCTGATTCCTTAGTCACATGCGTGAGAGTGATGAATTGTGTATTGATTATCACAAAAACAAAATGTTTGTGTACTTAGAACTGTGAAAGGAGCTTCGTAGACAGAAGAAAAAAAACACAAGGTTCACAAACCATGTGTGAAATAAAATTGAAGAAGAAGAAGAAAACTCACGATTCACGACTTCTTTCATGGTGATCGGAGCATTAATGCAAAATGACTTAGATCGACGAACTAAAACTCAAGGCTTTAATCTGTGAGAATTCCTCGATGTCATTGGGGAATTTTATCAAACAGTGGTTACGCTAAAAGAAAACCAAAATGATGTAAAAATAGAAGAAGGGAAAAAGAAGCACAACACAATCGAAGAAGACATAAGCTCACCACACCAAAAGTTGCTTCTGACCATCACCACCACAGCAAAAACTGCAAATCCCACCGTGTTCGCACCATCTCCGCCAACGCTTGGCGCCATCTCTCTAACCACAAAGATCTCTCCATCACCACCGCACTCCATTCTCTTCTCTCACATCGCTTTCTCTCTCTCTCACCGCGAGAAGACAATAGTTTCTCCTCACCACCGCTTGCATCTTACCCCTCTCCATTTATCTCTGCCTCCCTCGCAACTCCTCTCTCTCTCTCTCTCTCTCCTCGAAACTCCTCTCACTCTCTTCTCTTTGTAACTTCTTATTCTCTCTCTACTCCTTCACTCAACTCAAGAAATAGAAGAAGATGACAGAGAAAGAAAAATAGAAATAAGTGGATGATATGCAACAAAAATTAGTGTTGAGTTTACAAAACAACACGTTATACTGACAAAAAAATTTAGATTAGTAAATCGACAAAAAACAACTTACAACACCAATATTAATCAAGTTTTTTAGACTATTAGTCAAGTGATCAATTAACCAAGTTTTTAATCAACGCCTCAAAAACCGTGGAAAAGCAAGTTGGCTAATAATCTAAAAACTTGGTTAATTGGTGTTGTAAGTTGGTTTTTGTCTATTTTTGTCAAAAAATTTTGTCCAAATAACATTTTTGTTTACAAAAATACCTTTAGAAGTGGAAGAGCAATAGAAACAAGTGGATGATATACAAAGAAAACTTAGTGTTGAGTTTACAAAAATGCCCTTAGAAGTGGAAGAGCAACTTTGGCGCCAATATTGGCCTTAGGTTCGGGCCTCAAGTCGCATAGATTAAAAGGAAAGATTGTATATAACACTCGCTTTTAGTTCAATACAATCAAGAGTTACATTTTTCAAAGATTCTAACATGGTATCGCTTGTTAGTTCTCGTGATCCTTTTCTTCAACCTTTCCCCCGAGCTCTGCGAGCTCTGTGGTCTTCTCCATCTTTGTGAAGCTTATCTTCTGCGAAGCCCTCTTCTTCTTTCTCGACACTTCCCTGCAATTGCCTCACGCAATTCTTGCTTCGCCATCATCGATTTGTCCTTCAATTTGCTCTTATTATGGAAATGTTAGACATAAATTATATTTCTGATATTTAATTTCAGTTTCATTTACAATGTAATTTATGTCTAACAATAGAAACTGTAACGCCCCGATTTTATTAAAATTTATTTTGAGTTGATTTGGTAGAATTATTGAAGAAATTGGAGGTTTATTGGTGAGGGAACCATGGAAGAAATGATTAAAATTGATGTTCATAGGTGGTTGTCGAGTTAGAAATCGGTTCGCGCGCCAAATCCAAGCGCTTTGTTGGCCGCTGGCGCCAGTCGCTGCAGTAGTGGCGCGCCGCGCGCGCCGCCTCGTGGTCCATCGTTCGCTGGCGCGCTTTGTCGCGCACACCGCCCCTCGCGCTCACTTCTGTTGCGCGCTCGTCGCTGCGTGAAGTGGTGCGCCGCGCATCACTCCGCTTATATATTGCGCTTTCAAATACAGATTTGGGTCATTTTCCACCTTTTTCACTCCTCTGAGCATAACTTTGTCTCTAGAGCTCCGTTTTTGACGCGGTTTGTTATGTTCTCTTCAGACGCAAAGCGGCTTCGATAGGAGAGCATTTCCTGAGTTAGAAACCAAGAGTGAGAATAGAAAAGGGAGAGATAGCACAAGGAGAAGAGAAGGAGAAGAGGAGAAAGGGGAAGGGAGATCGTGTTGCGGTGGTTCTGGAGTTTCATGGGAGGTTTTCGTATTCGCAAAAACTCTAAGGTAAGGTAAGGTGGGGTTCTTTCACTATAATGGGGTATATGATGGGTGTTATGTGGGGAACTAGGACCTATGATGTTCTTGATTGAATCGATGCTCAGTATGATGTTCGATGAAATGCTTATGTGATGTTTGATCGAGTTTGATGCCCATATGATGCTTGACCGGTGATGCCTATGAGATGTTTGATGAAATGCCTATATGACGCTTGATGCCTAGATAATGCTTAATTGAAGTCGATGCCTATGTTCGCTTCATGGAATGCCTAAATGACTTGTTGATGTGTGTGTTGCGCCCGTAGTGGTCGTGTTGCCACCAGCGCCGCTTTTCTATGTTTTGTGGTCAGATGGTTCAATGTTGTGACCGTGATGTCGCTGCTTTATGTACATGAAGTGTTTGGTGAATTGATTATATGTGTCGAATCTACGTGTGCCGATAATTTTGAGTGAATACACTCGGTGATGTCGTGATATGGTGAAAAATCAATTAAAGTTGTTTGTTGAGTCAATAGCGCCGCAGCGCCATTCGTGTGGAGTCGTGGTTGCGCTGTGGCGCCAGCAGTGATGCCCGTGTTGCGCCTCAGGCGCCAATTGTTGTGCTTTTTGCGCCCCGTGGGGCTATGCTACCACCGAGCGCCGCTCGTGTTGTTCGCGCCTCGTGTGTGCTCAGTGTTGCCACTAGCGCCAATTTATGTTGTTGGTGGCCCCGTGAGGTGCCGTGTTGCCCTAGGCGCCGTGTTTGTGTCTCAGGCGCGCGCTCGGCATGCAAAGTGTTGCCCCAGCGCCAATTTTGCGTCTTGCGTTACGTGTTCCGCTTTGGCGCGCCGCCAGACTGTGCACACCCAGTGTTGCATTTCGTCTTTGCTCGTAGGTGTTGTGGTTGCCGGCAGATGCCGCCGGGCGCCAATCGGGCCGCCAGCAGTATGTGTTGCTCGTTGTGTTGCTGCTCGCGCCAATCTGTCGTACGCCCGTGTCAATGGTGTGTCGATTAACTAAAGGTGATGTGCATGCAAGCATAATTGCATTGTTGTGAAAGGTAATGATGTGGAATTTGAGTGCCTCTGCAATGGTCAATATTTGAAAGGTGATGTGTGCTCGTGTTGCCACCAGTGCCATGTTCTCAGTGATGTTGCGCCCATGTCGCCGTGTTGCTTCCGGGCGCTACTTTTTGTTGCTTTTGGGCGCCTCATTTGGCCGCCCTATAGGTGTTGTGTATTTTGGTGTTGGTAGTCATGAAGTTGCCGCAAATGTTAGACCGCCTTATCGGTGTTGGTGTTTGGTGCTCTTGTGTGAGTGATGGTGTTATAACGAGCGATGTGCCTCTTTTAATGAATAAATTTGGTGATGATGATGATGGGTCTTTGACCAGTTGGTGATGTTATAACCGGTGATGTGCCTATTTTATTGGCTAAGGTGATAGGTGATGGGTCTATGACCATTTGTTGTTGTTGGTGTTGTTGTGTCATTTACATAATTATGATTGTTGATTGTCTCTGGTGCATTGTTCATGGCGTCGCATGCAACTCATATGCATTATTTGGTGATATAAGGCTTCGGCCTTCGAGCTATGCTCAAAATTGGTGATATAAGGCTTCGGCCTTCGAGCTATGCTCAAACTTGGTGATGAACGGTACCACATGCATATGCCCGTCGGTGTGGGTTGCATCTCATGCATTTATTCATATCATTGGTGATGTTCCTTGGTGTTTGTATATTTAATGTTGTTGTGAAGTGATTGATATTGACGATGTTGTATATGGATGTTGTTGTTGTCACCTGTGAATGTTGTTGATGTTGTATGCTGATGTTGTCGTTGAGTAGTAGTTGGTTGCCGAAACCCTAGCATATTGCTTATCATACACGCCATTATATTGTTAGATATCTCACCCCTTCTGTTGGAATGTTACCCTATGTTGGTAACGTGCAGGTAGTCCAGAGTGAAGACGAAGGTCCTTGATCACTAGCTGAGTCGGTGTCTCTGATACATAACACTTTGGGGGTAGGGAAAAGAATGCTAGTTTTATTAATTGTCCTTTTATTTGATGGTCAAAGTTCTTTTGGTGATGTACGGGTTATTTCCCCAAACCTTTATTTTATTCCGCTACTTGGTGTTAGAATTATCATATGTAAACCGAATGTGTTTTTTGAGGGTTCGCCCATGTATAATGTGCTATGTATCACGCTATTTTATTTGGTTAATTCGACATCGACTTATGATGTTCAGCTTGGTGTAAATGTAACATCCTCTTGTGGGTGAAGCGAGAAAATGTTTTTGAAAACTCGATTTTTATATTAAAAATTACCGCAGTAGCGGGGTGTTACATACGAAACCATTTGTGTATAAATACCAAACTTGTAAATATTTCATATACAACATAATTAATCAAGCTCTCGCTTTTCAAGCGTTTCTACGCTCATTTTTATTATGTATTTTCTTAGTCTAGTCCTAGAGCAATCAAGCATTCATCAATGCCTAATTCTAACACTCCTGAGTAGTTAGTGAACTCATAGTTGAAGAACAAAATTCATTTCTCAAATATAATTTCTTGAATTAATGGAATCAAGAAGCTCAATCTTGTTAGCCGATCCTTGGTTAAGTTATAAGTTTGACAAAAGTTCATTACATTATCAATACTATTATTTAGTCTCCGCCTTTGCAAACGTTATCCATTTTTAGTATGTTCACAACTTTTGTCAATTAGTGGTGAGTGTTGTCGTGTAACGTTTTTTACTTATGTGGCTTAAACATTAGTTGGACTAAATTGACACTCATTACCCACAAATTTGGGGGACTAGATTGATCATTTTTTTAAATCATTATATTCTTCCAACATTATTCATCTCTTTTTCGCTTCTCTTGTGTTTCGTTGCTCCCTCTATGCGCTTAGATGAAGAACATGAGTGGTGGTTCTTGTTTCAGCATCTAATTTGGATAGTTATTTAATCTAAAACACTTCACTTATTTAATTTAGAACATTTCAATTCTAGTTAAAATTGATGCATCATCTATCTAATCTAATATCTATTTATAGAAACAAACTTCCTACAAAATGATCAATTTAGATCTCTTATTAACAAGACACATATTCTATTTAGGGGTAAAAATATCATTACCCTCCTTTTCTTTTTCTTCTTACACTCTCTTTCTTTCTTTTTTATCTTTCTTCTTACACTCTCTTTCCTACTTTTTACTTTTCTCTTACACTCTCTTTCTTCATTTTTTCTCTTTTTTATTACATTCTCTTTCCTCATTTTCACTTTTCTCCTACACTCTCTTTCTTTATTTTTTTCTTTTTACTTTACTTTTATTTTTTCATAAACAATTATTCTCTTTCTCTTCACTTCACTTTAGTTTTTTAACCAAATTTCTAAATTCATACAAACACTACTCTACTTAAATTACTCTACTAAAATTATTTTCTTTTCACTCAAATCTTTACTTTTATTGATAATCTACTATCGCCTCTTATTGATAATTTACAACCTATATTTTACTAACTACTATAATCTTCTAATCAACTAAAATAATTAATTGAAACCACGAGATAACTGCAATGATAAATAAAAAACTCGAGATAATCGCAGACCGATATATAAAAAAACACAAGATTAATATTTGACATTGATAATTAAAAATTCAAGACTACTATAAACCTACTATGTAAAAAACAATAAGATTTAATGACTAATATTTAAAATAAATATTTCACATTGATAATCTACTATCTACTATACTATACTATTCAACTAAAATAATCAATTGAAACTACGAGATAACTGCACTAATATATAAAAAAACACAGGATAACTGCAGTGATATATAACAAAACATGAGATTAATAATTTTCACTGATAATTATAATTTTTGAAGACTATTATAAACCTACTATCTAAAAACACAAGAAGTATTAATGACACTACTAATCAATATTAAACAAATATTTCTTATTGATAATTTACTATCTAAATTTTACCATCTAATATAATCTACTAATCAACTAAATTGATATAAAAACACGGATAACCAAGTGATATATAAAAACACGGATTAATATTCACAACCTACTATCTAAAAAAACAAGAAGACTTAATGATTATTTAAACTAATTAATACCTAAAAAGGACAAATATTTGTCAATCGATATATAAAAACACGGAAAAATATTTCTTATTGATCATCTAGTATCCGCTTTTTACTATACTATAATCTACTAATCTACTATCTATATTTTACTATCTACTATAATTTACTAATCAACTAAAATAATGAATTGAAACTACGAGATAACCGCAATGATAAATAAAAACACGGATAACTACACTCGTATATAAGAAAACAAAGTATTAATATTTGTCATTGATAATTTAAATTTTGAAAACTACTATAAACCTCTATGTAAAAACCAAAAATTTACTTTGACTATTTAAACTACATCGATTGATATTTAAAATAAATATTTCTTATTGATAATCTACTATCTCTCTTTACTACCAACTATAATATACTAATCAACTAAAATAATCAATTGAAACTTTGAGATAATTGCAATCGATATATAAAAAGCCACGGGATAATCAGAGTGATATAAAAAAACACGAGATTAATATTTTCCATCGATAATTATAATTTTTGAAAACTATTATAAACCTACTATCTAAAAAAATCAAGAAGACTTAATGACTATTTAAACTACTAATTATTATTAAAGAAATATTTTTTATTGATAATTTACTATCTAACTTTTACCATCTACTATAATCAACTAAAATAATCAATTGAAACTACGAGATAATCGCATCGATATATAAAAACCACCGATAACCGCAAGTGATGATATATAAAAACACGGAGTAATATTTGCCATTGATAATTATAATTTTTGAAGACTATAAACCTACTATCTAAAAAAAATAAGAAGAATAATGACTATTTAAACTGATTAATACCTAAAATAAGACAAATAATGGTCACTGATATACAAAAAAACACGGGATAATTATTTCTGATTGATCATCTACCACCTATCTTTTACTATATACCCTGATTTACTAATCAACTCAAATAATCAATTTAGACTATGAGATAATTGCACTGATACATAAAAAACACGAGATAGCTGCACTGATATATAAAAAAATACAGGGATAACTACAATGATATATATTAAAAAACATGTGATAGTTGCACTAATATATAAAAAACACGGGATAACAATACTGATATATAAAAAATACTGCACTGATATATAAAAAAGCACCGGATAACTGCACAATTGTTTTTAAATGATACTTTTACATTTTTAGATTTTAATATTTATCTATCTTTTATTTGAAACTCATTTTTTTTATCTAATTTAAGTTTGTTTTTATTTTCACGGGGTAATGTTCAAACTATTTAAATACTGTCTAAGTTCATTCATAAAAAGAACATGACACCACTCGTGCGTATGCACGGGTATCCTACTAGTGTTGAAGTCATTGTTGCAGATTTGAGCTTCACTGTACTCAAATAAAAAAATTCACATCATGAAAAAGAGATTCAAGTTTTTTTCTTTGCACAAGTCGTATTTAAAATGATAAAAGTACAAACTCTTTCAATTCCTCAAGATTCCATTCCAGGAGCCATCTTCAACAATTTGGTCTTAATTTCTTAGTAAAATTTTTGGAAGATGAATTTTCAACATGAAATTCACTACCTAGTTAAGTTATTTTTCATCTGAACTTTCATCTTCCTCATCATGAAACTTGTAATCAATGATCAGTAGAAATGTTTAAATCTATACCAAGTGGTGTTTTCTTTTTTGGGAACAAGTGGTGTTTTTTTTCTCTAACAATGGTGTGACATCAATGAAGTATTTATCACCTTCATTATCCATGGAATGTTTAACCATCTCCAAATCTACGAGTCTTGTACTATTTCTGAACATACATATTCTTCATCATTTTTTGTCTCAATAGAATCTTCAACAGTCTTCGTATCTAAAGAATAAACCAACGTGTGATAGAGTTACCTTGGAATACATATAAGGTGGATTTGTCTTCATCCCCATAGTGGCTATCCACACCCCTTGTGTGAAAATGACTAAATTACCTTAACTAAAATTTCTTCATGAATTATATGTTTATGTAAACCAAGTTCACACATGTAAAAATTTATTATTGAGTGTATGTGAACGAGTTCACATAAATGTACATGAACTCATTCACATACATGTAAATCCTATTTTTGAACGTATGTGAACTTAGTTCACATAAATGCATCTGAATTGAGTTCACATATGTTCGAATCCTATTTATGAGCTTATGTGAGTTGAGTTCACATATGTTCAAAATCCATATTTGAACTGAGTTCACACATGCATATGTGAATTAAGTTCACACATGCGTATGTGAACTTAGTTCACATAATGCATCTGAATTGAGTTCACATATGTTCGAATCCTATTTATGAGCTTATGTGAGTTGAGTTCACATATGTTCAAAATCCATATTTGAACTCAGTTCACACATGCGTATGTGAATTAAGTTCACACATGCGTATTTAAGTGAGTGACTCAACTCAAATATAGATTTGAAACACATGTGAACTCAATTCACATATGAGGGGAACTAATTTTTGTATGTGTGTTAATTCAGTTCACACATGTTTGAGTAAACTCACTTCACATAAATCTATTTATTTTACTTAGGGGTGTGGATAGTCACATTGAGGGTGAAATAAAAATAAAAAAATAAGGGAGTGTTATTAACCAAAGAAAAAGTAAGGGTAGTATTGGAAAAGATAATACATACTTTATTGAAAACATAAAATTATAATTATTTAGAGGACAAAGTGAGTATCACTATTTCTTTCAAGAAAAAATGTAAATTTTCCGAGGGACAAATATAAAAATGTAGATTTACTTCATCATCATAATAATAATAATAGTGGAATCACTCATTTGAATTGAAAGTTTAGAAATTTAAAATATTTTTCTAGTGGGTATATATATATATATATATATATACAAACCTTTAAATATAAGAAAAAAATATAAATGAATAACAACTAGTATGTACACCCGTGCCAGCACGGGAATACATTTTATGTGAACATAACGTCATTGAGTGGTTAATTGTGTCGTTAACATATTTTTTGTTGCCGTCTTTAGTCGTTTCATGTGATGCACGCGCGTTTTTCGAAAAAATGGCATCTTTTACTCCCACTTTAGAATATAATAGGGTAATGAAATTCGTGTGGTTTAAAAAGTCGCTAATTGTATATACATTCAGAATTAATATAGACAACTTAGAACATACAAATGACAATTTGCGTTGTCCAAAGGTCAAATTTTATACTTTGTCAACAAATATATATGGGACAATATTGAAATAAAACTGAAATATAGTTTACTTATATCTAAGTCATTAGAAAATTAGGAGGTCCAATATTGGTCAAAAACACGGTACACACCTAACACGTGGTCATTATATAGTTTACTTATATCTAAGTCATTATATAGTAGACTATTGTATTTCCACGACGAAGATAATATAAATAATTCCTGTAAATAATATGTCATTTTATTTATGTTAATCGAAGGTTGGACCGAAAAATTGAATTGAGATTGAGTTTATGTAATTCAAAATTAGTTACGCTTTAATGTGTTCCAAATATTGGATTGAGATTTAGAACAAACATATTGGATTGAGTTTGTGTGATTCAAATTTACAAAGAGAACCACCGCATTATTGCTCATTAAACAAAGTTGATAAAAAGTGTAAATGGTCAATTTGTCAATTAAAGCAACACTTTAAAGAACAATGTACAAACTTTGTGAGCTACTTTGTGTCAAATGTTGGTCTAAGAATTAGCTCAAAAATAAAAAAAACGATATATTTTCAAGCATGATGAGTGCAACGTGATAACACTTGAATGATGACTATATATATATATATATATATATATATATATATATATATATATATATATATATATATATATATATATATATATATATATGATATTTTTTGGTCATACGATAACGGGCGATATTTACATTTTTAGAAAATTGTACGGTTGTTAAATAAATACTACAAAATAGTTCGGCAATATATAACCATAATTAATACGACCAATGTAATAATATAAGTTTTTGGACGATGTTTATTGAATTCTTAGACACGATACAAACTAAACATTATCAAATACTTCACTATACACTACATTCTTAGTGCAATGCATCAAATTCTTATCCTCATCCATGATTAACAACTTTAGTCCTTTTCTTGCCTTAACACGTGAAAGTGGCAACATATAATCGACCATGTGTGAACACCGGTTTAGGTAGATAAATTCCAACGTGAGATAGTGATTGCCCTTGACTTTTGTTGATCGTCATCGCAAAACACACGCTTATAGGAAACCGCTTGCGCCCGAACTTAAATGGGAGTCCCGCTGCGCTTGGAATTAAATTCATCCGAGGAATGAATATCTTGTCGCTTTGTTTTTTCCTCGTTATGACAAGAGTTGTGATGATATTCTTGCCCAAATGGTCCACCATCAATCTCGCACCATTGCATAGCCCTCACGATTGGTCGATGTTTCTCATCAACATAATTGGCACACCTACTTTCAATTTCAATTTATGATTGGGGATACTGTAACACTTTATATCATTCAGAATTCTGCAGGTGAACCATTCACTCAACTTCACGTCTTCATCCGATTGACATATAGCATCCGAGCTTAGGTACTCCACAACTTCACCAGAATTTGGTCCAAGATATAAGTGTTAACATGCTCAACAGACTCCAGTGTTGGAGCCAAAATAGCCCTTTCTTCAAAAAAAAAAGTGTTCTGTGTGTGCATGTTTGCCAATAGTTCAGATATGTGAAGTCAATCAACGCTGTAGGGATCGGGTGAATCCAAAGATTAATAGATCTTTAGGAATCTCCACATCGCCTCCCCGACTCATTTGATCACATGGGGCATCCCCAATCTTTAGCAACCAACTGCAAAAATCCTTTATCTCAACCTCTCTCGATTCTACGCTTGAACTACCAAGACGCATGTTGATGATTAGGTGAAGTACCTTACAACTTGACCATATTGATGATGAATTAATTGAAGCAAATGAGTACATCCGATCTAGTCCTCTTCGTATGATCGTAGAATTTGTCTAAAATCACCACCAAGAACAACCGTTTTTCCACCAAAGGGTTTGTGTTTGTTGCGATGATCAATCACCGACATTATATCCTTCATTGTGCGGCCTAACGCCTAAACAATTCCGTGCAACATTGGAGCCTCATCCCAAATGATCGGTTTAGCTCAATTAATAGTTGTGCCTTTGACTACCTTGACTAATACTACATGTCGAGTTATCTCTAGGAACCAATGGGACCCCAAATGTTGAATGCGCAGCCTTACCTCCAGTGGAGCAATAGAGTCGCAATACCACCGGATGCAAAGTGTTCAATACGATATACCCCAAAGAACGAAAATAAGCCGATAGAGTATTCCACTCGTATGTCTTGCCAAAGGCCCCCATAGCCATTCAGAAAAAAACCCACCCCTACCGCATGTAAATCGACCGGTGATCTCATCATATGCCTTCCTTTGATCACTATTTAGGTTACCGAGCAACACAATATGGATGCGCGCCATTTCCTCCCTATCATAGTTCAACTCATCAAGAACTAATTTGTTCTCGTAGTCAAATCCTCAACAAATTCTGAACGGCAGATAGAGTAGTCTGACAAAGACCACCATTTAGATTGAGCAATTTTTCTACTTCAATAAGGCACATATTTTTCAATGCTTCATCTCTTATTTGGAAACCCGTGACATTGCCAAAAAAAGAAAGATAATTAAGCAATGCATCTCCTACCTTGTTTGGCCAATGCTAAGCAATTCACATTGTAATTGATTTAAATTGCGTACACGCATAGTTCCCATCATAGCAAAAAAATATTTTAGTTAACTATAAAGCACTCGCACGATTTTCTATACTAAAGTAGTTGATTTTAGTAGTATATTGGTAACTACTTTGGTTGCTCCACTACAAAGAGTGCAATTAAAGTATCAAATCAAGTACTTACTTAATCAGAGGAATCTCTTAAAATAGAAAAATGGTAATAAATTTGTTGTAGCAAAGCATATTATAGCCAATCGAATTCATAAAGCACATTATCGCTACCTATAATGTGCCTTGCATATATGTATCTTATTATTGGGAAAAATGCATCATAATTAAATTTATCAGAAAAAGTTTTCAACATATCACTAACTAAAAATTCATATTATAGTTAATTCAAATCAGTGAAGCATATTATAGGTTACAATGCAAAAACATTTAAGTATACAATTGGTCAATGCTTGGCAAATCATATGATGCTTGTATATATATATATATATATATATATATATATATATATATATATATATATATATATATATATATATATATATACAAACCTTTAAATATAAGAAAAAATATAAATGAATAACAATGTGGGATTTTTTATTTTAAAACTGAAAAATGAAATTTGAAACTAGAGAGACAGCTATTGCGGGAATGACCGTTTTACCCTTAAGAGATTAACATAATTACATTAGATTATTGAGTACGTAACCTCATAATTCATTACCGTGCAAGAGTAGTTGCTTCTTGTGGAAAAGAATATAAAGAATTGCACAATCAAGTGGATCTGAACTCACATGGGACTTCCCCAGAAAGAAGAAGAAAACGTTGCTTTCCTCCGTGTTAGGTAGTTACTGCTTAGTAAACTAATATTGAGATAGAGAGAGAGAAAGTGGTTCATCGCGATGGCGGAGCTCCGGCACTCCACATCGTCACTCGGCAGCCGAGCCACTTCTTCTCCGATGAAACGCGACGGCGGTGGCGATTCTTCCCCTCTCATTCCCGAAAACAACCTCTCCGACGATCGTCACTCTCCCAAGGACCGTGACCGCCCTCTATGCTCGCATTTTCACCACTTCTTGTCCTTCTTCACCGACGACCCTAGGGTTCATCTTCACAACTCCAGGATCTCTATATTTTTCGCCTTACTTCTACTTCTCGTTGGATTGGTCTCTATATTCACAATCCTCAAGAAATTGGTTAGTGTCATCTGCATTCTTAGATTTCCGCTTAATTCTTATGTGCTATCGTTTTCTGAAATTGAATGACTCTAGAATCTCAATGTCAAATAGTTTGTTTGCTTATTTCGATTTAGTACTAATTAATAATCAGCTTTTCCTGACTTAGTAATTAGTAGCTGCGTTAGTAATGCATGGAATATTGTCACACAAAGAAATAATTCAGCTCATTTGGTCAAATATGTTACTCTTTTTTTTTCCCTTCAAGTTCTGGTAGTTGATTTCGCCTTCAATTTGTTGCAGAATTCGCCTTATCTATGTAAAAAGATGGGATCGTTCTTCACTGCCCACATGTAAGTTATTAAAATGAACATTGTTTTGGTGTTTCATTCCCTCATTCTATATTATTCAGTTGTGTTCTATTCCCTTTCACATTTCACACAGCCTCTGTGGTGTATTTCTAGGTCAAAGAACCACCATCTCTTTGGGAAAATCCTTACTCTTCCACAACATCTTGGAAGCCGTGTGCTGAGCGCAGGGATGGTGCTATATCAGGTTTCCTTGGGTTTTTCTGCTCTCGTAATTTATGTCTACAATTACCATATCGTGAGCATTTTTACAAGTCATACCACAAGGGCTATTAAATAAACTGATAAGAACATCTTCACCCAGAGGTCATGACAATTTAACATGTCGTATTTGTTGGCAGCATTAACAAACTACAGTTATAATTGGTATCTCAAGATAGATATTTGAATCAACCCTGGATGTTGCTTTTTAGTTATCACTGCAGAGAATTTCTGGTTTATCACCCTATCCTTTCTTTACCCCCCAATGACAACCTCTGCAAAATCTCTAACTTTGAAACTTGTACCAAGAGAATTCTGTATGTCTATGCTCTATAAAGTGATCTTCAAACTACTCTTTTATTTCCGTTTTAATGCAATGTTCCCTACTCATCTCATACATGTTACTACCATGGATATGTTCATAGTAGTGCTTTATGTTGTTTTTAACACTACTGCTATTATTGATAGTACTTCAATACTTCCTTGTAGATCTTCCTCCTGAAAATGAAACAAATGGATATATATTCATTCATGCTGAAGGTGGTCTAAATCAACAAAGGATTGCGGTATGGTGTTTTTTCATATGTGATAGACTCTAGCATGAACTGTTTTCCTTTTTGGAAGTTCACCTTGAATTTTGCATTTTTTGGCTGCTCGTTTTCTTTTGCATTGCCATCATTATCTGGTAAACTGGAACACTTCAGTTTGATAATTTTTAAACCTGTTGTCAAATGTGAACTTATGTGCATTGGAACCAACTTATATAATTGAAAAGGAAGATAAATAATTATCTAAGGACAGTATTTATTTGCATGTGTTCAATACCTCTAGTTTTTGTGCATTTTTAGATAGAATCAGTTGTGCGAACCTACTGACTGTATGAAGTCCGGATATGATGCCTAGATAATATTTTCAAAGAGCCCCCACTGCATTCTTAATTTCTTATCTGGTTCTGAAGTGCCATTACAAAATTGCGCTGTTTCCAATTTGATGCATCATGCATAGCAATACCACTAGTATTATCATTTAAAATTGAGGTTTACTCAAGTTCAATGTTGCATTTGATCCGTGATGCTGATTTTAGTGTTGTGTACTACTGTACATTGAAGTGGGATATATGAAACAACATTTTGGCCCACATTGAAGTGGAAATTTTTGTAAATTCATTATACAGTATTTATCTGTCAATGATTTCCTTTGGCCCATATTTCAAAATGCAGATATGCAATGCTGTGGCTGTGGCAAAGATAATGAATGCCACTCTTATTTTGCCCGTATTGAAACAAGACCAGATTTGGAAAGACCAAACGTGAGATCTCTTGTCCAAAAGTTTTTTCATGTTTTTTTGATTAGTTAAATTATTACCACCATTTTGCTGAGCATACATATAGATATAGCAAATCACATTATCAATATCATATCTTCTTTTTACCAAGAATGTTTTTTCTGAATTTCAATAGCTCAGGCTAAACCTTGTATCTCTCTACTGCTACTTTCCTCCTTTCTCACTAGTAGATTTTTTGTCTTACTTGGAAGGCTTCAATGACAGACCACCTTGCTTTAGGGTAGACTAAAAGGGAGTTAGGATTAGTTCGTTTAGTTAGGTAGTTGAGGAGACTCGATCAAATACATAAGGGGAAATAGCGGAAGTGTTTTAGATTGTTTAGTTTGGAAAAATAGAGCAGTGACCTAGTTAGAAGGCCCTTAGAAGAGAGTTTTCTCTCCATGTTCTGGTAAATTTTTGTTGAATAAAATCATCCTTTCCTTTTCTCTATCCCCATTTTGTTTCTTAATAATCGATTCAACCTGATTCAACCTGTCTGATCTCTTGGGGGGAAGAAATGGAGAATGTGAGTTTCTTCTTGAAAAGAGGTGATCAGAGATTATGGAATACAGCTTCAGGCATCATAATCTGGTGTTATCAAACTTAAGAAGATGTTGAAACAATTGATGAAGATGCAGGGACTCGATTTTGACAAGGGATGTGTGGTTCCACCTTTTGAGATCAAGAAGAGTACTGAAGGGACTGGGGAAATCAGCCACCTACTGGATTGGGAGATGAAGAAACAGATACTTGACGGTGAGGTAAAATGTGTGGAGATGCAGCCGTCTCCTGAGATAGCCTTCCTGCATCAACAGAGAAGATAACCTGAAGGAGACGATGGGGGGTGCAGTTACAAATAATCCCGATCTTGTTCAAAGAAGAATGAATTTCCTGATCTTGGTGGTAGCACTTCTTAAAGATGCATCAAATAAAGCCTTCACAGAAGCTGCAGGAAGAACCAGATAGGAGGGCTGAATTAGAGCACAATCCAATGGCGGAGATGCTCAAGAATGATATTACAGTAGAGGAGATCAAGGTGAAGGACAAAGAGGGACTTATGTCATTGGTTCATGCAGCAGTAGCCATGGAGATCTAGGTCATAAGGAGTTTGTCCATGCTTCCACCACCCCCGGCAGCAGCCAGACACCAGCCCACATGTGGCAGCCTGTGGGTTGTTACCAGCAGAGCCCCCATGGGCGGGTATGGCAGAGATAAGCCTCGCTGCCATTTCTGTAGAAAGGGAAAGAGGAAGCGGTGGAATTGGTATTCTGCAAGTTTGAGTCTTATTCTTGACCTAAATATTGGTTGGGCCCAAATTAGTCATAATATTTGGGTACATAAACAAGGAGATGAGACATTGCAAATCTACCACCTGCTGTTAAGTTTTGATCTGATAGACAGAACCCAAGCATATAGGCAAACAGAATGCAATTCTGAAATGGCAGATGGTCCCTACTCTCTATTTCTTTCTCAGGCAGATCCATGCAGTGGGTGTGCTGCTTTAGTTGAAAATTTCTCAAGAGCGAGAATTGGATCCCAATTTCAAGGTTTTTGAGGCAGCAGACAGGTGGGGAGATTGTGAACCAAATGGGAGTTGTTGGAACAGCTTTTGTAGCCCAATTCAAGGCCAGACCTTGGTGGGCCCAGTAAAAAGCATATCTGAACAAACCCTGAATTTATACAGGGGAGCAATGGCAGGTGGGATTTTTGTTAACCAAATTGGAGTTGTTGGAGCAGCTTCTGTAGCCCAATTCAAGGCCAGACCTTGTTGAGTCCAGCCAAAAGCATATCTGAACAAACCCTGAAATTATACAGGGGAGCAATGGCAGGGAGTCGTACCAGGTTTCAGTTAGTTTACAGAAGTATCAGGGCAGTAGATTAGCAAGGGGATGAAAACGGGCGCTGTGCAGATTTAGGAAAACTAGTAAAGTAGACACTGTCAAGTGTTAGCTGGGTAATTTCAGCCTTGAGGACATGGTTGAAACTTTGAAGGTGGTTATTGTTAGGATAAAAGGGAGTCAGAGTAGTTAGGACTTAGGATTAGATTCTTTGGTTAGTTAGTTGAGGTGACTCGATTGAAATAATAGTGGGGAGTAGTAGAGGGGGGTTGAGTTTGGTTAGTACGAAGAGAAAAAAAATTAGAGCAGTGGCTCAGTTGTAGAAGGGGAACCCTATAGTAGAGATTTCTCCCTTTGTTCTTTTCATTATTTGGTTGTTCAAAGTTCAATAAAATCATTCTTTCCATTTCACTATTCCCATCGTGGGATCCTGACAACAATGATTATGCTTTTCATCTGCAGGAAATTTGAAGACATTTTTGATGTGGATCACTTCATTGACTACCTAAAGGATGATGTCCGTATCGTCCGTGATATCCCGGAATGGTTTACTGATAAAACAGAGCTATTTAGTAGTATAAGGTTTGATAGATTCCTGTCCCTTTGAGTAGAGTCTCTAGAAAATGTAGATCGTAATCTTCCATGTATATAATCAATTCTAGAGATCAATTAGCATGTCTTGAGTCAGTATTATGCTGGTTTTCTGTATCATTTGTGGACTGATTAACACAAGGTTTAAATTAGTCTGATAATTATGAGTTTAAAGTTAGATTCCTGTGCCTTTGGTTTGAGTGTTGTGCACTCAAATCCCAAGTTGCCATGCCTGTAAGAGATGGACAAGTATATCTTTGTTGGTTAATATGGATAAATATGTCAAGAGTCAGTTTCATGTTAGTTTTCTATTTCATCCGTGGGCTTATTAACATGAAGTTTCATGTTACTCTTAGCTTTCGCAAATTGCTGCCACTGATATCGTCATTTTTCTGATAATTGTTGTTCAATATTGGTACCTTATTGGTTGGTTGCAATTGATTTGACTAACAAAGCAAGAATGTGCTGTATTTCAGACGGACAGTAAAGAACATTCCAAAATATGCGCCTGCACAATTTTACATCGACAATGTTCTGCCCCGTGTCAAGGAGAAGAAGATTATGGCTCTGAAACCCTTTGTTGATAGGCTAGGGTAGGCCAAGGATAATTTAAATGCTAGATGTCACTATTTTTCATGTAGTTGACGTGGTCCTGATGTCTCTGTTCTTGTTTCAGATATGACAATGTTCCTACAGAAATCAACAAGTTGAGATGCAGGGTTAATTATCACGCACTGAAATTTCTTCCCGACATAGAGGGTATGGCTGATTTGCTAGCATCAAGGATGAGAAACCGAACAGGCAGCTCAAATCCTTATATGTATGGCATTTGTGATCAAGATCTTGTTGTAGCTGAATGTAGCCTCGTTTATGTGTTGTTAGTAATTTTAACAGTTTTACTATAAACAGGGCACTGCATCTTAGATTTGAAAAAGGAATGGTGGGCCTATCATTCTGTGATTTTGTGGGGACAAGACAGGAGAAAGCTATAATGGCAGAGTATAGAAAAAAGGAATGGCCTCGACGGTATAAGGTGACATACTACCATTTTTTAGTCAAGTCAAAACAAGTACTAAGAGCCTTTTATTGGAACATTTTGGTGACACTATCTCTGTTAAAAATGCAGAATGGTTCGCACCTGTGGCAATTGGCTCTGCAGAAGCGAAAGGAAGGACGATGCCCTCTAGAGCCTGGAGAAGTAGCTGTTATTCTTCGGGCTATGGGTTATCCAAAGGAAACTCAAATTTATGTAGCTTCTGGACAAGTATATGGTGGGCAGAACCGGATGGCTCCCTTAAGGAACATGTTCCCTAATCTGGTAAGACCTCTCCACTGCCAGTGCCTTGTGAATTATGAAAAATTAGCATGGTGCTGCCTCGAAGTTCTAATTAGATTTGAAGCTTCATTGTTTTTTACATTTACATATATAAAAATAAAAATCGAATCAATTAGTTAGTAGTGAATCTAATAATGCCAATTTGCCATGACATGCGACTCCAATGTCAATTAAAGCTCTCAGGCTATGATGCAACATTCGCTTGCTCTAAGTTAGTTTTTTGATCCTTTATAACTGAATTAATATATTTAATTTATTCCTCTAAAACTTTGAACATGTGAATTCGCTCCATTCTTTTACAAGGGGATAAATCTTTTCCAATTTTGGTAACAGGTTACAAAGGAGGAGTTGGCAACTAAAGACGAGTTAGATGGTTTCAGAAAGCATGTGACGAGTCTTGCAGCTCTTGACTTCTTGGTATGCTTGAAGTCAGATGTATTCGTGATGACACATGGAGGCAACTTTGCTAAGCTGATCATTGGGGCCCGTAGATACATGGGTCACCGTCTAAAATCAATTAAGCCTGACAAAGGATTAATGTCGAAATCTTTTGGGGACCCATACATGGGTTGGGCTCCTTTTGTAGAAGATGTTATTGTTACTCACCAGACACGGACGGGATTGCCAGAAGAGACTTTCCCTAACTATGATCTGTGGGAGAATCCTCTGACTCCTTGCATGTGTAAAGCCTAACCACAGCTATTTTTATTGATACTACTTTACACTGGGGCTCGCATTTCCAAGAAATATGCCATCTAAGTTATGAGTTCTATATGCCTCCATGGCAACGGTGAAAATCTGGGCTGCTGTTTAGTCACGCTCCAAGGTTGCAGGGACAGTAAATAGAATTTTGGAGCAGGGGCGATGGCTTGCAGGAAGTGAGGTTCGACTGTTGGTTATCTTTGTAATGATTAGATTTCCTATTCAGTGTTCTCTTTGCTGAGACACCTGGTGGATTTTGTCTCTAACATGTAGCAATACCTCACGGCCACTTTTCTTCCTATTGGAAAGTTGATAATTTTTTGTACCGAGAAAAAGTCCAAATCATTAATGAGTTATATGTTGTTTATTTCCTTCTGTTGTTTTAAAGATGTTTTATGAAAGAAATTTGCCATGAAATGTGGTTGTTATTATCTACTAAAAAACATAATGGGAGTAGTTATTGGAGATATTTACGAGTTTATGGGTATTTTTTAGTAGAGATAACTACTCACCAGAGACGGGGAGAGATAGGATATGGGCGACTGTGTTGGAGGATTAAGGTGTGAGAGATGAAATGAGGGAGAAGGAAATAAGATATAATAGGGATTTCACATTTGATTTAATGATGTGGCAGTCCACATGTCTCACCTAATCAGTCAAAAAAGTAATAAAGTGATAAATCAATTTTTAGGCTAGGGATCAAAGTGAATAAAATAAATATTTTGCAGCGACCTTTTGAAAGAATTTTTTTTTGCAGGGATTAAAATAGATTTTTGGTGTAATTGCAGGGACAAAAATGGTATTTAAACCTTTATAATTTTTCAAAACGAAAGCACGAATTTCATAAAATTGATTTGAAAAACACAAACGATTCTAATTACACTAGTAGTATACCGTGCATATAATGAGTGTTCTCTCGTGTTATTTTTATTAATAGACTTAGACATAATTTAATTAGTCCGAATATTATCCCGTGAAAATCAAGACTAATTTAAAGTAGATAAACAAAAAAATTCAAATTGTAATTGAGTTAGTCAGAACATTACTCCGCGAACATTTACCAGCAATATGTAATATACCACATAGAGATTAGAAAACAAAATTATATTAAAATTTCAAATTGTAATATTTTTCGTAGAGGCTAAATAAAACTTATTGATAGAAAAAATGGAATATTAAAAATGAAGGAGACATGTAGATGAGATTAAAGTAGATATATTATGAAAAATGAGATAGAGTTAGAGGAAGAAAAAAGAGAAGAGAGTGAAAAATGTGTGAGAAAAAGTGAAAAAGTATGACAGAAAGTGGAAAAGTGAATAAGTTTGAAAAAGTATGTGAGAAAGTGAAAAAGTGAAATTACATTAATATCCTAAAATTGTTTAGTTAGAAAATTAGTAAGATCGATAGTTTGGTATAAATTAATAATATAGATAGATAGCAGATTAACACAACAGTTTCTGTAGTGTAGTGGTTATCACGTTTGCTTTACACGCAAAAGGTCGCCAGTTCGATCCTGGCCAGAAACAAGATAGATTTTTTGATTGTAAAAAAAATAAATTACATTAACTACAATTTTGGATGTTGAGAGAGTATCGCTAAGATGACTCATGCTCTTAATTCTCGTGTTTTATCTTGGAGAAGGAAATGCTGGCACGCACCATTTCTCTTTATTTCTCTTGACATTTACCGGTCCGCGAGTGACGATGCGAACGAAACAAAACAAGATTCTAATTCTGTAGTCAATACTCACTCACCCTGTTGAAAGATGATTTAGATATTCATGATTTAATTATATATATTATTATAAATACTAAGAAATTAAATAAATACTACTAGTAGTGTTTATCTATGTTGGAAGAGGCGCAACGCAGCAGCAAAAGCAATGATGAAGTGTTTCTCCTTATCCTTCATTCTCCTTTCTCTCTGTTTTCATCGGTATGTTATTGTTTTTAATTTTACTGCTATTTTTAGTTGATTGCCTTGCATGTTTTGTTTCCTTATGATAAACTCACCGCATGATGGAAGACACTTTGATCACTAATTGAACGGTTTTGCTGATGATTAGTTGCACGATTGAATCCAAAACGCATCATCTTTTCTTCTTATGAGTTGCTTTGCTTTAAATGTTTTACTATACTATAGTATTACTATTACTATTACTATTACTATTTGAGGACTGCATGATAGAATCTGCTTTCAATATCTATTAAAGTCAGTTTCTGGATTCTGGAGCCCTATTTTTACACAGAGTCAACTCAAGGAAGCATAAACCTTGTTGACTTTGAAGAATGGAGAGATAGAAACATTTGTTTAATTGTTATTAAATGGTTTCAATTTGAATCATCTTTTTGTGAAATAAATATGAAAATTTTATAGGTAAGCTACAATTTTGTCCAAACTAATTGCAGAAAGTATTAATGATGATTACTAGATTAAATTGGATCCTGATTAGTTTGATCAGAATCCAATACAATCTCATGATGCTCTAATATCTGGGACCTTGTTTTGTCATTATCTTGAGATGTTAAACAAATAAGTAGGCATGTTTCTAACACAATATGTCTGTTATTTCAGTGTGTCGTCTAAAAATGCATCTGAGAGTGACCTGCAGCGAGCTAGCATCCCACCAAGAGGTTGGAATTCCTATGATTCCTTTTGCTGGACAATTTCTGAGGAAGAATTCTTAGAGAATGCTGAAATAGTTTCTCAGCGTCTCCACGATCATGGATACGAGGTACGACTTCTCCGAAGAACCATAGCTTTTGGATGAGTTTCAATAAGTTTGTACTACTTTCATTAGATGTATGTAGAGATGATATTGATATCTTTCCTTCAAACACTTGTAGTATGTTGTGGTGGATTATCTCTGGTATAGAAGGAAAGTCGAGGGTGCCTATCATGATTCTCTTGGATTCGACGTGATTGATGAATGGGGGAGAATGATTCCTGACCCAGAAAGGTGGCCTTCTTCTCAAAATGGGAAAGGGTTTAGTGAAGTAGCTAAACGTGTGCATAGCATGGGTTTAAAGTTTGGGATTCATGTTATGAGAGGGATAAGCACACAAGCTGTCAATGCAAACACCCCTATCCTAGATACAACAACGGTATTGCTTTCTATTTCTGCTATGAATTGATTATCTTTACCAAGTTTCTCATTGACCTTTGATTCCTTCCCCTTTTGAGTCCTTAGGAGCTGCTTATCAAATATCTGGTCGAGTGTTTCGTGCGAAACACATAGCAATCCCAGAAAGGGCTTGTGCATGGATGCCTCATGGTTTCATGAGTGTAAATACAAACTTGGGAGCTGGCAGAGTTTTTTTGAGGTCTCTTTATAAGCAGTATGCTGCATGGGGTGTTGATTTTGGTACTTGGACTTCTACTTTGTAATCTATTTATTGTCATCCATTCCAGACACCTAGAAGCGAGTACACATTAAAGCATGTATGTATATTTGTTCATGTTTTGATTAAGGGGTTAGTGGGTTGCATAGAAGTAAAAAGTAACAAACTACTTGATGGACTCTAAACTATAGTAAGCAGTTATGCCTTTCTTTTGCAGTAGTTTTCATAATTTTTCTATTCTCCTTGCAGTAAAACATGACTGTGTTTTCGGTGATGACTTGGATTTAAGTGAAATAAACTATGTATCTGAGGTATCATGCAGTTCTTCCTCTTCCCACATCTTTCATTCTCATACAAACACGGACATTGGCATATTATAGCAGATACATTGGCAAGCTTACCATATGACATGTCATTGCAGGTTCTCCAGAAGCTTGATCGCCCCATTGTATATTCTTTGTCTCCTGGAACCAGTGTGACACCAGCAATGGCCAAGGATGTCAGTAGACTGGTCAATTTGTATCGAATAACAGGAGATGACTGGGATACGTGGTGGGATGTCAAAGCTCATTTTGATGTAACAAGGTGGTTACGTTATTGTATTTTAGTTTAGTTCAAAATATTTGTATCTACCTTGCAATTATATTGCTCCTTAATCTGTGATATGTTGTTCCAACATGGCAACATCCCATCATATAACTTTAGTTCATTTAATTCTGAATCAGGGATTTCGCAACTGCTAATATGATAGGAGCAAAAAGTTTAATGGGGAACTCCTGGCCGGATTTGGATATGCTACCATTTGGATGGCTAACCGATCCTGGTAATAAGGCTGCGCTGCTACTTTTTCTCTTTCCTGTATGAACATCATGATCCATGATCATCAATTTTATCTATAGACCCAATTGCTTCACTTACTAACTTTTCATTTCTCTTTTTCTATCTTTTACCTATTAGAAACAATAATCTTTTAGCATTGAGAAGCATTATTTGCAGAAATTTTCTTTCTATCAACACGTGGACATTGCTGTCTCACAGAAACTGATTAGAAAACTAAAAATACGCTTGCGATCTCATATCCTAGAAAGTTTCTACAAGCTGTTTGAATTTAGACTATGGGAATGTGAATCATGACACTGCATTTTAACATTTTCCTTTTTAAAGGTTCAAATGAAGGTCCACATAGGTATAGTAACCTCAACCTAGAAGAGAAGAGGACACAGGTATTAATAAAAGCATAACTGAGTTGCTTTCCCATATATTCATGTGTTGATATGTAGAAATTAACTATCAAAAGAAACTGAGTTAATGTAATCCTACACAGATGACCCTGTGGTCTATGGCAAAGTCTCCTATTATGTATGGAGGGGATGTGCGGAAGATTGATCCTACCACATTTGATCTTATCACTAATCCTACCCTTCTGGAGATTAATTCTTTCAGCTCAAATAATATGGAGGCATGTGAACCATCTATCTTTTATTTAGGGGGGAAGGGGAGGGGGCATAATATGCTCGTCAATTTAATATATTTTCCGTTTGCTGCATTAGCAGTTTCCTTATATCACAAGCCTGGAGAGTGAAGATCAGGATTCTGATAGGCAATTGAGAAGAAGTTACAGAGAAACAAAAACATCATATACACATTCATTAGGCCTCACTAGCTGCGCTGAGTCAAAGGCAAGTGGTTGGACTAGGGAAAGTCTTGACCAATATCTTGAAAGAATCTGTTGGAAAGGAAATTTAGGAAACAGGCATCTTGCCCCCTTCTGTGTGCACAAGAGAAAACTGAACTTTGATTCGTAATCATGCTTATCGTTCTCTGTTCTATTTTCCTATATTTGATTTTAAGTATTAATGTTGTTGTTAAAAATAGAAATTGTTGATTGATACTGATACAGAAATGAAGAGAATGTGTATCAAAATTATCAAGGGAAATATCATTTAGTTGCAATCAACAGAATAAAGTTTTGCTTGGATGCTTCTCCAAAACGAAAGCTTACCTCGAAAGAGTTGAAGAGAGGTACATTTTCTCCCTGCAGGTGGGATTCAAATCAGGTATGCTATGTCCGTCCGTGTTTATGCCGTGCAACAGTGAGATCTTTTGCAGTAATTTAGCCAGTGTGTAGTTGAAAGTTCTTCTCTGGGATGGATGTATTCAAAGAATATCTTGTTTGTGCATTTCACTATTTTTATCCCTATCTAGATACCATAAAACTTAGCCAAATTATCTTAATTAAACAACCTTTATATTTGCAATGTTTTTATATCTGTGCATTCCATTGGAAGTTGATCTATGCAGTCTTTAACAGATGTGGGAGTTGAATCCTAATGGGACCCTGGTAAATAGCTATTCTGGTTTATGTGCAACAGTAGAGCCCATCAGAGGTAAATTTTAACCAATTTCTTGATTAATTCTCATTAATGAATTTGTTTAGTTTATCTTGGTTTTTCCTTTTAGTTTATATTTCATAATAATGCAAGCTGGTCATTAATTTATGCAGCTGCTATTAATTCTGGTGGTTTTCGCTCATGGGTTGCAACGGGAAGAACAGGTAACTGTTGAGAGATTTCTTGTTTTTTCTTCAACTTCACCCAAGCATAAAAAACAACTTGATTGATCAAAAGACTTCTTTGAAGTTATTATTTTCTAATTCCTAGTCTTTTGTCTCTGTAGGAGAAATCTACGTTGCTTTCTTCAATCTTAGTGAACAGAAGGCGGTGATATCCGCGCAAACATCGGACCTAGCTAAGGTTCTTCCTGACAGAGAATTCAGTTCTTGTAAGGGCAGTGAAGTGTGGAGTGAAAGTGACATGGAAATAATGCAGGGGACTTTATCAGCTGAAGTGGAAAGGCATGGAGCTGCACTATTTGTTCTCAATTGCAACTAGTTTGGTCCCCAAAATAATGGATTGTAACACTTGAAATGCACTTGATCTAAACCAGTGTGGATAAACTACTCCATAAGTATTTATGAAAAAAAAAATCTTTTAAATAAGTAGTTTTGGTATGAAATGAAATTAGCTTCTACATTTCAGTTTTGGTATGAAATGTACATGGCCATGGCTGCTCATTGTCATAGTAAGACGCTAAGACTTGCTGCTCCACTAAAATCAACTACAAAAGCAACAACGTCAACTAATGTGGACATTTTAAACTACGCTAATAAAACAAAAACTAAGGTAATATGGTACCAACATGACTTGATAGGAATAGAACCAGGTTTGCACTCCTTGAGAACTTCACTCCATCGACATTGAATTGGTCCAGTACTCAAGCATTTGTTCCAAGTGAGGTGCAGCCAAAAAGAAAAAGATTTCGGCTTGTTTCACCCTCCATTTGCCTGGTTACAACCCATGACGATTCTTTATTTCAAGGAAATGACATAAATGCACTAAAGCCCATTTCAAATTTTCTCCAAAACCCCATACTTTTATTATCTTTTTTTTTGGGGTGTACTCAAACTTTGTAGCTGGTCCCTAGAGCTCTCTCTCTGTTAGGGTTTGGTAGCGTCTCGACGTTTCTTTTCCTAGCCCACCTAGGTGTCGCCGCCACTTTGGGCGCTTCCTTTCCTCCGAGATCTCGCGCTCCCCCATGGTGATTCGGTTGATCTCGACTCCTGTTCCAGTGCCACAACTGTTAGTTTCAGACCCTTCCCACTTCCGACTTGCTCTTCTCCTCAATCGCACGCCCCCTCCTCACCCACCAGATCCGCCTACACCACCCTCCTCCACTGATCCTTCCTCTCCCTCTCCCTAAACCTCCAGATCTTTCCCAAAGTTGGCTAACCCTAACTATCAGTTTCTTCTTTCTGCTTCTGTTGGCTCTCTCCTCAGAACCTTTACTGTCATTCAACATGTGTTCTCCTTTAGCAACCTCAGTCCTCTGATTCCCCCTACTACTTTAGCCCTGTTGTGTCTTAGATCCATTTGCCCGCTCAGTTTCAAGTATGTGAGCCCCCTTGGTCGATTGGCCATCAAATACTAGGAAAATTCAGGACTTTCAACCTTCCCCCTTCTCTTTCTCTATGAGTCTCTATTAGTCTCGACTGTGGTGGCATGTTCCTTGTCCAGAGCTGGAAGGTGGTCTTAGCATACTTTGACAGTGGACTTCGACACTCTGTTTACCTGTTGGGCAGAGAAGACAACATGGGGTATTTCAATCTTTTGGGCTGGTGGTAACCCTAAATGTCTGGTCCATTGTGGATTTGTGCTTAATTAAGTCTATTACGATCAGAAGAGAGATTGAAGTATTTTTTAATTTTGAGTTAGTGTTTGTTAATTATGTTTTGTTCAGGTTCTCTTTACACTCAGGGTCTGTTTGATTCACAAACAACTAAGTACTGGACTTGTCAACACAGTACTGGACAGTACAGTACTGCACAATCTGTTGTCCAATAAATTGTTTGGTGAACACTGGACAACACAAAAAAAATGTAAATTTATTATAATTCTCTTTATACGATATATTTATAACGATTTTA
Organism: Oxytropis ochrocephala; assembly: GCA_020916435.1. Classification (NCBI taxonomy): domain Eukaryota; kingdom Viridiplantae; phylum Streptophyta; class Magnoliopsida; order Fabales; family Fabaceae; genus Oxytropis; species Oxytropis ochrocephala. The sequence continues at coordinate 30,528,223 of CM037089.1, forward strand.
TATAACATATATTATAATATAATTAGAAAATTATAGCGAAAATAATATGAAAGAGGGAAATGAAAAGAAAAATCATGATATGAGAAGATATATAGAAGAGAGATGAGATTAGAGAGAGAGAGAGAGAGAGAGAGAGAGAGAGAGAGAGAGAGAGAGAAAAGGTGAAAAAGGAAAAGGGTAATAGTGGTATTTTTTAGGTGGGTGATTTTTATAAATAGCACAACTCACTTTGTGAAGTTCCACGACCGTTATACATAACGAAATTCACTTCGTGGAGTTCCACGCATTATTGGGAGAAACTCAAGTCTCACATTAACTAGAGATATGATCTCAAAAGAGTATATATCGAAAGGGCATTCCTCACTTTAAAAGCTGGTTTTTTAGAGTTGAGTTAGGTTCAATCCACATTCTAGGATGGTATCGAGCTCTCATCCTAGATCCATCGGGCCACCTTATATGATTATTATCTATGCACCAAGGAAATGGTGTTGGGCGTGAGGATGTGTATTTGCAGAGAAACCCAAGTCCTACATTGACTAAAGATAAGGTCTCAAAAGAGTGTAATGAAAGGGTAACCCTCATCTTAAAAATCAGCTTTATAGGGTTGAATTAGGTTCTACCCACATTATAACAAAGATGATCATTATAATTTACAACTTTTTAACAACTTGAAATCTGCAGAACTAGAGATGGCAAAAAAATCGCACTGTGGGAACTCATGTATTATTACCATAATGTGTGCGAGGCGTAGTAGTTTAATAGTACTCGCGAGTTGAATAAATAGATGATTAGACTACCCGTTAATAAACAGGGCGGAGCCGGATGTTGAGGTGCACGTGCCCGTGGGTACCCATATCCGATAAATATATTTATTTGAAATTATTATTATTATTGTTTTTTTTGAAGCAAAAAATTATTATTATTGTTATTATTATTATTGTTGTTGTTGTTGTTGTTATTATTATTATTATTGATAATTTTAGCATTATTATTATCTTCTTTTATTAACTACTATAAGCTAACAAATAAGTGATAAAATAATTGTACAGTGAAATGCCTAATTTTTTATATGAATGAAGAGAAAAATGGTGTTTAAAATGTTAATTTTGTTTGCTATTTGAAATTTTATTTTCAAAAAAAGTATTTCAATTATTATTATATGAATGTATAATGAAATGTCTAATTTTTTTTATATGAATGAAGAGAAAAAAAGGTGTTCAAAAGATTAATTTTGTTTAGTGTTTCAAGTTTTTACTTTAAAAAAAAAAATCTAATTAATACTAGAAGTATCTATGGGTATCCTTAAGTACCCGCAAAGAGGTAATGCCGTGAAAAGTGGGTAACTACTGTTGGAATTTTATTGACTTTTAGTAATATTTCAAAAGTAGGGAAGTCTCAAAGCACTTCTAAACACTAATTTCTGCCAAAACAACGAAAGGAGAACCTGCAAAACAATTAAAATTCTGGAAACTTTTCACGAAGCACTACAAGTTGCATTTTCCTAAAAAAAATCACATTTTCTCATCAAAATCACATTCCTTTTAATATACTTTCATTGTGATGTAATCGGTTGCATCAGGAGGCCGCCAGTCTGGTCAATTCAACAGGAAGTGTGATGCAATCAATTACATCATGACACCAAGTTTAACTTATTCACTTATTAATTGAAGATGATAATCTCTCTCTCTCTGTTTGACTCAGCATTTTTTCAAAGGAAGACAACAAAAGCCGACAACACAATACCGTTTTATGCATCTCATTAAATTTATACTTTTTTTAGGAGTCACTAAGTTTATATATATATATATATATATATATATATATATATATACTAACAACAGATATCTTTAAATACATACGTTCGGGTGTTTTCGTATTATTTGTATTAATGGATTTAGACATAATTTAATTAGTCTAAACATTATTCTGTGGAAATTAAAACTAATTTAAAGTAGATAAACAAAATGTTTCAAATTGTAATTGAGTTAGTCTGAACACTACCCTGTAAACATTTACCAGCAATATGTAATATTTCCCGTAGAGATTAGAAAACCTAATTTTATTAAATTTCAAATTTTCCAAGTAGAGATTAAATAAAACTTATTGATAGAGAAAATGGATATATTAATATGAAATTAATATATATATATATATATATATATATATATATATATATATATATATATATATATTGTGAAAAATAGAAAAATGAGATAGAGTTAGAGGAAGAAAGATATTAGTTTAATAGAAGGGTAGTTTCGTATTTTTGGTAATGAGTGTTTTGATAAAAGATATAGTTGATGATTGATTGATTGATAATCTCATATCTTTTTAATTGATTTTAAATCCATGGTAATAAATGTGAGTCACAAAAAGCGGAATGATAAAATGTAAAACGGAGGGTCACCTGATGTTTATTTCATATATTTGTTGAGACTAATATTTTACCCGTGTATTTATTATAATTATTTATGAAATTATTAACACGTTAAAAGTTGCAAAATATAATAAAAGAAAGAGGGAAAACTCCACAAAAGACGATATTTAAAATTTATTAAAATAGTTGTGTTGCAAAAAGTTTTTTTAAAAAAGTCAGTATCATCTTATAATATTAATAATAGAGTAAAAATGAGGAAAAAAGAAAATGAGATGTAATAATGGCAGTATCTTTCTATAATAGTGGCGCTCCTGTTGGCGCTTCTGTTGGCTCTCCTGTTGGTGCAACTGTTGGCGCCACAGTTCTTTGCTCTCGTTGACGCTCCTACTGGCGCTTCTATTAGCGCTTCGATTGGCACTCCCGTTGATGTTGTCGTTGCAGCTCCCGTGCGGCTCATGAAAAAAGTGGATGGATTTAATTATTGATTTTTTTAGGAAAAACAATTTTGGAATTTTTGCTAGCGAAATCGCTTATTTTGACTATTGGTAGTGATTAAATTAATTGAGTTTAGTACTTTAGAGTAGATTAAAGTAAATAATAAATTTTAAATGATTTAATATTAATTTCATTAAGTTTATTTAATTACTGATTTTGTAGAAGAAATAAATTTAAAAATAGTGTTTTTTTTAAATTGATCACGCTCGTTAGTGCGGTGGTGTGGCACAATTTTTTTGCGTTTTGGTGCTCCCGTTTGCACTCCTGCTTTGCTCCTATTGGCGCTTTGTTGACATTGCGCGTTACTTACTCCCATGAGGCTCACGAAAAAGTGGATGAATTTTTGCAAGCGATGTCGCTTTTTTTTTTTTGACAAATGGTAGTGGTTAAATTAATTGGGTTTAGTAGTTTGAGTAGATTATAGTAAATAGTAAATTCTACATAATTTAATATTAATTTTATGTAATTACTATTTTTAACAAAAAATTCTCTATATATATATCTACAACATACTAATCGGCTTGTCACTTTGTCGGGACTTTTTTTTTTCTGCAGCATTTCCTCTTTTTTTTTCTCTTTTTTCTTTTACTTTTTTTTTTTATTTTTGCTTCAATTTTTTGGTTTTGTTTTTTTTATGTTTTTCTTTCTTTTATTTTTTTTCCTATGTCATTTGTACACAGTTTTCATCGACTTTGCCAATGACTAATGTACGTTGAGAGAGTCAGGTGTGCACGAGTATTCGACTTTGTCGATCTGTGGTTCTCCCCCATTAGTGTTTTTACTACATCTAAGATTCTTTTTTTATATTTTATTGGGTACTTTACAGTCTCGAAAATTTTTAATTGTTTAAATATGCTAATTAAATTTCGGTGAAAAACGGTTTAGTTTAATGACAAAATATGTAATATGTGATGCTAAACAATGTGCTCGTGTAGTTGAGGGGAAAAGATTATTTTGTAACAAAATGCGTAAAGTGAAATGTTAAGCGGTGTGTTTAGGGTTACTTTATGTAACTTGATGCAGGTCCTTTTCTATCTTAGTAGGTGCCCAAAGATCAGACATCACACGACCTTCTCTACCCCCCAAGTAGAGTTTTTGCTTTCCGTGGGAATCGAACCTTGTACCCTGGGGCTCAAGTACAAGTTCAATGCATTCCCACTACCAATTGGGCTACTTTCGGATGTGCCACGTGTCACCATGTAAGCTAAATTAGTTTTAGAAGAAAAATAGGTTTTTCGTTATATGTATTATTTTAGAATTCGATCCAAAGCCCTACACGTTTGGCCATGAGTTTTTAAACAGATTTTATTTCCGTTTGTTTATTATTTATTTTTTCTTCTTTTACTTTTTTTTTGCTCCTATGTCATTGGTACGTGGTTTTCATCGACTTTGTCAATGATTAATTTACGTTAGGTGTTATACCCGAATTTTGTCCGAGTTCTTATATCATTGTAATATTTTTTTATTTTATTAAGTAGTGTATGTGCAACAAACGTTTCTATGTACTAAAGTAAAAGATAAGTAGCTTGTGCATATCAACCACAATTAATATAAAGTTGAAATAAAGATGCATGATTTGATTCTTGGTCAATCATCCCACATGTTATTTCCTTTTGACCCTCTTTGAGTAAGTGAAAAAAGCAAGTGAAGCAAAGCACAAGAGCTTACAAAATAAGAACAAAAAGATGAAATACCCAAATCTGCAGCTCTATTGCGAAGACAATTTCTCTCTCCTCGGACCTCTTTTCGACAATCCGAACGGTGAAAGTGGAGATATATGTCTCACGAACCTCATCACAAAAAATGAAGACGATCCGACGGTTAACGAATCCGGAATCGCACTTTTACGATGAGAGATTTGAGAAAAACGGACTAAAAACTGCAGCTATTGCGAAGACAATTTCTCTCTCATCAGACCTCGTTTCAACGATTTGAACGGTGAAAGCGTAGATATATTTCTCACGAACCTACTGTCAAAAACGAAAGACGATCCAACGGTTAACGAATCCGGAATCGCAATTTTACGGTGACAGGTTTGAGAAAAACGGGAATTGTGTTTTAAAGGGGAATTGCTTTCTCTACCTTGTTTTAGTCCCACATTGCTCACAAGAAACAAAAGCTCCCTAGCAATTGGATATAAAAGGGGTTGAGAGGTGAAGATTAGAGGGGGAGATCATTGGCTGGTTAAGTGATCTTTTGGGTGAAAGCGTTCGCCGCCCATTTCACTAAAAACCTGTCTTTCATCATTTAGACGTTTTGAGTCGGCTTTCCAATTCTCAAAGCGGTTCTTGCGGTCTTGGGGTCAAAATGGACCAGATTGGAGTTCGGTTTGCTGCTCAGTCCGGTTCGGCACTCGTCGAGTCCAGGTTAGTTTTGTATTTATTTTGTTTATTTTTATGTACATTTTATTTAATCATTTATTTGTATTATAATCTATTTATTTATTTAGTTGTTTATTTATTTATTTATTGTTTATGTATATATCTATTCAAATTTATTTATGTATATAGTTATTTATTTATTTTTTAGCCTAATCTTTATTAATCGCTTTTGTCTTTTTTTATGCACAAATTAGTTTATTTCTTCAAAATCAAATAAAAGACTAAGTCGGTTGTACAACCCAGGGTTAGTCATCATCCTAGGACCAATGAAATTTGCATGATTCAAGAATCCTAAAAACTTATAAAAATATGAATAAATTATTTTTCCTAAAAATAGGGGACTAAGTCGGTTGTACAATCGGGTTAGTCGTGCGTTAAAACGAGTGGGTTATGCAGTTCAAGAGTCCTAGAACACCTATTCTAAAACCAACCCACCTCACATCAAACCAATCTCTCTCAAAAACACAAAAATCATTTTCAAAAAGTAGGGGACTATGTCGGTTGTACAATCGGGTTAGTCAACGTCCCAGATCGATGGTATGCAGAGTTCAAAGAGTCCTAGGACCCTACACTAAAAAAACACCAACCAACAAACCTTTTTCGGGAAGAACTACGTAGCTTTGATTCCTCCATTGCATCCGGAGGTACGTAGGAGCAAGAGTCAACTCTTGTCAAACACTAAAAATTAAAAATTTAATTAAGTCTCTTCCTCTATAAATAAAAGGGTAATTATTAATAAATCTTAATTAGTTAGACAAAGGATGTCGTGGGGTGCTAATACATTCCCCACACATAACGACTCCCGAACCCTAAACCTGTCTTGTCCTAAACATAAAGGGATTTTCCGAATTTGCCCTTAAACTAAAATTTGGTGGCGGCTTCCTTTCGAACTTGAAGAATCCTTTCCGGATTTTTCTGGTGCGCTACATTAGGAGTCTCTCACGACCACGAGTATCCGGTTTTGTTGGTCCGTGTAGTTCTCCCCCAATAGAGTTTTTACCACATCCAAGGTTCTTTTTTTTTTTTTTTTATATTTTAAGAGGTACTTTAAGGTCTTGAAAATTTTTGACGTTTAAATATGCAAATTTTCGGTGAAACACGATTTAATTTCATGACAAAATATGTAATGTGTGATGCTAAACAATGTACTTTGGTGTAGTTGATGGGAAAAAAAATTATTTTGTAACAAAATACGTAAAGTGAAATGTTAAATGGTGTTTAGGGTACTTTAGGATTCGGAAAAAAATACAATTCTTCAAATACCGTAAGTTTCATCGTAAATAATCAGTGTGGTAAAAAATGATAATAAATTTGTGATAAAATACGTAAAGTGCGATGCTGACAGTGTAGTTTAGGGCAGTGGCGGATCCAGGATTCTAAGTTAGGGTGTTCCTTTTCCTTTAATGATTTAACAATTGTACGATTTAAAAAAAAAACAATAAAGTAATGTTCCAAAAAAATCAACGATAAAGTAATGTTCCAAAAAAATCAACGATAAAGTAATGTTCCAAAATAAAGTATCTTTTAATCCAAGTCTAATTGCATTTTCCTCTTTCTCATAGCTTAGAAGCGTTTGATGATATCTAAATCATCGACTGTGCTAAAAACATCATTCTCCACAAATGTCACCAAACAATCATTAAGCCAAGGGTTGGACATCTTGTTTCTCAACTCATCCTTCACATACTTCATTCCTGAAAATACTCGCTCAACACTTGCAGTTGCCACCGGTAAAGATAAAGCTAATTTCAGAAGCCTATACACAAATCTATATTCATCAAACCAACTTGCACAAAACTACGATTTTTCCCGAAATCTTTCTAACGAGGATACTTAAATCAAACATATTTGGTTAGGACCATTTAAAAGGAAAGCTCTTCTTACTTCATCTTTCACATTTGGATGATACTCAAGAATTTGTTTTCTTTTTGAGGGGTCCATCTCCAAATATGCCCATTTCTCAATAATATCATCATCTGTGAGTTCACGAATTTGAGTAATCGGTGGTGGAATTGATTGGTCATGATCTTGTGAAATTGGTGGTGGAATTGGTTGGTCATGATCTCGTGGAAGCGGTGATGGAATTGGTGGTGGAATTGGTGGTTGAGTTGGTGGTGAAACTTTGGGTTTCTTGGAAAAATACCTAAGCATCCTTTTGAATGAACGGAAATTTATACTGATATTCTAAACATTCTAACATTCTAATAATTTATACTGATATTCTATCAGGCTTGTGATCAATAGATAAAGGGACAACTGCATAAGACATTCATTCATTCCAATGAAACGAAGAAAAATAAGGATGAACATAGGAAACTGGTTTTTGCATCATCGGATGTTTGTTTATCAGACTAACATAAAAACAAAATTGAAGAAGAATAAATCATTACCTGCTGTCCTGAAATGAAAATGGCTTCCTCTCCTTGAATCAAAAATGGCTTCTTGAGTTCTTGTGCCTAAAACAAATATTACAGAAAGAAAAAAAATCAATTGAAATCAAAGAATAAGAAACAAAAACGTTACCTGAAGAAAAAAAACCATTACCTGCAGAGGCGAAATTGAAGAAGAAGAAGAAGAATGAAATTGAAGAAATAGAGAAGAAGAAGAAGAACGAAATTGAAGAAATATGAAGAAGAAGAACGAAATTGAAGAATAGAGAAGAAGAAGAAGAAGAACGAAATTGAAGAAATGAATGGGTGAAAAAGAATAGAATTGTGCGCTGAAATTTTAGAGAAGAAGAAGAATGCGTAACAGAAGGGAAGAAGAAAGCGGCGTGAAAGAAAGAGAAGAGAGAGTGTGCGCTAAATTTGGGGCTCACTAAAACAACATTGTTTGGCAAAATAATTTAAAAAGAAACAAAAAAAACTATAATAGTGTGTTCCCTAAGACTTGAACTCAGGACCTATTATGTAAAATATGGGGGTACTACCACTATGGCCAGGATGTTTGGGTGTTCCTGGTGTTCCCAGGAACACCCTTTAAATCCGCCCCTGGTTTAGGGTGTTTTAGGGTCCAGAAATTTTTTTGAAGTTAAAATACGCGAAGTTTATTCATCAATAATGGTTAGATGAAAAATAAAAAACATTGTGACAAACAACGTAAAGTGTGATTCTACGCAGTGTGTTTTGGGGTACTTTAGGGTCTAAAAGAAATTTTACATGTCAAATTTGGTGTTCTCTTCTTTATTTTGATAATTTCACACCAACGAGTATTAAAAACATACTTAAATTGGTGTTTAGTTTTGAATCAAACTCCGGATGATACCTACGTGCGCTGTTTCACTTTTTAATTGTGTTGTCTTTTTTCTCTTTAATTATAAGTTGAGTTTTTATATTTCCACTTGATGAATGTAAATAATCTTATAATTAAAAAAAATTGGACTTTTTTCTTTTCTTATTATCTGTTAATGTTCAATTCCAATGTCTTTGTTAAAGTTTATTTTTTATTTGATAATATTGTTATTTAATTTATAGTTATAATTTAACTTTTTTTGTGCGAACTCTGACCTCATTTACAATAGAACTCTCCAACATTTCATTTGAACTTTGTGTAGATGCTTTTATTTTATTAGTGGTAACTTCAACCAAATTTACAATAAAACTCCCATAATCTTTTTTCAACTTTGTATAGTTTACTACTACTATTTTATTGGTGATTTTCATCCAACCCTACATGATATCTACATGTTTCACTTTCTATTTGTGTTGTATTCTTTTCTTTCTAATTATGAGTTAAGTTTTAATATTTACATTTGATAAATATGGAATATATTATTAAAATTATTTAGGTTTTTTCTAGTTATCTATGAATGTTTAATTTCAACGTCATTGTTAATATTCTTTCAATTTTCTATATTTGTATACCGCGTTGCAGCATTTACTCACGTAGGAACTTCAGTCACATTTACAGTACAACCTCATCATCTTTTTCAACTCGGTATAGCTGCTTCTATTTTATTTGTGATTTTCATCCAGCCCTACATGGTACACACATATTTCACTTTCTAATTGTGTTGTATTCTTTTCTTTCTAATTATGGGTTAAGTTTTTATATTTACATTTGATAAATATGGATTATGTTATTAAAATTTTTAGACATTTTCTTCCTATTATCTATGGATGTTTAATTTCAACGTCTTTGTCAATATTATTTTTTAATATTCTTATTTAATTTATTGTTATAATTTAATTTTTATTCACAGTTATTTGATTATATATTTTTCAAACCAACATTGTTGGTCCACTGGTACAAGCTACCATTGGATATACAGGGTCGACTCGATGCTTCCGAGTTCGATTCCCGTAGTCGACAAGCTCTAAACAATTAAAAAAAAAACCGAGCATAAATGTTTATAAGGAGGTTGGCGAGTTCGATTCCTTTGGTAGCACCTACCAATTGAATTTTGCAACGTCATTTTCCCCAAGGTAGATGAAGTTGGATTGAGCATCATTGACCACTATGGAAAGGCGTGGCAGGGATGTTTAATTCTTCGTTATGGATACATTTTTAAAAAAGCCCTTCTTCGTGGGTGGTACCCTATATTACAAGAATATGCTTTTGTAGAGGGAATGCCCCTCAAGTTGGAAGTTGTTGCTGGCTGTCCAAACTTTGTTTTTAAATTATAATTAGTTATGATGTTTTTATTGTCTGTTACATGATGTATCAGTCCTTTGATTTCGTTCTTATGTGCTAACTATGTCTTTGTTGTAGTATATAACTAATGTAATATGTTACTTTGTTTACATTATTTTTTGACTTGCTTTTTTGTCTTTGTTTTCCATCTCGTACACTGAGACTAACTTCCTCATGAAACAGACAACATGGTAGACCAACTTCAGTTATGATGCCTTTACAAAGAATAAGAATATGTTTCTAAATGCATTTGAATGTAGTTGCTTTGAGAAAATTTTGAATTTAGAGAAATCTCAATTCCTCATTTTCATAGTTCTCCTTCATGAAAAATAAAAGTTAATCTAAATCTATCAAAAATTGGTAAAAGTAAAGTAAAAAAAATCCATTTGACAACTAATTTAGTGAATTGATAATAACTTTGTATGTGGCTCTCTCCTTGAACACATTTTATTTAGTGATGTTTCCTTCTCTTTACCTTTTTCTCTCTCATTAAACCAAACTTAGGTAGGATCGATTTCCATTCTTTGTCTCCATTTTTCCTCTGTGAGTAATTTCATAATGATTATATATTAAACCCATGGAAATGTAATCGGAAGACATTAAAGGAAAGAAGAGAGTAAATTAAAGCCGATGTCCGATTCAAAGCCGCAATTAAAGCACGGGAATGAGACAATGAGACGCAATTAACAAATGTTAACAACTCCCTTATAAGTCCCGGAAGGGTAGCTCACATGGTTGAGTGAAAGAGATATTGTTGGTGGAAAAAGCGTGGCGTGCGGGGTTCGAACCCCACTCCCCTCTCCCCTCTAACAACTAACACACTAATTTTGTCTATCTAAAAAAAACAACTCCCTTATAAACATTCATAATACCAATTGACTATAGAGTCAAAATTTCCCCTCTCATAATATACAAGAGACAACACACCACAAATGTAGAATTTTTTTGATGAATAGCGTAAAACAACTCCAGTTCTGTTGCCTTTAAAAACAAATTAACTTTAAATCAAATTAAATATAGTCAACCCCGTGCATCGCACGGGTAATAAGGCTAGTATATATAAATTCGGGTATTTCACCAACAACGAAAAATCGGGTATTACACGTAATAAGTAGGATTGAGTAAAAAAAAGCATAATAAGTAGGTGACTTGTTTTTGTAAAAGACCTAAAAAAAATATCTCGAAGTTATATCTCTATTATAATAAACACGAATGTTCCACATAGACATCCACCTATCCTACCATATTCCACGACTTTCTTGCAATGTTCCACTTTGAAATTAAACAAATATCGCAACCTTATTAAGGCTATAAGCAATGAGTATTGAACACCTGTCCTGCTGGTGGAAGAAGCAACTTTTAGCCAACTGAAGTACAGAATTCAACGTTGATATAATATGAAACACATTTTACTTAATACTGATCTATTATTCTCATATTTTAAAAAGAAACCTCAATTGCAATCTTTATCCATTATTTCATGAGCTATGCAATTGTAACATAAATATTGACATAAAAATCTTTAAAAATACATTTTATTAGAAATACATTTTTATAAAATCTTTGAAAATACTTTTTTAACAAAATAAATGTGGACACAAATATTTTATAAATTCTTAAAAAATAGATTTGACATTCTTAATATGTTATATGAAAATATATTTTTACAAGTGATGTCCAAATGTCTATTTAAGAATATGGAATCAAAAATAAGATTAATAATAATGGATTGGCCATTTTTAAGTTATGACAAAAAAATGTGATTTGTGATTTTATACATACTGTGCCTATTTTTATCAATCATATTAGTACTATCACGGGTCATGCGGGCTAACTAATGACCCCTCAGTCCGACTATTAACTCAATGACCAGTGATCAGATCAGGTCCGACCATTATTGTGTTTTCTCTCACTGAATCTTATTTTTCATCACCTTTCTCCTTATCTACCATATCCAGAGGTAAAAGTTATTTTGAGTTTTGACCTCATACTATGGAGGAAGAATCATTAAAAGGAATCGAGAAGAATAGACAAGGATATTGAATAGAATGTTGCAAAGGTGGAACAAAAAGATAAAGGCAAGTTTTAGAAGGAAAATCAAGTATTTTTTTTTGTTTCATCTCGCACGTGGCATAAAAACTCCTCTTCAACATTTTTCTTGGGTCTACAGTTTCATCTAATAATTCATGATTTGGTTACTAGTATTATAACCTCTTTGATGCATGTTACACCTTGATCAGTCGTGCTTGGCGGCATTGTAGGGACCAATTTCATGTATATTGACGATTCAATCATTATCTTTCTATATGTCGTTGAATGCTACACAATGTATGCACATTGTTAATATATGCATGTTGCGCATTTTGTAGCCCCCAAAATTCAAATCACCGGACATGCATGTTGCTTTGTTACTTTGATACCAAAACCATAAATAATTCATACAATTATTTGAGATAGTGTGCATGTCATCTCTATCCGTGCAAGTTCACGATCATTCCATTCATTTTTTTTAAACATTCACAGATCAAAGTTACCAATGACAAAACAAAGGGACTATCTTTGCTCTTTTTATTTTCACTAATCTGCAAGTTAATAATTGTATTTAGGGAGCCGGATACAGGCTCACATCGACAAAATGTACATCTATGAGCATGGCAGATCTCTCCTTGAAGGGTCCATATACAACATCTCTAAATTTGCAGTAGCTCTTAATTCTGAGAAGTATTGTGCGCGAGGCACAGTGCAGTGAATTTGAAGTTGCAAGCTATCATTATTTTTGTTTTCCATGTGGGTCTTTTCCTCGAAAATCGATTAATACAAATTCGAGAAAACGATATATATATATATATATATATATATATATATATATACGTTTTGACAAATAATTTAATATACAAATTTGTATAAAATCTTTATAAATATATGTTAATAATGTATTTTGCTAAAATTATTATAGAACATAATAGCTAAATTTTAGATAGTGTCCAGAGTATTTAATATCTCACACAATGCACTTAAATATACAACTTCTATTTTTTTTAATTCCTAAAAAAATTGTCAATTTTTTAAGTTACATGCAAGTGAATGTCGACCCGTGCTGACACTGAAAAATCATATTAGTGTAGTTCATATGTAATTTTTTTGTGAATTTAATTTATATATATGTTGATGTATAATATTTCTTACAATATCAAATAATAATGAAACAACATGTCAGATTTTACTTTATCTCAACTATCTTAAAATTCACTAATACTATAAATATTTATTAGTTAATGATGTTAAAAAAACCTACAATAATGGTGTATATCAAATAAACCCTATTTTTTTTTTTATAAAAACATTTTCGGATGAGATGATGATGCCTCAAAATCTCAATCTAACATAAAGAATATATTTAAGTTCTATGAACATGTACAAATAAATTTATATTTTCCATAAAAAATTTATATTTACCTCACCTTGTATGAGGTTAGTTTATGTCTTTTTTTTGAAAGACAAACTTAATGAGATATAAATAGAAAAAACATCGCCAAACGAAGCAGTAACCAAAGACAAACTATCTCCTAGAAATACAATCAATAGGATCTACAAACCATTCGTAGAATAAACATGAGGAAGAAGTGTCCCAAACCTGAAACCATCGCCAAGAAAGGGATAAAATCCAATGAATATTAGTTTATGTCACCTTCTCTATTGAGTTCTATCGGTTAAATTGACCAATGTGTGGGCCCTTTTTCTAATCGATACAACAATATAAATTATTTAATACACACAAACAGTGGCGGATCCAGAAATTTTCTATGGTGGGGGCAAAAATTAATCTAATATTTCTTAGAAACATTTATAAAATACACAACACGGGAAAAAAGAGTAAAGACTTAAATTGGTAATAAGAGGAAAAAACTTTACTTAATCTCTAAAAAAAATATCAATTATGTCCTCAAATATTTGTTAAATTAGCCCTTCTACGATAGTTTAGAGTTATTCTAGTCTTTCTGAGAGACTAATTTCACTAATATGAATTTTTTTAACAGTCAACTCAGTAGTTTTCGTTACTCAATGAGTTTTTTTTGGGACTTTACTTTTACAAACTAAAAATACAGATGTTTTTCACATGTGTATTTATTGTTAAAAGAAATCAAATAATAGAAGTTAGATGAATAAATTAGTACCAATTATTCTCTCGCGTCTCTTATAATTTTGTAACTTCATTTACAAAATAATTGACTCATGGGGGCAACACCCCCTTTTTTATGGGGACAAAAAGAACTTTACTAAGTATGCTTAAGCATAATATAATTTTTTGATGGGGACAATTGCCCCCATTACAACCTATATGGATCCGCCATTGCACACAAATGATTACAAAGTACACTTTAGAGAGATTGGGGAGACTCTTCGTATTTCATTTTTGGTTTAAAGATCTTTAACCTCACTCTGATGTTTAGAAGAAAGAGACCCAGACTAATTTGGGTTGAGTTTGACAGAGAGGTAAGTAAAGCTAGACTCTAATTTGTTCTATTGTCAAGGTGCAAAAACTTGAATACTTACCAAGTTTCGGCCATTAAAATTAAATGTGTTAACTACTCACATCCAAGTTTGGAGTTAAACTCTTCTTATTTGCTTGTTTCTATTTTCATATTAAATAAAAACATGTTAAAAAAACCATTTGTAATATTTTAATTGTTAAAATTAGAATCCATAAAAATCAAATATGTTATTGATTTAAAAGTTATTTTGAGTATTTATAGAAATAAATAAAATTATAATTATATATTTTTGAAAATTAAATTTTTATATTAATAAAAAGTAAAAATAATTACAATTTTACATTACAAAATAATGTACTATATTGTATATATTTTTTGAACCATTTTTAGATTTATTTTAAATCTTAACCAAAGGAGATAAATTGATCTGGGATAGTGGGAAATTCCTGTATAAGGTGCAAGTGCAAGGTGTCCCTTTATTTATTTTATTTTATTTTGATTAAAGTCTCTTTATTATTTATTGAAAAGAAAGAAAAAAAGTTGTAAATTATTTTTTATGACCGGCGGCTATAGTGAAAAGTAAACACTATATTATGGAGTATGGTAGTCAATTCTCCTTCCACACCATATATATATTCCTCACCGCCGCACCACACTCCCACCCATCCATTCATTCTCATTTTTCTCTTCCTTTTTCTTTCTTTCCTTCCTCTTTCTCTTTCTCTGCTTCTCCTCTGCATAAATAAATAAATATAGTTTTGTAATTATTATATTATTATTATTATTATTTTCTTTTTTAAATAAAATGGTGTTTCCGACAGCAACGGCGAGTGCCACCGTAATAATGACCTTATCTCCTCCTACTTCTTCGCATTTCACAAAAGTTAACGCCGTTAAAACCAACAACAAACAACTCAAACTCGCCGTTAAAATCCCCTCCAACAACAGATTAACGGCATCTCCACGCGGCGTTACCGACAAACTCAACGGTCTCGCTTTCGAATTCGGTTCTCTAACAGAACCTATCGATCGAGTAAAAAGGCTATTACATTACGCGTCTCTCTTACCTCCCTTGGAAAACTCCTACAAGGTTCCGGAGAATCGGGTGGTTGGTTGCACCACGGAAGTATGGGTGGTGGCTGACATGGACAAGAATCGACGGATGAGATTTAAAGCGGACAGTGATTCGGAGATATCGAAGGGTTTTTGTTGGTGTTTGGTTTGGATGTTGGATGGTGCGAAACCGGAGGAGGTACTCACGGTGGAAATGGAGGAGTTGGTTGGTATGAATGTGGGGTTAAATGTTAAAACGCGTTCTAGGGTTAACACGTGGCAGAATGTTTTGGTTGCCATGCAAAAAGCTACTCAAGATTTGATCTTGCGGAATCGGATGGATGGATGCAGCAAAGGCATATCTTGATTTTTCCCTCCCTCCCTCACACAAGGTAGGTACTTATAACTAAACATGTCTTCTCTATTTTCTTGTTTTTCTTTAATGCTTTGTTGATTGGGTCAAATTATTGGATTTGTAGTTGGGGGCGTTCCACTCCATTTTATTTCTTCCTCCTATTCAAACTTGTTGCAAATACTATTCTCCTTATCTTCCTTTATATTTGGGTTTTTATGAATGTTTTTCAAATTGTACCGGATAAAACTCTGACCGGACTATTGAAATAATCAAATTATAGACAACATTGGTTCATGGTTTAATCGGTTGAACCATTCGGTTAGTGAGGTTTTAAAACACTACTTTATGATTAAGGTTTTTATATTTAATTTGTTATTTTTTATAGTTTAAAATTATATTAATTATTTGTTTCTTAATAATTTATTAGAGAAAAAAGTAAGTGTAGTAATTGATAAATAAGCAACTATACCATAGAAAAAGACTAATAATGCCCTTTGTTTGAGATTATGAAGAATCTAGAACTAAATACAGTGTCGATATAATTGAAAAATAATATTTAGACGTTTAGTTACAAATTTGTGAATAAAGTTGATTCTAGGTAGGTAAAATTGATTTTAATTAAAGCCAACAATTTCTAGCTTTTCCGTTTAGTAAAATCAATTCTAGATGTGAGACCCGCAAAATTCTATACATTTATACATCAAAAGTGATTATACATTCATCATTCAAATGAAATCAACTATTTCGAACTCATTTTAAAAACACTCTTAGTACCAAACGCAAATTAATTATTTTACACTCACTTTTGTAATATTAATTTTTTTAACATTAATTCTTCAAAATCAATTATATCACTATCTAAAACAAAGTAATTATGAAAATAATAATAAAAAAATTTATGCAAAATTACCTTATAAAACAAGTAAAAGAAAAGTATTTCTTTGGAGGTGTATCATGTATGGTATGATTATGACAATTTTTTTGGGAGGGTTAAAAGCATATTCCCCATGCTACCTTACTTTTTGGGCCCAGTTTTAGATTTTTACTTTGTTTATTAGGTAAATGATGGTGGGTGGGGTTCCTTGTGTTTTCTGAAAGGGTAAAAGCTAAAGAATTTATCGATATAATAGGCACAGAGAAAACATTGTGCCTTATATGTATGCATTGTGTATGACAGATTCATCCTTGGTGAAGAATAGGCATGAAGAGGAAGATTTCAATTTGTAACGCTTTTGGCATATGAGTTGAGGGGTAGGGAGTCACTATTCCACCTAAATATTTAGGTACTCCCTCCGTCCCAAATTGTTTGTTGTTTTAACAAAATCAATGTGTCTCAAATTGATTGTTGTTTTAGATTTCCAATGAAATTTTTAATGTTCTTTTACACTTATACCCCTATTAATTATGACAATTTTTTATCTCCAATAAAAGATTCACATTTATCTAGGTAGAGAGATAAAGGGTTAAACGGTAAATTAAACAACACTTTTTAAAGAATCTAGGCTTCTAATCATTTTTCTTAAAGGGTGTGTCAAAACCTTAAATCAGTAAACAAAATGGGACGGAGGAGTATTTACTAAGAAAAGTGTTAGTTACACTCTCTTTTAGAGACACTTTCAAACACTCAATCATGATTGGTTAGAATTTATGTCGCCCCTAAATTAATGGGTCCCAATTTTAAAGTAGTGACTCACATGAATTTTAACAAATCATAAAGTGAGTGTTAGAGAGATGGTCTAAAAGAGAGTGTTACTCTGCCTTTTTAATGTCCTTTATTTGAATATTGCAAGCAGGAAGTCTAAAGTTCAAAGACCAAAACTAACAATCTCTCCTCCCTAAATACCTTGAAGCAGCTGCAGTATTAGATTTACAGCTAGTTACTAGTTAGGGAGATAATTACTAGTTCACTTATAACTAACTAATTATCTCCTAACTAAGAACTAAACTAGAATCTAATATGCAACTCAGCATTTTTAAATCTCTCCTTTAATTTGTGAATCAAACAAAGAATTTTGAAATTATAGTCTAGTACTGTACTTGTTTGAAATTATAGAAAACTGCTAGTATTATGTATATTGTGGTCAAATTTGGAATAATATATACGTATAGTTACTAACCTGACAGTTAATAATCGTAGGCGTAGTAGTTAATTCCATTGTTTTTAACTCGAGGATTAGTTACTAACCTGACAGTTAATAATGGGAATGCACATTGCTATGCAGGTTAGCAGTAGATAATCCAGAGGAGACCTTGGTTCATTGCCCTTGAAGTTGCTTAGTGCTCACATGGTGAATACTTAGGAATTTTGTACTCATTCTTTTTCTTGGTTCGCAGAATTTACTGATATTAGAACAACTTTTTTCCTTTGTGACCTTGGAAGCCGGTAACGCCATAGATGTATTTTAGTAGCATATATACTATGCGTATCCTTAATTATGCGCCTGTTTGGTTAATGTACTTTTTTTGGTACCCCCACTACCTCTCTCCCACCCCCGTAACCTATTTTATTCCAGAATTACCTCCGATGTTTAAAAAAAAACTTTTTAATTTTTTTTCCAGAAATACCTCACAAAATGGTATTTCCAGTTCGTATATTTTTTTTAAAAAAAAAACGTTGGAGATTCTCGTTTACTCATATAGTAAGTAAATCCGGTTCGTATTTACTTAACCGGATTTACCTACCTATGAGTAAATCCGAATCCAATTTCTTATTTTGGTAAATTTGGGGTGTTTTGGGGATTCTCGGATTTACCAAGAATTTAGGTAAATCCGATTCATAATTTGTGAACCGGATTTAGGTGTAAATTCGGAAAAAGAGGTAAGTTCGGAAAAAGGGGTTAGTTTTCCGGAATTATGTAAAAAGGAGGTAATTTCGGATTGTGTGTGTTATGTTTTATAGTTGAAGGGTTTTTTTGTCCAAAAGTAAAAAATGGGGGGTGGGAGAGATAAGGGAGGGGGTACCAAAAAAAACATCCTAATGTACATACAGAACGTATTTCGTTATTTCAATAATAGATACTATCTTCTTGATCAAAGCGATATAAGAGATAAACATGTATCATCCACTTGTGATTAATTGAGGGCATTTGTCAGTCCCACTTAAAAATTTATTTTGGTTAGAAATGTAGGTGGCTCCTAGGGTAAGGGATAGATTAAGTCTCTCATCAATGAACCACTAAAATTGTTCATAAAATATTGTACAAAATGAGTGGTTAAAATTGAATCAATCTTTTTTCTTTCAAAAAATCAGTATTGTATTTTACCACAACAGAATTTGCAGAAATTCAACTTTTTAGAATTTGGCTCATTATTGCTGATATTTCAAATTTGAAATGCATCCAAATTCCACAAGTTAATTTACAACTTAAGAAATTTAACTTTTTCAAATTTGGCTGATTGTCATACAACTTTATACAAATTATATTTAATTTCATCAAATTGTATCATAAAAATATTACTATTAGATATAAGTGATTTTTTTGAATATTCAGCATAAAGTTTTTCTTAATTATAATAAAATAAATTCGAAAAAAATTGAATAACAATAAAATTATATTTTGTGGCTCCAAAATAATATTCGCTATTTAGTTTTAATTTTATCTATGTTTTTTTTTTAAATTAATATGTTCGATAATAAAAAAAATAGTAGTTTTGTTCAATTTTTTTGGTATAAATCAGATGTTCTCTGCGCCCAACTTCAAAGACTAATCCCTCAAGTCGGGTAGATTGACAATACGTCACCACACATACAAAAAGTACCATCATTGTAAGTATATAGTCCGCCATGTCTTATGAGGTATACCGGTAGCATTACAACTCTCCAAAGAAATATATTTGTGACAAGATATGTGAAGTGTGATGTTAAGCAGTGTATTTTAGGGTCCAGAGACGATTTTAGATGTTGAAATACGCGAAATTCGTTCCTCAATAACTGGTTCCGCGAAAAAATAATAATTTAGTGACGATATACTTAAAGTGAAATGTTAAACAGTGTGTTTTGGGTACTTTAAGGTCCGAAAAAAAATTACAGTTCAACTACGCTAAGTTTGTTCCTCAATAACCGGCTTGGTAAAAAATATATTTCCGTGATGAAATATGTAAAGTGTGACGCTAGTGTGTTTTGGGAGTACTTTAGGGTCCAGAAAAAAATTTAATTGTTCAGATACGTGAAGTTCGTTCATAAATAACCGATTTTATAAAATAATAATTTCTTGACAAAATACGTAAAGTGCGACGCTAAGCTGTGTTTTGCAATTGGGGTACTTTAGGGTTCAATTTTTTTTAGATGTTCAAATACACAAAGTTCATTATTCAATAACTGGTGTTTTAAAAAAATAATTTCGTGACAAAAATGTGAAGCGCAACGCTAAGTAGTGTGCTTTTGGGTTCGAGAAATTTTTTAACAGTTCTAATATGCGAAGTTCGTTCATCAATAACTGGTATACGCCAAAAAAATATTGTGACAAAATATGTAAGGTGTCAGTGTATTTTGGGGTACTTTAGGATTTGGAAAAAATTGAAGCACGCATCACAAACTCCCTCTTATTCAGAAACCGCCACACGCTTCAGAAGCCCATCACAAATTCTTAACAAAAAAGTTGTTAAAACAAGAGGGGAAAGTTGAATATTGCAAAGTGAACTATGAAGACCATGATGAAAACTAAAGGTTAAAAATTGTTCATACAAAAATTAAAAGGTTAAACACCTAAAAATTTCATATCAGAAAAAACAAAGGAATATAACTATCTCAAAAAAAATAATATTAGAGATCTGAAGCATCATACAAAAAAGGAGGGGGTAGAGAGTCACAACTGCAGAGTGAGGTAGCCGGTGATTGAGAGATTGCATGTTCGGATCTAGAGTGAATCTATTGCTCGACAACAAACTGATGTGATTGTTTCGTTGGTGAAAGAAGATCGAGTGATAAAGGGTGAGGACTGAGATACGGAGAACTAGGCGAGAGAGGATTGAAGAAGGGAAAATGAGTGTGAGGGAGATGAAAATCATACAATTGGTTGTTGAATAGTTGAATCTGTTGCGCGACACTTTTTGTAGTTGTTGTTGTCATCATCTACGCTAGAAACAACCGCAGTGGGGTTGCATAAGGGTAGGGGACAAAACGTGAGACAAGTGCCTTTTAAGAGATGAGAATTTACAAAAAAAAAAAAAGGAAGGTGATATACATGGTTTTGAAAATTGAAATGGAATTAATGACTCTTAATTTTCTTCAAAATTTGTACAGTACTTCTTAGGATGCACAGATTTAACACTTAACCGTCGTCTTTGAATTTTCGTTCTTTTCTACTTCCGTTTTGTTTCTAGGAAATTTCTGGCTTGTTTACTTTTCCCGTTGTTTGGTCTAAGAAGTTGCCACTTGCCAGTATTGACTTTATTACAGGTAAGGTCAAGATTTCTTCTTGAACCATTTTTCGCCCTGGAAGTGGGTTGTGTGAGAAACTGAGAATTAAAAAAGCTGATGCGAAAATATTAATACGACTCCACTGGGGATCGAACCCAGAATCTCTGGTTCCGTAGACCAGCGCCTTATCCATTGGGCCATGGAGTCATGTTTGTTATTTCTTGCAATTTTCTGTTTTAATAGTCTATAAACCGCGTTGATTAGAAACTATAGATATCATTTTTTCCATATGAGGATATTTCACTAGTTGAATGATCTTTTGTTGACAAAAGCTTAACTAAGTGGTCTCAACATGTATGAGTGTTTATAAACATATCTAATCAATCGAATACAAATTGCAGTAATTAATAGGAAAATTGTAAACTGAACATATGAAAACTGTCGAAAATTGAAATTTTTGATTGGATTTTTTATTTCAAATAATAAACATACATGATACTTTTTGTCAAAAAAAATAAACATACATGATACATCTATTATAGTTAAAAAAATATTATAAGCTAAAAGTTAATCCAAATTAAACCGTTAATCACGATCTAAATGCGCAGTCAAAAATAATTAAAAAATTTAAAATATATTATCAAGGTAAGAGACCTTGGTCGTCTCACGAGGACCTCTAATTCTGAAATTACCAAAATCAAGAACAAAATTAACAATAAAAAGGAGAGTTTTATGGAAAACAAATTCAATTTATAAAGAAAATCAATTCACGAGAACAATCAATTCACCGGTTTTGGGGTGTGCTTCTTGAATTCATCCTAAAATTTTCCGAATCTTGATTGATATAAACTAACTAAAACAAGCGTCAATTAGTTTATAAGAATTCATTTTTTTTAAAGCAAAAGCGTCAAAGCACAACATTGTCAATCGGTCACGAAAGTGGACAAGCGCCGCTTAAAGCATAACCAATATCATAACATAATCGATATCAATCCTCTCTATCAATTTATATTTGAATCAAATAATTTAAGCAATCAAATAATTCAAATAATCAAAAGTTACGAAACAAATTGCATACAAGCAAGCGCGTACACAAACGAATCACGTTTTGCAAAAACCGAATACGAGTAAATCAAGCGTAACACGAAAATCAGAAATTGCAACAATTAATAATGAAAACGAAATTTATAGAGATGAATTCAGAAACTAGACAAAATAATATTAAACATTCAAACACCGAAGCAACACCCTTTCACCGATGAATCGATGTGTTGTAACAAAAAAGAGCGTAATAAACACGAGCAAGGAATATTATAGAAGTCATTTTACCCATAAGATTTAATTCAACTAACTAAATGTACTGTCATAATTTTTAGGCTGAATATCATATATTTCATATTAGAACCTAGTTGTGTGAGTGAGTTTCAAGTGATACTTGTCACTTTGTTTATAGACAAATAAAAAACATTCTACATTTTTTTTTGATAAGCACATTTTTGTTGTTGTTAACTTAATTCTACAATTTTTTTTTTTAAAAAGAAAAAACTTCATTCTACGTTGACAATGCTCACTGCAACCGTATATAGGACTGGGAATTTATTCATGGACTATTCTCAATTTATGACTTTAACCATATTTCGCCTAACTAGTTTTTTTTTACTAAAGCCTAAGGCTCTATTTGACAAAAAAGAGCGAATAGCGAATAAGTTAGCGGATAACGAATAAGCTAACTTATAGCAGACGAGCGGATAGATTATAGCTTATAGCGTATAAGTTAGCGTATTGAATTTTAAGTGTTTGGTAAAATTAGCGGTTGAACTAGATTATAGATATAAAATGTCATAAATGGACATTTGTAATTAATACTTGAATATGAGAGAGAATAATCATTTAATAGTGGATAAATGAGGAATTTAATTAAAATAATAAATGTAAAAGTGGTAGAAAAAATGAAACGCTATAAGATATAAACTCAGTGAAAAAATGCTATAAGCTTGTCTTGCCAAACGACTACCACAGACTTATTCGCTATAAGCTATCCGCTATAAGCTACTGTTACCTCAAAATTTCGGCAAGGGCATTAAATTAAGCTTTAAATGGTGTTGATGCGCACATTTAATAGTATTATGTGTAAATTTGCGGTCAATGTTCAAGTCAATGTACCATAAAGTCAACGATAAAAGTTGTACCAGTCTTGACAATGCAAGCAAACTTCGACGGACTTGGTTCTTCAAGTAACGAAGCAATGCCGACACACCTTCGACGAGAGAGACCCATTTGTTCGACGCCCGGGTCCAACACTTCGCCAAATCCTTCCGACAACAAGGCGGTCGAAGCGCGAGGAGCAAAGAAGATTAGTGGGCGGTTATTTCCACTAGTTTTTAGGAAGTGGTTATCGTGCTTGCCCACGATTGTATCGAGTATAAATACTCCTTGTAATAGGAAAACGGGGTCACCACATCTTTACAAAAACTCTGTGAAACTCAACTTCCAAGCCAAAGCGAAACAAGAGTGAATCAGATTACATTGTGCGTGTTGGTGCACCACCTTCTTTTCTCTTTCACTTTAATGCAATTTTTACTTGTTTTTACGTTTGTTGTACTTCTTGCTTTCATTCTGCTTTCCGCTCGCTCTCAAATTCTCTCTTTCTACTATTCTCTGCTTCTTACATGCGCTAAAAGACACAAAACTTCTAGGCAATTGTCAAAGAGATTTTCTAGTTTGATCTCACAGATCTTAATATTGAAAACTAGTGATTGTTTGCTAAAAACACCAAGAAACAAATTGGCACGCCAGATGGGACCTTTGCGATTATTTTGTGTCGCGTTTACGTTAAGTGTATAAATTTGTATGCACTTGAGGAGTGGTAGAATGGTGCGTACCAATTCTAACAACGCCTCTGTTCCGACCACTGTGATATCACAAGTGCAAGGAACAACGGTGAGATTCTACCAATGCAAGCGGTGGAAATGTTGCGGGGACTACGGCCCCGGTGACATCAATAACCGTTCCCACGATGTCAATGACCAATGTTGGTTCGACATCGTCTATGGCTTTGCCACAAAGTATAGGGCTTCCTTCAGTCCTTATGTGGCAACAGGAATAGTTTGGAAACACGTTTCCAAAATATGAGTCTACCACCATACCCCTTTGGGTATATGGCATGCCTTCCGGAATGCCACATGTGTCGACCTTTTCTCCTTCACACGTTTCTTACGAGGGTGTACTTGGTGAAATCCTCTTTGCATTAACCAATGCGTCCTTGTTGGCATTAAGACAACAAGTGGGCCAACAATCATGACATGGTTAATATCTTGACTCAGCAGATTGATGCAAGTGTTCAATCCTTTGATTGAAACACAAATACCGATTATCGGATGTTAGCGGACGGATGGGTAGGATTGCGAGATTTCTTTGGGGCCCTACGGAAACCATAGGCGATTACCAAATAGTGGGAACAATATGCCTAACACCCCACGAGATCGATGGTCGCCGAAGCCCGGCGGTTATGGGCGAACAACGAGGGTGGGTAATCACATCCTCGAAGTAGTTATGGTGAATCGAAACCAAAATGCTTGATGAAGTTGTTCGACAAGTGCAACGAAATAACGTTTGCGCTCAAGACAACCTAGCCACTTTGGTCGAAACCATAATGGCGCAAAATGGCCTTAACGTAGGTTTACATAGGCCTAATTTCATATCGCCCCACAGTGTGAGTATATCTTGCGAGCGAGAATTGCCAGAGGTTGGAAAATCCCTAAATTCACTAAGTTTGGGGTGATACCAATGAGTCCACCGTCGAGCATATTGCCGGTACATGGTAGAGGCGGGAGACATAGCTCAAAATGAGAGTTTGAAAATGAAGTATTTTCCAAATTCTCTAACTAAGAATGCCTTTACGTGGTTTACCACTCTACCCCCTGAGTTCCATATACACATAGGGGGCAATTAGAAAAGGCGTTTCATGAGCAATTCTACATGGGCGATCGAAGATTAGCCTCAAAGAATTGGCGGTGTTCGACGTAAAATACCCGAGAGGCTATTGGCGATTATTTGAATAGATTCAGATTCTCAAGGCAAGATGTTTTACACAAGTGCACGAACATGAGCTTGTCGAAATGGCTGCGGTGGCCTTGACTATTCAATTCGAAAAGAAATTGGATACGTCTCATTTGAGAGACATGGCCCAACTAGTGAGATAGAGTTCGACAAGTCGAAAGGCTTAAAGAGGAAAAGGCTAGAGTGAATAAGTACAATAAAAAGAAAACTCGGTGGGTTTTCACAAAAAGAAAAGATAGCCTATGTAGGCGAGCAATTCGACTTCGCATTCGGTGATGTCGAATGCGAGGAGATAGGCGTGGTGAACTTAAGCCCGGTCCTCCTTATGCTTGCAAATTATTAAGGCACGCAAATGGGAATAATCTGTGGAGCCTAAAAGCGATAGATTTGTGCCTAAGACATACACTTTTGATGTGACTAAATGTGATGAGATCTTCGATTTGCTAGTGGTGATGGCCAAATAATAGTGCCAAATGGCACGAAAGTTCCTCCTCTCGAGCAGAGGAAGAAAAAGGGTTATTGTAAGTTTCATAATTTTTGGGACATACAACCGACCGTTGTGTTCTTTTCGGGGATATGGTTGACGATTGAAGAGGGAAGACTCAAGTTTGGAGATAAAAAAATAAAGCACCGATGCGGATCGATCTTGACCCCCTCCATCAAGTGGAGGCAATGTATCGCGAGCCAATTGAGATGAGTATCAATATGGTAGACGTAAAAATGGTGGATTCTCCTAAGTCTACCAAATCTCCTATTTGAAAAATCAAAAGTGTTGTTCAAAAGAGTGATCTTTGTGAGACGGGTTACTCAAGAAGAATACGAAGAAAAGGTACAATCTGTGTACCCTAAGGTGAGAAGATCGATAGACTTCCTGAATCGGTGTAAATTGAGCTCGAGGTCATGTTATGTCCAAGTGCGATCTTTGTGTTCGACAAAGAAGCGGCTAAGAGTGTCGAATCTTTGCGAAGTTCGACCACCCCGAAAAGGAAATGGCCAAGCAAGAGGCCAAATTTGAACCGAGAGGGGACCTTCCTTACAAGGTGAAGAATTCAAGCGGGGCTTCGACAAGTAAGCGCGCATTTCTTTGGCAAGGTATAGCCAAGAAGGAGTTTGTCTTTGTCTCCTCTGCGAAACCATTTTTTCCAAGAACAGATCCATCAAATGAGAAGTGGATACACGCCGGATGTAGACACTACAAAAATCTTTGTTCAACAGATTGGAACGGCCAAGCCAATCACGGTGAGGCCTCAAAGTATAATTATAAAAATAATTATAAGGGAAAAACCCATGTGACGAAGACCCAATGGCGTCGATACGGTAGCTCGAAAAAGAAGGCAACACGGGTTGCTAACGAGCCAACGGCAAAAAGCGGTTAAGGGTGTAACTCCTAAAACCGTGGGAACACAAAGATAAGTATAGGAGCCGCCAACCAGTGAGGTTGGAAACAAGGCTAAAGGGAAATCTATTGTTATAGAGGAACCAAGAAGGCTGCTATGGAGAGGATTTTCCTCCATTAACGACTTTAAAGAAGAAAAGTGCTTCATTTGACATGGGCGAAGATGTCACATCGATTTCGGCGACTCGAGGCTAGTTTCGGCGTGATCGCAGCGTGGTATCCATTTTGCCGAGTGAGTGCGATCTTTATTCTGATCCCCGAATGGCGTCGAAGAAGACTTCATTGGGGATATGGCTAACCACAAGCCAGTATGCTACTATGTCATGAACAATGGCTGCGTAGAAGAACAAATGGCCACTTTCGAGA
The DNA here is from genome assembly GCA_020916435.1 of Oxytropis ochrocephala. NCBI lineage: Eukaryota > Viridiplantae > Streptophyta > Magnoliopsida > Fabales > Fabaceae > Oxytropis > Oxytropis ochrocephala. The sequence continues at coordinate 30,555,189 of CM037089.1, forward strand.
GGCGAGACGAGGGCATGCAGCATCACTTGAAGCCCTTGTACGTTCAAGCAAAGGTTAATGGCGTAGGCATTAACAAGATCTTTGATCGATGGAGGGCTGCGGTTAACTTGATGCCTCGGGCCATCTTTGAAAACAATAGAGTGCATTTGATACGGACCTTAGACCTCATAACATTATGCTAACCAATTATGAGGGAAATCGCGGTCGTTGGGAGTCGCGAGGTAGAGGTGGTGGTAGGTGCTTGTAAGAAGAAGAACCACCACGTTCTTTGTTATAGCATCAAAAGCAAGCTACAATCTACTCCTTGGAAGAGAGTGGATACATGGCGTAGGAGCTGTTCCCTCAAGCCTACACCAGAAATTGGTAATGTGGAGGGATGATGGTGCAGTAGAAATCGTCGAAGCGGACGAGTTTATTTCCTTCTTTGATGTGAACAACGTCACCAGGAGAATTTTGAGAAACAAATGGCGAACATTGCGCCATGTTCATCTTCGAGCCAAGCATATATCTCCTCGGATAATGTGCTTTCCTCTATTCACTTGTACCCAACACATGGTTTTGTGTGGGAGAGAGAGAAATAGAAGGTGCCAATGTCTATCACGAGGTGTACTACCTCCAGCGGGATGGGACACCGACTCTTAGAAGGTTTAAGATGTCGATTACCGGTTCTTAGGATAAATTACGACTTACATGGCCGAGAATAAAATAAAACGGCTTTGGAGGCCGAGTTAAATCAACAAACAATGGTACATCGAAGCCATAACTTCATCTGAAGAAAATGGTGAAGTCATAAATGACAAACCGGATTGCATTTATGACGACGAACCATTGGGTTTTGAAAAAGACCACTAGAGATTCTACAAAGCGCATGCAAGCTCAAGATCCAATCGAAGAGGTGGATTTGGGAGATGGCTTGACCAAAAGGCCAACCTATATCGGTGCACATCTTGATCTTTGCGCTTGAACCCAAGTCATTTCACTTCGCGGGAGTTCAAGGATTGCTTTGCTTGGGAGTACAAATGAAATGCCGGTTTGAGTCGAGAGTGGTGGAATTACAAATACCCATTCGACCGGGGAAGAAGCCGATGAAAAGCAACGCCAAGAAGATTTGCTCCTCGGATATTGGCTAAGATCAAGGAAGAAATAGAAAGGTGTTCAAAAGCAAATTCATCGAAGCGCGAGTACGTTGATTGGTTAGCCAATATAGTTCCGATAATGAAAAAGAATGGAAAACTTAGAGTTTGCGTAGACTTTAGGGATTTAAACAACGCAACACCCAAAGATGAATACGCTATGCGTGGCGAGAAATGCTAATAGATTCGGCAGGGATTTGATTATCTCGGTTTGCTAGATGGCTACTCGGGGTATAATCAAATCTTTATTGCCGAAGAGGGCGTGTCAAAACACCGATGTCCGGGGGCATTAGGTGTTTATGAGTGGGTGGTCATGCCTTTGGTTTAAAAATGCTTTGGTGCCACTTATCAAAGGGCAATGAATTCTATGTTTCACGATTTTATTGATGATTTTATGCAAGTGTACATAGATGATGTGGTGGTTAAGTCATCCTCGAAAAGTGGTCATTTAGACCATCTTCGACGTTCTTTCGAACGAATGAGGAAATATGGATTGAAAATGAATCCAACCAAATGTGCTTTCTGTGTACGTGCAGGTGAATTCTTGGGTTTTGTAGTACACAAGAAAGGCATAGAGATCAACGAGAATAAGACTAAAGCAATTATGGAAACGAAGGCTCCTTCGACCAAAAAAGAGTCTGCGATCCTTTACTAGGGAAAATCAATTTCCTTGAAGATTCATCTCAAATCTAAGTGGCAAAACACAAGCTTTTTCGCCATTACTGAGATTGAAGAAAGAAGATGAATTCAAGTGGGAGCAGGTTCACCAAGATGCTTTCGACGCAATCAAGTCTTATTTGGTCAAACCACCAATTTTATTGCCTGTTATTGGAAATAAATTGCTAAAATTGTATATAGCAGCTTCTGATAACACTATAGGTAGCATGTTAGCGCAAGAGGATGATAGTGGTGTCGAAAGACCCATTTATTACCTTAGTAGGGTTTTGATTGATCTTTGAAACTAGGTATAGTCCAATTGAGAAACTATGCCTTTGCTTGTATTTTCATGTACAAAATTGAAGCAATATATAAAATCACAGATGTTTATGTTTATTCGCATTTTGATGTTATTAAACATATGTTATCAAAACCAATGTTGCATAGTCGAATTGGCAAATGGGCTTTAGCTTTGCTAGAGTACAACTTAACATACCAACCCCTTAAGTCAATTAAAGGACAAGTGGTTGCTTGATTTTATAGCGAACCATTCTCATTTGTCGAATGTGAAATACATTCATTAGGCGTGCGTCCTTGGAAATTATACTTGATGGCTCGAGCCATAAGAACGGAGCGAGCATTGGAATTTTGATTATCTCTCCGAGAAAATACTCCAACGAAGTATAAGTTTAAAATTCGAGGTTCTTGCTCAAATAATGAAGTCAATATGAGGCTTTAATAGTGGGCCTTAAAATTTTACTCGAATTGGGGGCAAGTTATGTCGAAATAAAAGGTGATTCTCAACTAGTGGTCAAACAATTGACAAAAGAATACAAGTGTATAAACGAACACCTTATTAAATATTTCGTTATTGCCAATACTTTGCTAAAAGGTTTACGTTCGTTCACCTAGAACATTTACCACGAATCGAAAATCACGTGGCAAATGAATCGCACAAATTTACGGTTACAAAGTATCGAAGCAAAGCCTAGAAGAGTTAATTGAGATAAAAGATAAATTAATCTCAGAAGACTCTCTCTATAATACTCCTTCAACGTTATTGTCAACACCAAAAATTGGGGGGGCAATAAATACAACTGAAGTGAGTGTCGAAAAACGTCACATTTTCGACAATATTGACTTGGCAGAAATTTTTGCTATTGACAATATGGTTGATGATGATTGGCGAAAACCCATTGTAGAATATTTGCAAAATCCTACAGGAACACTAACAAAAAGTAAAGTCTGAGCTCTAAGCTACGTGTTAATTGGAAACGAATTGTACAAACAAACTCCTGAAGGGTGCTACTAAAATGTCTTAGTGAAAACGAGGCATATTTGGCGATTCGATACACATAGTGGAGCATGTGGCTCACATCAAGTAGGCCACAAAATGAAATGGTTGTTATTTCGACAAGGAATGTATTGGCCAACTATCTTTGAAAGATTGTATAGAATTTGCCAAAGGTTGCCAAGAATGCCAAAAACATCTTTGGAATACAACATGTGCTGCAAATGAGTTGCATTCTATAGTGAAACCTTGGCCATTCGGGGTTGGGCTTTAGATGTGATTGGTGAAATAAAACCAACTTCGAAAGGCCACGAGATACATTCTAGTAGGGATTGATTACTTTACTAAATGGGTAGAGGCAATACCTTTAGCCAATGTAGATCGAAGCGATGATAAGGTTTATTCAAAATCATATCATTTATAGATATGGAATTAGGAAACCATTACTACGGACAAGGTACCGCTTTCATTGGTCGAAAAATGGTAGATTTTGTTCTTTGAAATTGGGTTCAAGTTATTGACTTCGACACCATACTATGCACAAGCCAATGGTCAAGTAGAGGTCGCCAATAAAATCATTATTAATTTGATTAAAAAGCATGTTGGGCGTAAGCCTAGAAGTTGTACATTCTCTTGACCAAGTGTTATGGGCTTGTCGAACTTCACCTAAAGAGTCTATAAACACCACTCCCTACGGAGTTAACATTCGGGCATGATGCGGTGTTACACCGTCGAGATTTGTTTACAATCAACAAGGATTCAAAAACAATGTGAAATTCCTTTTGATCATTATTGGAATATGATGATTGACGAATTGGTTGATGTAGACGAAGAGAGGTTGTTAGCTTTAGAAATGCTTATTCGACAGAAAGAAAGAGTAGCTAAAGCTTACAATAAAAAGGTTAAGTTAAAAACCTTTGAGGAAGGGGAGTTAGTGTGGAAAGTCCTATTACCTATGGATAAAAAAGATAGAGTTTTAGGCAAATGGTCACGGGGTGGGAAGGCCCATTTCGCGTGTTGCGTTGCTTTTGAATGGCGCCTATGAAATCGAAGAGTTAGGTGACGAAAATAGGACCTTTAGAATAAATGGCAAGTATTTAAAACGATACAAGCCAATGTTAATCAAATAAAGATCGAGCAATTGTAAGTAAACCAAAATTGTTCATAAATGGCAATGTATAAAGAAATTGTCAAAATTACACAGCCATTTTCAAAATGCTAAGCTATTACAGTCTTAGAAGGTCGACAAGGTAGCCTTGTGCCTCTCCATGATGCTAACACTTAGAGAAATAGAGGTGTCGAGAAGATCGACTCCTTGTCGAGATCGGCGAGAATAGCTTCGGTCTTTGGTCAATCTTCTCCAAGTGCTCTATAGCGCCATTGCTTTGGTAGTCTTGGTGGGCGAAGAAGCGGCGTTCACGCGCGTTCGACGATCACGCCTCTTCCGATGCTTAGCATTAGACAATTTGAGTTGAAGGGTCTTTATCTCTTCCTCGATGCGCGCAATCTCTGCGTCCCCATTCAGCGATTGCTCTCTCATCATTGGTCGCTTGGTCTCGAGGGCTTCGATGGCATCTTGATCGACCTTGAGAGAGGCGAGTTCCACCTCGCAGAGTTGGGTCTCTTGAATCTTGCGCTTAGAGGTAGTCGGCCGTTGGTTGATCAAAAGAAAGTTGCTCAAAAATAGGGCCAAATTCCATGAAGAACGCAAGGACATTTGGAGGAGGGTCTAATCTGGTGATCTTACGAATGAGGATTTTACCTCAAGATACCGCAGATGAGTCATGCTCGATGGTTGCCACCAAGTCCCTTCTAGCACCTTCGTCTTCAATCGCAAAGCGGGCTTTCGACCGTCTCTTGGTTGATAGAACTCGAGAGAATTGTTTGAGAATCGCAAACCAAACGGCTCGACGAGCTCTTGAGGCTTAACATAATCTTCAAAGTGCGCGAGGATCTGTCTTCTTTAACTCGGCCCGATTCTTGATCGCGTAGTACTGTTGGATGACTCCTTGGCAGAAACACTTTGATCTGCAGCTACCTCTACTCTAGGCTCCTCTGGTTCTTGATCGACCATATTTGCTTCAGGAATTTCGACGGAGGAGGAGCCGCTACTACAGTCCTTCATTTGTTGGAATAGTAAGTTCTGGAACTTGAGCAGTTTCTCCAACAACAGCCTCCGGTTCGACGCTACCAGTAGTTGGAGTAGCCTCCTCCATAGCAGGAGCATTCTCTTCGACGACCGCCTCTTGTTCGACATTTCCAGCACTTGGCGCCAGCTCGTCGAAGATGGGAATTGCAGGGTTCTCCAATGCTTGGAAAATCTCTTCAGCAGTTGCACCTTGAGGAGATGAAGGAAAAGGGAGCATAGAGGCTGACAACTCCAGATCAGCAGCCTCAACCATAGATTGGACTTCAGGGTTGTTCACGAGCAGTCCACCCACCTATACACAACAAGGTGTATTGTTCAAGTTAAAAATTGGAAAGGTGAGATCGAAGAGGTCTAAACTGATGTCGAAAGGGAATTTACCTCTTGTACCTTAAGTCTCTTGATTGGAGGAGAAGAAGGTGGTTCAGAAGCCTCATCAATGATGATGCCTTGAGCTTCCCTTTGAATCTCAGGGAGATTTCTTTTCTTCGCCCTCTGAGTGAGGGGGATGTTATCATCACTTTCAGTGTCCTGCAAAAAAGAATTTGGGTTATGACAGGAAAGTGAATGACGAAGGGAAGAGAAATTTCGACGGATCAGCAAGGCAAGAGTATAGTACCTCATCATCCTCAGGGAGGACCATTTTCCTTTTAGCTTTGGTCCACGAGGATTTCTGGGTTGGTTTACGAACGTAAGGTTTTCGACGTAAGTAAAAGTCGTAATCAAAGATAACTTGGAGCGAATAAATGGCAACATACTTTCTTTAGGACAATGTCCGGAATGGATCATGTGTCCACCGATTTCTTAGTCATTTGGAGGAGATGGTGCTTGTGGTAGCCTTGCTTGCTTTGGCCTTCGATTTGGAGTGCGAGTTGACTGGCGTCGAAAAACATTGGTAAGAGAAACGAAAATAAAACTAAGTTCTGAGATGTTCAAGACTCGGAAAATCTAGGTATCAAGAAGTAAATACAGGTTGTTCGAAGGAAGAGGCTGCCACCAATTTCTTCATAATGTTTTACGAAAAGGTGTCAATAGCCTCTCCAAAGAAGAAGTGGTATAGTAATTAGTCCACCATTCATGGAATTCCTTGGTGCATGAGAATCTGGGGTTGAACTTGAGGGGCTCGAAACTCAAAGCCTTGTAGTGGAATTTCTTAAAGGCGTGTTTGTAGAGTCTTGCATTGAGTCGAGATTCGAAACTCTCGCCTATGAAAACATACTGGCGCAGGTCGAATCTGACAAAGGCCAAATTGTCTGGCAGAATAACTTGGGAAGTATCTCTTAATCCCGAAGCTATTTTTAGCTTTGCCAGGGGTAAGCCTGGTAGAAAGAATGGCAGGAGAAAGGTAGGCTTGCCAGATTTGGGCAATCTCTTCGGCTTGTTCGACAGAAGAAGAGGGAAATGGCTGTCGAAACCAAGTTGGACCAAAAGGCCTTTGCACAAAAAGGAGCCATAGAGTCTCTGGCTGGTACACTTCAGAACATGTCGAAATGAATTTGAAAGACTCTTCCGAGGAATATTTATCTGTTTGGGTTTCAATGAGAGCGATCGAATCCCTTCATCCTCCTAGACTTCAAGGATTGGTGAACAGACTTAGGGATGTACTGACCTGAGTCGAGATTCAAAAGTGGCTAACGACCACAATTGCAATAACCACAATGGGCGAAGCCAAAAACTTGTTGGTGGGTTCGTCTTCTTCGATTCCAAGACAAAGATTGTCAAGCTCCTGATAGAGAACCCAACAACGGTTTGGCAAGATTGAGGTTTTCTTTCTCATGGAGTTGAAATGCCCGATGGAATATAGGTTTTGAAACTTGGAGTGAGCAGGTGCGAGAAAACAAAAGGGATAGCCAAAGAGTTAAGAAGGCTACGTGTTCTTTAGAAGACACCGTATCGGCGTCACGGTTATGGTGTTCGTGATGTAAGGAGCAAAAGTGGCATTATTGAAAGTAAACGGGTATACATACTCGGGATTGGCGGGTCGAAAGTCTCACCTGGGGTTTCGGACCAGGTGATGGCAAAGAACATCTAGTAAGGTGGGAGTCGCATGCCACATCTCAGTGAAGACTATGAGTGGCACAATCCCGTAATCGCATAGCGGCCAATATTAAAGGTCTTGTCATACTTAGGCCCATACCTAGATAATGGATAAGGTCAAAAATACCTTGTTTTTTCCAGATATCGGCCTTTTTAGCCTCCACCTTGTCGAGCCAATCTATGTAAATCTGTTGGTCGAGCCTGGGAGCAGACCTAAAGACTCTAGAAGGGCTATTCAGAAATTCTAAGTGAAAAGGGGTCTTGGTGAAAATTCTGGGCTGAAGACAGGCATGACTAGGAAAAATTTCAGAGACTTCAGTGTTCTCTAAAAGGGTATTAGGAAGAGGACCTAAATATGCATGAGTATAAACCACTAGTAGAGGATCAATACAGGTTTGCCATTGGATGCGCTCGACTATCGCGAATATCAGGCTCATCAACAAAGCCATCGAGGGTTTTAGGTCTGTTGGTCTCATCGTTCTTCGTTGAACATTCAGCAGCAGACGAGGAAGCCATGAGAGATAAAAGCAAATGCGAGACGAGATTCAGGCGTAGGTTGAAAGGAAGGAATGAAAGTTTGAAACTTTAGTGATTTTGGGGATTTTTGCAAAACGCAGAGAATGGAGAATACAGATAGGTTTCACAAGAGTTCAAACTGAGTAAAGAGGAATATGAAAGGTTGTAGCCGTTTATATATGTTGGGAAGCTACGATTATTGCACGTTACGCCATAACTCGCGTTCGCGACGTTTGAGGGCGTCATGGCCCACCAACTATGCAACGTGTGCCAATGAGAGCGCTTCGCGTTTACTGTGCAAGTAATGATGGTTGTCTTTTCGACCACTTGTTAAAACGCAAAGCGCGTAGAAATGACCATTGCACAAGATTCAAAAATGCCTTTTCTTCCTCCATTCCTTATTCCGTCGAAAAAACATTTTTGGGGGGCAATGTCTACCTCAAAATTTCGGCAAGGGCATTAAATTAAGCTTTAAATGGTGTTGATTGCACATTTAATAGTATTATGTGGGCTGCGCAGTCAATGTTCAAGTCAATGTACCATAAAGTCAATAATAAAGTTGTACCAAAGTCTTGACAATGCAAGCAAACTTCGCGACTTGGTTCTTCAAGTAACGAAGCAATGCGGACACCTTCGACGGAGAGACCCATTTGTTCGACGAAAATCGGTCCAACACTTCGCCAAATCCTTCGACAACAAGTGGTCGAAGCGCGAGCTTGCGGCGATTTAGTGGGCGGTTATTTCCCTAGTTTTTAGGAAGTGGTTATCGTGCTTGCCCACGATTGTATCCGAGAGTATAAATACTCCTCAGAATAGGAAAACGGGGTCACCACATCTTTACAAAAACTCTGAAACTCAACTTCCAAGCCAAAGCGAAACAAGAGTGAATCAGATTACATTATGCGTGTTGGTGCACCACCTTCTTTTCTCTTTCACTTTAATGCAATTTTTACTTGTTTTTTACGTTTGTTGTACTTCTTGCTTTCATTCTGCTTTAGCTCGCTCTCAAATTCTCTCTTTCTACTATTCTCTGCTCTTACGCACGCTAAAAAGACACAAAACTTCTAAGCAATTGTCAAAGAGATTTTCTAGTTTGATCTCACGATCTTAATATTGAAAACTAGTGATTGTTTCTTAAAAACACCAAAGAACAAATTACAATAGCACTTTAGCTTTGCCAAACAGAGCCTAACTAAATTCAGTTATTGTGAAATGGAGTCTTAATTATCTTGCCCAACTAAATTTATTTAGGCCTTATTTAAATCGCTCACATCCTATTAACTATCTCTACAATCTTTTTTTAAAGTCTACATCTCTACTATCTCTTTATCTCTTTGATCAAACAATTCACTATTAAAATTTCAATATTAGTCATTGTCATTCTTTTGCCATATTAAGCCAGCCATTCACTTATTATAGAAATAAATATGCCCAAATTAGTCCATGTCTTACCCCTTTTGGTCTCCCATCCTTTATATGTTTCTCAACCTTCAAACCTCACATTCACTAATCATATTGAATCCCCGTTTGGTGCTTGTTTAACTTTACAGAGGGTTGTGCGAGGCAGAATCACATAAACAACAAAATAATTAGGAAGAACTGATGATTTATTACACTTAATTCAACATGCATAATCATAAGAACTTTTGGAGAAAAACACTATTCAATATACATAATCACATGCAATTTAGACATGATCACGATTTGCAAGATGCTTGTATAGATCTAGATTTTAATGATCGCAACCATACAAGACATCAATTTTGGCCTAAAACAAGTAATGTTTTATTAGAATTTAATTGTTTGATTTTATTTAACTAGATAATTATTTGGCTGTCTAATCCAACAAAATTGGACGTTATTTTTGGGCGTTGTTATGTTTCTAAGGGGAAAAAAAATAGTCACTATGGTCTAATAAACAAACCTATTATAGATACTTATCTTTTGATTTTACTTTCAATTTCCTCCTTAGTGACAACATGGGTGAACAATCTCAATTAAATGGATATGGATTCTCTAAAGTAGGTGAATAGAGAAAAAAATGACTTTAAGAGAATCTAAATCCCAATTAAACGTGCTATGTATATTCACTTTGACACAAAATACGCTACGTAGAAAACTGAGTTAACAACAAGAACAAACATAACTAATGAATATCAATAAATTGGAGGATTAGTTAGAAGTTTGTGTGAAGTCCGAAACCAAAATGACATCGAGTTACACATTCACCGACCGTAATAAGTAATTCTTAACCCTTATTTAAATAAAATTTGTGTCCGGAAAAAGTAACTCAAAAAAGCAAAAGGTCCAAACAAACAAACACTAGAACTGTGACCCTGCTGTTACCAAAACTCACAAAGATCTTGTTTGGTAGTAGTAGTCCTCATAAACCCAAAGATTCCATTCCTCATTTATTTCTTCCTCCCGCCGATCACTCTCCGGTGTCTTCCACGTTTCTTTCTACTTCTCCGACGACTCATCTACCAATCTCCCTCCCTCCTCATAGCTCAACAGTTGTGGTGTTGTTTTTCTCTGATTTTCCGCTCAAAAACCTTCCGTTTTTGCTCAGATCTTCATCTCAGTCCCTCAATTACTGGTACGTTTTCAGTTTCTATAATTGATTCTTTCTGCTGTTTCGAAATCGATAAACCCCTAATTGGAAACTTCAAATTCTAGAGGATGAATAGTTTTCCTTCACTGTAACTGAACCTCTTGTAACTTCATCTCCTTTGAAAAGGGGTTAAATTTTATGATCTTTTGATACAGTTTATTTGATTAGTGAATCGAGTTTATGATAGTTAGTTAGTTCAATTATATAGTTTTTATACCATGCTGGAGATTTGTGCTTGTTTAGATTTAGCTTATTTTGCTTCCTAAAAGGTTTATCATTAATTTCTCATAAGAGAGATTTTGCTTGAAAACCTTTTTCTTGATGTAAAATAGGATAATCTAAATTTGGCCAGTTTTGTATCCTTTCTTTATTTTTTATTTGAATCTTTTGGTGGAAGCTTGTATATTTTGTAATTGAGAAGATACTAATTTGTGGTTCTTATTCTTTGTATTGCGTATTTTTTTGTCAAAGAGATCACATGAGTTACTTAACCTTTCCAGTTATTTTCTGAGGTTGTTGAGGAAAAGGACATGGTTTATTCCATATGCATTCTTTTTCAACGAGGCTTGCTAGTGAAATTTGGTTCCCTTTCTGTTACTTTTAGATTATTTACAAACCGTGCCTTCTAGAGGTACTCTAATTTCCGCAATTGTCATTTGATATGTTGAGAAAGTTCAACATCATGTCACTGTGATAAGTTGCTTTGTCACTTGTTTTGTGGATTACCTTGATAAATGGAAGTTAACTTGACTGTGAATCCCACTGGCATATTTGGTGATTTGGGCTGATATATGGGGATACGGTACTCGAAACAGTCCAATCTATTGCTCTCATAAAATATTTGGTTCGTTATGACTTTGAAATTTGACCTATTATCCGGTTATGTTTATTAATGTTTTTTTTTCTTTCTTTGTTCTTTCAACAGGGGTTTTTATTCTTTTAAACAAGCATATTTGTCTCTTATACTGAGGATACATGTTCCAGTTGATAAATAGTAAAAGTGACTTCGCATATAGTTTTATGAGCATACAGCTAGAGAAGTTCCGATATAGATGGGGACCGTTACTGCAGGTCTGATCATTGTTTATCCCTATATTGGTTATTCTGTACGCTAGTTAATGTTAATAAATCCACTCAAGTAACATTTCTGTTTCATTGCCTGCAGTTCTACCGCTAGAAAACCAAGTGAGATTATGAGGCTTATTGTGACAACTTTTATTGGAGTAGTTTTTGGCTTCTTTATAGGAGTATCGTTTCCAACATTGTCATTATCAAAGGTGCAGATTGCTGACTTAGGATCTTCTTCCTCTTTTTGGTTTACATTTTGCTGTAGTAAATTTTTGTCAGTGGTTTTTTGTTATTGGACTAAATATATCAAATGCTAATAGTGCATAACAATTTGCAGTTCACGCTCCCATCTGGATTGCTTCCCTCCATTGATCTCTCTTACATTGAAGACAGATATACAAGTCACAGTGCTTGGTCTTTTATAAACAATAGTCGCAGAAGTTCTCGGCCAAATCACTTATCAAATGATACATCAAAGGTAACCATTGGATCCTGTCATCATTATTTAGGACATTTTGAGTTCCTGGGTATAGGGATCGTGGTAGTTTATGACTCTATTCCTTCTATGTTAAGAGGGAAAAAGATACTAGGCCTTCTACTGCGAGTTCCCATTACAGTGACATTTTCATATGCCTGTTTGTCTATAGTTAATAGTTAACTATCAAAAAAGGCTTCCATGAATGCTGTTTTTTATATAATATTGGAAAAATAGCTACTTATAGTCTGTATATTGATCAATCGCTTGCTCCTTATTTTCTTGTTTCTCTACAGATTTGGGTTCCATCAAATCCAAGAGGAGCAGAAAGTTTACCTCCCGGCATTGTTGAAGCTGAGTCAGACTTATATTTGCGTAGATTGTGGGGTAACCCCAGTGAGGTGTGTATCCTAAAACAGTTTACAGGCTCAATGTGGATATAAACTCCAAATATCATAAGAAAGCTACCTTATATTTTTCTTTTATTTTACTTAGGCTGGGAGGGATATTGAATGGTAGATAGCCTGTTAACTGTTATGCGATAGAAAATAAAACTAGCAAACGAAGTCTTGCTCATATATTTGGCTAGATTATTTGCTTGCTTATGTTAAGGAAAACATAAAATCCTTAAGTGGACAAAGCATTTAATCACGTTGTTCCTTCCAGGATCTAACGTCCACGCCGAAGTACCTTGTAACCTTCACAGTTGGATATGATCAGAAACATAATATTGATGCAGCTGTGAAAAAGGTTTCACTTAGTCTCTTCCTCTCTCTGTTTATGGGTGCTTGTTAATGTGTCTTTTAACTAAATATTTGCTTGAGCAGTTTTCAGAGAACTTCACAATCCTTCTATTTCATTATGATGGCCGTACAAATGAATGGGATGAGTTTGAATGGTCAAAGAAGGCTATTCACGTGAGTGCTCACAAACAAACCAAATGGTAAGAAGCCACGATGTGTTGATATTTATTACTTCTGTTTAATTAAAAGTGATTCCTATTCTGAATCTGATATGTATGCGTTTTTACCCTCTTAGGTGGTATGCTAAGCGGTTTCTGCATCCTGACATTGTGGCGCCATATGACTATATATTTATATGGGATGAAGACCTTGGCGTTGAGCATTTTAATGCTGAAGAGTGAGTGTTTGTTGCGGGGAGGATTTTCTTTTGGGTTAAAGTTTGAGTTTCTTATACCCCCTTGTTTCAAGTGCAGGTACTTAAGACTGGCGAAGAAGCACGGCTTGGAGATCTCACAGCCTGGTTTGGAACCTAATAAAGGGTTGACATGGCAAATGACAAAAAGGAGAGGTGATAAAGAAGTCCACAAGTAAGAGTGCTTAGAGCTCCATACCAGTTTCTCGTGGTTCATGCTTTTTAATAGAATTTGCATTAACTACTTAGTTTCTTGAATTTCTATTAGAGTGACGGAGGAGAAACCGGGATGGTGTTCCGATCCTCATCTACCTCCTTGTGCAGCGTAAGTAATCGCTGTTGCATTAGTCTTGTATTATCTGGTCTTCCGAGTTGTATTAAATTGTGTTCTCTGTCACATTAATGCAGGTTTGTTGAGATTATGGCTCCAGTCTTCTCGCGAGATGCATGGCGTTGTGTGTGGCATATGATTCAGGTTGAACAGTTAATCCAAGTTGTTTTAGAAGATTCAGACTAGTTAGTTATTTTATGATTCTTTATGTACTTAATAAATTACAATTGCACCACTGTTGGCATTGCAGAATGACTTGGTCCATGGGTGGGGTCTTGATTTTGCTATTAGAAGATGTGTTGAGGTGAGTTTGTTCTGTCAATTTCGAAAATCATCTAATTTCTTGACTATTTTACTTTTATGGCAAGGTCTTAGAAGAGGCGCACACAAAAAGTTAGAAATTGATTTTCTTTCACAAACAAGACATGCTATGGAGAATTAAACTACCCTTTTTATTTCCTGTTGTAGCCTGCGCATGAGAAGATTGGAGTTGTTGATTCTCAATGGATTGTTCACCAAGGTGTTCCCACACTAGGGAATCAGGTAACTTGTCTGGCATGGTTTAATAGTTTTACAAACTCATTAGTGACGCCTTAAATGCTAATCAATTTTGCTGTTATTTGCAGGGTAAATCAGAAACTGGGAAAGCACCTTGGCAGGGGGTATGTTTTATATTGTTTGACTTCATTGCATTGTTTAGAAGTGTACTATTTAAGTAATCTATCCATTTTCAAATACAAGGAAAAAAAACTACCTCGCGCCTTTTAAGAAAATTAGTTAACCCCAAATTGAAAAATTGAACATAAATTAATTGAAGGGTATTTTAGGAATGATGTCATTAAATGAAACATAGTTAGAATTTGCTTATATTTTGGATCATCAAATATTAGAGTTTTTTGTTTATATTCTAAACCGGAGTAGTAATCAACAAGGTGTGAGGTAGTGTGTTTTTATGTAATGAAATTGGTTGATGTTTCCATGTTGTTGGTGACAGGTAAGAGAGAGGTGTAGGAGGGAGTGGACCATGTTCCAGAGTCGGTTAGCGAATGCGGAAAACGAGTATTTCAAGTCCGCGGGTATTGATATGTCTAATTCGACTGCTCGTTAGATGAAAGCGATCCAAGTTGACTTGTATACAGCTATGCCTAGACCCCACCTCCTCTTAAATTTCTTATGTAACATTTATTGCATATTGCATAGAGTCCTTGCTAGGGATCAAACTTTATTTCGATGTAGAATTTAACAGCTGATAGTGAGATGTCAAGAGAAGAGAATTAATATTGGCGTTGTGTCTTAGATTTTTCTTTGGGAGGAAATACAGTAGGGGTTTGTAATACTGAGCAATGGTTCTTTTTTCATAGTATACTTGTAATACTTGTAATGGGTCCATGGTGGTGAAGTTACGGTTAACTACATTGATGTATTGTAGTCTATTCATGGAGTAATAATATCGCAAAATCTACTCCATTTTTCTCAATCCCTTCTTCACCCTGCACCCTTTTCCCTTCCCCCACTCCACTCCATTATTTTCTTCCACACACTGATGTCAGGCTTCTGCCCAAGTTTAGTTACAATGTGAATATAGAGATGTTGTTTATAGCTCTGTGATAATGGTTGGTGTTTGTTAGAAAGGGTGGCGACTGCTCATTTTCTTGGTGGCGGTTTGTTGGGAGGTTGCGTCGGCAGCCTTTCATGGTGAGGGGGGAGGGGGAACTATGCTATGTACGCAACCGCGAGTACAGGATGGGTCGCACAACATTTGGGCAATAGAAGTGCATTTGTGTGCTGAGGCAACTATTCACATGGCTACTCGAGTCTAGCAAGAGTGAAGGTGACAAGTAGTTGGGTTAGGGTGTTCTCACTGTTAGGGGTGGGAATAGGCCAGGCTGCCTAACAGGGGCCTATGGTCTAGCCTACGTCAGGTCAGGCCAGACCATTTTTTTTGAAAACAGATAAGGCCAATGCTTTTTTAAAAGCCTATTTAGTTAAATAGGTCAGGTCATAGGCCATCGATAGCCTTTTAGGCCTATCAGACCGACCTATTTGAATAAATATAACTAGTTTTTTTAATTATCAATATTATTTTGTATTGAATTTGATGACTTTCAAAGTTTAAGTCATAACTTCGCTTACATTTTTTGTTAGTTTAAACATATATTAACCTACAACAATTTTTGACATAGTTGAAGTTATTATTATAAAATAGAATTTAAATAAGATGTCATATAAAGATATTTTCCTAAAATGTTTTGTTAGATCTCAACTAGAACTTAATCTCATTGACCTATTAACTTTTTTGTTGTTGTCAAGATTGGTCTATTAGCTTGTTAGTCTATCTAAATGACTTACACCATTGAAATGTTAGGTCTTCTTAAGAAAATAGTTAACTAGGCTTTTAAACAGATTTTCAGGCTTTATCAGGCATTCAAAAAGGCCAGGTCAGACCTAAAAAATGGGTGTACGATAGATTATAGGCCAAGCTTAGGCCTAATATTTTCAACGTAGGCCAGATCCAGACCAAACAAAGCTTAGCTCGGCCCAACCTATTCCCACCCCTACAGTCACTGTTCTGTAGTGATCTTGCAGTGGTTTTTCCACCGCGCGGTTCGATGAACAAGGATTCTCTCATGAATCCTTATGTAGAAAATAGAGGTGGGTAAACACGTGGGATTGTGGTTGATGTAGTGCTTGTTCGGTTAGGATTATCCACCACAAAATGGTAACGGCTTTCAAATGCACTCTAATAAAAAGCTATTCACAATTTGTCAAAAAAATAAAATAAAAAGCTATTCACAAGTATCTTCTACAAAACCAAATTTACTGAGGCGACCAGGGGTGAATACGAAGTATTAGTTGAAATTTTCAACTTTAACCTTTTGTTAATGATTAAATTTTAGCCATTAATTTCAAATTTTTGGTGATCCAACAATTATGTTCCTCCTTTTTGGTCATGAATGATTATGGTTGTGTCATGCTTGTGGACTTGTGGTATTCTTTTATAGGGTTTTTTCTTTTGTACCCCCACCCTCTCCCCTTAAACCCCCACCCACGCTGAAATCCCCAAAATGCCCTTCTGAAAACGTATTTTTTTTTACAAATTTTTTGACCAATCGATATACACCGGGGGGTATATATACGACTATGCATTTAGGCATCGTATATACACCCCCAAGGCGTATATACGATTAACAAACCATCATAATCGTATATACGCCTTGGGAGGTGTATATCACGATGCCTAAAAAAGTAAGTCGATATATACCCCTCGGTGTATATCGACCCCATTGTATTTTTTAAATTTTTTTTAAGTCAAATAAAAATTATATGAGTCCTGAAAATAGGTTTTGTGTGTAGTTCGTTAAAACGTGACGATGTTATACGTCGAACGAATAATTTAGGCTAAAAAATCGGTATTCGGGCAACATACTCTGATCGTAATGAAACCACAGCCATTAGAAGCGAAAAAAATCAAGAATCAAGACTCCCTTAGAAGGAACTTCTTACGGGACTACAGCCTCAAAATCCCAAATTCCATCGTTTACTATTTTTTACGATTTTTTTTAATTTTTCATAGTCTCCAAAAAATCTAAAAAAATTTGTATAGCCTTATTTTGGTTTTGTTAGATTTCTAGTGGTGTTTTTATAATTTTTTGGAGTAGTTTTGACTATTTAACGAATTTTTAGTAGCCTTTTAGTAATAAAAATTAAAACAAATTATTAAAAAAAATAAAAAGTGCATCGTATATACCCCTTTGAGTGCGTATATACGATTGGACAAAAAATAGCCATCGTATATACGTACCCAAAGGGGTATATACGATTTATTTTTTTTTTTTTAAAAAAATTAAGTTTCAAAGGGCATTTTGGGGTTTTTGGTATTGGGTGGGGGTGGGAGGGGATGGGGTGGGGGTCCAAAAAAAAACCCTCTTTTATATGTGAAGGTGTAAAATCCAATGTTTTAATAATTGAACAGAATTGACTAATTTAATTAAGACTCGATTGGTTTGGCAGTTGGTTGAACCAACATATGGTTGAATCGTCCAGAACTTAGATTAAACTGTGGTTGAATTGCTAATTGAAATGTTATCCGAACCGAGCCGGTCAAGGCACTGGGTTACTGGGTCTTTGGTCGGACCAGCAGGTCTTTGATCGGATCGCATGAGCCGAACACACTAAAAATAGACCTGATATGTATAAATTTGTACATAACAAAGCCATCAAAAAATTTAATATATCTTAGAATCTACAAAACAAATTCTCAACACAAAATTAACAAAATTCTTCAAATTTAGTATACAAATTTAAATCCATAAGTTCATAACCACATCATAAGTACCTAATTAAATAAACAACCATGAAATAATAATAGTCTCAACATATTCAAATTCATAATTAGTACCTAATTACATATACTTTACGTAAGATATATAATATATACCATGTTTGTAAGCTTATTAACAACATATGAAGCTGTCGCAGTGGTTAAGTGGGGCAACATCACCTTCTATTGTAGGGTTCGCTTTCGGTAGTAAGCCATTTTGTAACAAAAAACGTGAAAAAAAATAAATTAAAAGCAATTGAGTCGTTTATGCAAGCAACCCACACCGGAAGGGCACCGGTTTTCAGTTGGATCGGTTCGACCGGACATTCTGGTTTTGATAACAGTGGCTAATTGAAATGGGTTGAACCGCGTTGGTTTAATGTGTTTTTGATGAATTTTTTTCAACGTATTACATGGAGAAAAATAAACTTGATAATATTGATGACATTATTTTGTTGAAATTAAAGCTTGTTAAGCAGTCCTTGTTTATTTTTTTATAATAAACTAAACCAAACTATCATAAATACTTTGGGTGCGTTTCATTTGCTAAAAAAAATAAGGATTGGACAAGATAACTCCAGCTGAACCTTGTTCGATTTGGCAGAGGTGGATTTAGGGGGTGTTCTTCGTGTTCCCGAAAATACCCAAATATCCTGCCTTGGTGGTAATACATCATGTCTTATTGTCAATGAAGGAACACCATCCGGGTTCATGGTACTGGAGAACAGTGGCGAGCAAAATACTAGACAAAAACTCAATTTTCTCTCCATTACAAAATCACAGTACATTTTTCTGTCTAACAAAAAAAATACCAAAATATTATTTTTATTTTCTACTCAATATTGTTTCTCTCTCTCTCTCTCTATATATATATATATATATATATATCCTATCTCATTCTCCTCTCTCCTTTCTCTTCCCCTCTCTCTCCTATATATCTTCTCATATCATCATTTGACTCTCTCTCTCTCTATTTTCTCTCTCATATTTTTCTTTATAATTTTCTGATTATATTATGATATATGTAATATAAAATCATTATAAACCTCATAAAGATGATTATAGTAAATTTTACATTTTTTCTACTTGTTCTATCCGGTGTTCATCAAACAGCATACTACACAAAATGTTGTTCAGTACTATACTATCAAGTCCAGTATTTACGTGTTTGTAAATCAAACGGATCCTTATTGTTGAATGCTAAGAGCGCAAACTCAAATCAGCAAAGCACCACTTTCCCATGCACCATCCTCCTCACTTCGACTATTTGTACTAAGGAAAAATATTAGCTCCTTTTTTCTTCTTTTTTTTTTAAACAAACATACAGATTGCCCGGATTTATTAAAAAAAAAAAGAAAAGGAAAAAGACAGAGAAAAGAGAAGGGACTGACACTAAAACCTCACATCAAAAAAGAAAATTAAACAATAATAGTGAGCCCCTAAAACATCACTTAGGGGCTAATTTTTCTTTGTTAAAACATCACTTAGTATGGGACAAAGAGAGTATATACTTTTCCATATGAGAAAACAGGTCAAACATATTTTCTATTAACAAATTGATTTGCTAGGTGAATCCTACTCTATGCATAAAACTACTACATCCGTCCCATTTTATAAGCAGTTTTAGCAAAATCAATTTGTGTCAAATTGATTGTTGTTTACATTTTCAAGGAGGTATTTAATATTGTTTTCCACTCGTGCCTTTCTAAATTATGATAACTTTTTACTTTTATCAAATGATTCACATTTATCTATGTAGAGAATAAATATTTAAATGGTAAATTACAACACCTTTTATAAAATCTAGACTAATAATCATTTTTTAATAGGCGTTCTAAAACCTTAAACTACTCATAAAATGAGATGGAGGTAGTAGTTAAGCATATAGATAACAACGCTTCAAATTTGATTGGATTATAGGCATCCACTTTTTCTCAAATTTAGTGTTAGTTTTTTATCATCAAATTGGAGTATGTGGTTCCATGATTCCATCATATAGATAAAGCATATAAATGAAACTAGTTTAGCATATAATATATTTTTTTAAGCCAATGTATCATCATCTTACACGCTATTGTGAATGTATCCTTTGGGGCATTGGATATTCATTTAAGGAGTTGACCCTTTCCAACAAACGTTTTTTTTTTTCATACGCATCAATCAAGAATCGAATAAAAGACCAAACAATTAAGGAACTTAAATATCTACCACTTATGCCGCATCATCTGACATAATCTTTCCTTATAACTAATATTTAGTGTTACGTCAAGTGATGTGTAAGCCCTTCGAAAACGAAATTAACATGTAGGGTCACATATCCAATACGTGTTACTACATTATTAAGTCATAGAATAGAAGTGTACACGAATACAATTGAAGCAAAAAATCATTCACTATAGTATATAGATAGATGTCTACTAAAGAATGGTTGAAGAAGCGCGTTTACGAATTTACGCGGCCCCAACCGGAAATCTAGAAACCTCGGATCGGAGTCTCCAGCTGAAGGGCTGAGATGCATGCCACCAGTCACAACCACTATGGCCACCGCATAGCTCCACAGACACGTGGCTTTCTTAAACTTACTCTATTTGTGGTAATGAAAGATTCAATTTTTATTAGTTTTTTCACCTCAATGATCACAAACCCCTACACGTGTCGCCACGCGTATATATATGTGATTGTGACCATATATTATTATAAGACTATATTTAATTTATGGTTTAATTAATGTTTTGTTGTAAATTGTTAATGTTATTTATTTATGTTTGGCTATTGTTGCCTTGTTCTGTCTGTCTCTGCTGGGTCTTATTACATTCTCTCTAATTTTTTTTGCATTCCTCTGCTCAATTTGAGAACTATGGGTCTCTCGAATTTTCCATGTCCAGCAGAAGGGGTGTTACCTATACTTGTGATGAACACAGTTCTCTCTGTAGCTCTATTAAAGAACATGTTCAGATCTATGCTTGAAGTAGTTGGTGGCAGCAATTCAACAACTTCCTCGTATTCTCCAAATATTGAACAAGAGTCGAGTTATGAGAATTCTTCAAGGGATAGGAGGGTGTCAATAACCCAGTACAAGTCCTTGTGTCACAATAGTAGCAGTAGCTGTGGTGGATTGAAAGGGACAACTATGGTTGAGTGTTGTGTTTGTTTGTGTGGTTTTGAAGCAAATCAAGAGGTTAGCGAATTGCCTTGCAAACATTTTTTCCATAGAGGTTGCTTAGATAAATGGTTTGATAACAAACATAGTACCTGCCCTTTGTGTCGTTCAATGGACTAGTGCTTAGAGTTAATTGTAGTCAAACAAATTAACGTCTCTTAATTTCTATTTATTTATTTGTTACTCCTTTCAACCAACTCTATGTATCACACAATTACTCTTATGTTAAAGTCTTTATTAACGTATGAACAAAATCAAAGATGACTTATGTCAAAAAAAAAAAAAATCAAAGATGACTTTGCCTTTTCCCCTCAAATCCCTTTTCGCATTGCATCCTTTCTGCGTAACTTCATTTTTTATTTTTTTTTAAAACCAATGCATCCTCAACGGTGGTGAGTGTGAAAATTAATCATTCGAGATTTAAAGATTCATTTAAATAGTTGACTTCTTTCAACAAATATTTTTCTATATATACCAATCAGGGATCGAATTCAAACCAAATACTTAAGAGATTCAAGTATCTATCACTTGTGCCACATTATGTTAATTACATAACTTTAATTTAATTGTATGCTGGGGGCTTCCACGAATACTTGAAAATTTTCAAATGTCAAGTTGCTTTTTTATTCTTGTAAATTCTGTAATTTTTAATTTTCATGTAACTTTCTTGTTTTGTAATTTACAATTTGCAATCTATTAGTTTTTGGCTTTTGCAATTGTTTTTTAATTCTGTTTTTTTTTTTTAATTTTATTAATAGTTAGTTTTTGGTAATTTGGAAAATTTGCAAATAACCAAAAAAAAACATTGCAAAAACTCATTAATTTTGGAAAATTTGGTCGAAATTTTGGAATTTGGGCTTGTAATTTTTGTATATGTGAGTTGGGCATTTTTTTTGGTAAGGATCTACCACCTTACACCCTACTTTTCTACTCCGCACACCCAAAAACTCATTAAACAACTCAAAATATCTGGCTTTTACTTTTCCCGCTCTCCCTCCTACTCTTTCACACCCCTTAACAAATTTTATTCCAAAAATAACCTCACGTGAAACGCTGTGCGAACGTGTTTAATGACTGTTCGAACGACCTTGTTCGAACACGTTCGAATGACCTCGTTCGACAGGTGAAATTACGCACGCGAGAGTGTGTCAATATTTAACTTACGCGAACGATGTCGTTCGAACGTGTTCGAACAAGGTCATGCGAACATGTTCGAATGACCTCGTTCGAATAGGTGAAATTACGCACAAGAGGGTGTGAAGTCAAAATTTAACACACTCGAACGATGTCATTCGAACCTGTTCGAAGCCCCGTGTTCGAACACGTGAAATTATTTCTTGAAAAAAAAGACGCTTTGGCTGGTCTTTTAGTCATTTCACACCCTTATAGGGTGTGTTTTGAGTAGGAGAGGGTGTGGGAAAAGCAACACCCAAATATCTAAACTTTCCCTTTCTAACCCACACACCCCAATCCCACTTCATTATCCACAACTCATTACTCCAAAAAACCCAAGTCACCCCGATCTTCAACTCCACCACACCTCTCCTGTCGCCACCACCAGATCTCCACCGTCATAACCACCACGAGCACACCACTGGAGTAGAAACTACAATCACAATCGTCGTCGGAAACTAAGTTTCTGAAATGACTTTGATTTGCTTTATGTCATACTGAACGTCTGGGAACTAAGTTTCCCAACTGTGTATGAATTGCTTTATTGTTTACCAAATTCAACATTTGGAAATTAAGATTCTAGAAGTGTAAATCAAGTACACATTTAGAAATTTATTGTATTTGAATTGCTTTATTGTTTACCAGATTCAAGGTTTGGAAATTAAGATTCTGAAAGTCTAAATCAATTACACACCAATAAATTTATTGAGTTAAAATTGTTTTATTGTTTACACTTCTATGACATGAGTTTTCAGATGTTTAATTCAATACTTTTCTAGAAACTTAATTTCTGGAAGTGTATATGTTAAGGGACCAAATTTCCCTCTGAGTTCATCAACTTAGCCAATAGGTGTTTTGAAAACCGAGTTTCAAGTGGGTAGTGGTGCATCTACGATGGTTGTTGAAGGGAGAGATGGTGGTGCAGTGGTGTTTCAAGTGGGGCGGCTGTGGACGGTGGTGGTGAGGCGGTGGGTGGTGCTTATGCTTTGAGAGAGGTGGGTACTTACATGTGGGGGTGGATGGGGGAGGGGAAAGGTGGTGGTGGCGTCAAGCCGGCGGGCTGGCAGTGGAGGTCCGATGAAGGTGGGGTTTGGGGTGACTTGGGTTTTTGGGGGTGATGAGTTGTAGATGACAAAGTGGCGTTGGGCCTTGGGGGTGTGTGGGTTAGAAAGGGTTGTTTGGGTATTTTAGGTGGTTTGGGTGTGTGGGGTAGAAGAGTGGTGTGTGAGGTTGCAGACCCTAATTGTAGTTGGGCTAAAACTTTGTAGAAAAGGATGAACCTAATTTCAATTAGTTTATTTTGTAATAAAATAAAAATTTAATTTAACTAAAAAAGCAACAGTAGTCTGACAAACATACAACCATAATATGTATCTAGTTGGCTCTAATACTAATTGAAGGGTTTTAAAAAATAAGCTAATTATTATTAATCATTGAAAGATACAAATTATAGCATGTTATTATGTGTGGAAATAGGGATTAATAATGTGTATACCTTGATAATTTGATTCATTTAATGGAAGAAGAGTATAAGATTTCATCAAAACAAATAAGAGTATGAGAGTGGATTGCTCTCTTGTCATCCAAGTTTCAACACTGAGATTTATTGTCGAACGATTAAATAACTAAGTGGTAGATGACAAGAACCTCTCATTGGAAGTACTGACCCAACTCATAACAATTCATTCAAAACTAAAGTCCGATACATATTCATAAATTAATTATTAAAGACACCTAATCTAAATCCCAAAAAGATGTGTTGAAAAACCTATAAAAATAGGGAAAAACACGTGGTATTCATCAATTGTGTGCAAAACCTATAGAAAGGAAAGGATCAATTACAAATTCAAAAGAAAAGGAGGAATCAAATACGAAGAAAACCACAAGTCAATATTATATAATAATGAGTATATATTATGAGGACATATAACAATATATATAAAACACAAAACTAGGT
Organism: Oxytropis ochrocephala; assembly: GCA_020916435.1. Taxonomy (NCBI): domain Eukaryota; kingdom Viridiplantae; phylum Streptophyta; class Magnoliopsida; order Fabales; family Fabaceae; genus Oxytropis; species Oxytropis ochrocephala. Next base: position 30,579,220 of record CM037089.1, read on the forward strand.
GATTGCATGCATTAAATTTTGCATGTATTATTGAAGCATATTGAAGGCCTAGCTATGGTTCAAGAAGAATCTCATCTCAGCCCCAAAGATTTAAGTCTGGCAAGTTCAATCCTCTTGTGTTCTAGCATAATAAACGCATCAGCTTTACTGTCAACGCTCTCAACAACATTATTTACATGTCGAGTAGTAGTGGTTTCAGTCTCAGGAGCTGCTTCTTCTATGGGTTCCTCTAATATGGTTTTGAATGCCACATGACCCTTGCGATGATAGCGCTTACGAAGTGCAGGTTCTGTTACTTCATGAACTTTGTAATCGTTGGAAGGGCACCACCCATTATATTTCAAGTTTTGGTTTGCCATTTCCTGTTTCAAAGTGATTGAGGTAGTGTGCTCCAGCTTTTATTTTTTATTCTTACTTAGTATTGTACTATTTATACACTAATATCATCATCAATGTTATGCTTTTTTCTTTGGTGGGTAAATGTTTCAACTTATTCTATAATGATAAGGCTGAAATGAATTTATACCTCTCCCTTTCGGCTGAAATTAAAACATCTTTGAGCATCTAGATGGCACGGAATTCGGATGCCTCTAGCATTCAATTTGATTAGTAATTAGTGATATATCTGTGGACTGGAGAATACAAAACTTGTGCTAAAGTAAATCTAATTTGTGATTGTGGTTAATTTAACCCATGCTTTTTCCACACTCCCCCTACTCACTATACACCCCTAACCTCCAAAATTAATCCCAAAAAGACCTCTACCCAAAACCACTTCATTTCACACTCTCGCTCCCTAACCCCTTTACACCCCCTCTCTCTCACTCACTCTCCCTAACCACCGAACCCAATTCTCTCTTAATATCCATCGCTTTCTCACTCACTTTGTCACTCTCCATCGCTCAAAATCACTTGCCCACGACACCCCACTATCTTCCACACCCAACCAACATCTATAGGTACGTTGCATTGCACTTTATTCTCCTTTTCATGCGCTTGCGTTCGTTTTTTTATGCCATCGACCTTGGTTTGGTACAATTGTGCCGAACCGTTTTTAAAAAATCGAAATTACAACGTTCGATGGAGTCGCACCGGACTAGTCTGTTGCCCATCTGTCGTACTTTAGTTTTTTAAAAAACTGAAAAACAAGGTTTGACGCACCACCACCGAACCGATACAGTTGGTTTGTGCCGAACCAGTGTGATTATTCTACTGTTGTAAATGTTGTTGTCTGTTGGTTTTAAGTCGTTTTTTCCCGTGTTTAGGTATGGTGAAGACCCGAGGTGGGCATTCACAGTCTCAACAGTCATTGGCCCAGCCTGAGCTCTGTGCAAGGAGGCCACCTCCTATTGTTTCAAACCGCAAAAAGGAAGGAGAATGAACGCGCAACTGTGCAGTGGACTCGGACCCGAGAGGTAAGTCCGATATCGACATCGACGACATTGGGCGGGACATTAAGCCGCGATCACCCGCCACCGATCTTGCTTTGGGGTGCTATTATTATTTGTGATGTTCCTGCTGGTTTTGATCATCAGCAGGCTGCTCCCGTTGATGCTCCTTCCACATCAGTTGTACCCACATTCCCTTTCCCGGGTGGTTCGGAGGACAAGTCAGTATTGTCGACTTACGGGTCTCAATTTGCTAAATCCCTATGGGATGACCTGGTAAGTTACCTACCATATTTGTAAAATTTATTATTACTTTTTTGAATGCTTTAGTAACGGAAACCATTTTCCAATGCAGGATCATAAGGCGCTAAAATAATTTCACACGAGTAGAGCAACCCGAAGATAGACCCGCATCCTAACATTGTAAACTTTGTGGTGGCACATCTGGGCTATACTCTCTTAGGTGCTTAGGGTATGCCCATGTCCTTGGTGGCCTATTAATTTTCTTTATCAAGGAGGAGGTAGATACCTCAACATTCCACTTACTATTGGTGAGATGATTGTCGCGCTCATTGAAACTAAACACCACCTTCGTTGGAGGTGATACTTTCACGGTGATGAAGAAGCATAGTTGTTGGTGGAGGTTGGTGTGAAAGAGTTAGGTAAATCTGAGGACCTATTTATCTGCATGTGTTGCAATATTCCATGCTTGCTTCTTTAGCTTTGCCAAATTGAAGCCATGAAAGTGGCGGAAACCCATACCTCCAAATTCATTCCTCATAGTAAGTTTGTCCCAACTCAACCCACCTGATACCCTTTCGATCACCTCTATTCGTACCCCACCAAAAGGAGTTCATCATCCTCTCAAGCTCTTCCCCTAAAGAAGTTGGAAGTAGGAACATACTCATACAATATGTTAGAATAGCTTGAGCCACAGACTTCACAAGAACTTCTCTGTCAGCTTTTGATAAGTGCTTCCTAGACCAGCTTTGAATTTTCTTCCACAGTCGATCCCTTAGATACCCAAAAATCTGCTTGTTGTTCTGACCAATCATAGACAGTAAACCCAAGTATCTCCCGGTCCCAAGGCATTCAAACACACCAACTCTCTGGTAATGTCAGCTCGACACTTCTGGGACGTGTTTCGACTAAAATAGACTTCAGACTTCTATAAACAAAGGCTTTCCATCTCTTCCACCTTACTTCAATGTAGTTGTACACTGGACTCCATAGCTGGCTCTCTCTACTCACAAACACCTCTTCATCTACATATTATACTTTCCATTCCAAATAAGAGGCATCAATGTTTCCTAACATTTATAATTTATTTGGTCATGCTTCATCTGACACATTGGGCAAGTCAATCTACAATCTTTTAAATTTTGTTTTATCTCATCAATAACTGAACCAATCCAAACCACATTGGTTTGCTTTGGTTTTTTTTTGGAAGCCAACTAAACCAAACCAAATCGCACCTATTTTTACCTACTGCTGAGAAGTAGAATCCTTTATCTGCACACTGACGTATGGGTGTTCATGGGTATGGGTTAGCCTGCAAACCTGGTCATTCAAACCAATCCAACCCGCTTTTTAAACCCAACCCAATTAATTTTGAGTTCAACTCGAACCAACCCATTCAAACTCAAACGTGTTTGACTCGAGTAACAGATTTGACAATTTGAACCTGCGAACCCAACTCGCTGATGTGGCATATATACATTTATTATTTTAAAAAACGCGTATAGCACAACATAAATCTAATTTGAGAGATTTTATTTATTTAAATTGAGACCTCCTTTACCTCTTCATTTTTGTTTTAGTTAATATGTATTTGCTGGTGGACTTGATTTAAATTGTGGATGCGCTTTTAAGCATAAATGATGCGTTTTAGTCAATTGAAGTAATGGAACTTAATGATTTTTTGAGTTATTCAAGTACCACAGGTGTGTTCATTAAATTATTTTTTATTAGATAAAAATTGTTTTTTCTACATGACCTGGTAGATCACTCAACACATTGATAATCCGGTTGGTTTGATTCGGCTTTAGCATTAAAGCTACATATTAGACACTTCACACACCAATCAAAGACAATTAATTGATTCGAGTATTGGGTTAGTTCAAGTTCAACCTAAATCAATCCTCAAACGCTGCTACACTAATGTCAAATCGTAATCTCATTCTTTATCATCACCCTTCTATTATCATGGTGCTGAATTTATTTATTTTTGACAATAATCACGGTGCTGAATTTGTCGATGACAAATCATAACCCAAAATATTATATTAGTGGGGAGTATTGAATCGAGATTTTATAAGATGTTTTTATGTTAAAAATTCTTGTGGTATTGAATCAAGACTTTTAAGTAACATAAAAAAAGTCTTGTGGTATTCGATTAAGACTTTCAAATTTTTTTAGATAGAAAATTAAATCTTGTGGTATTCGATCAAAACTTTTTACAAGTTAAAAAAAGTTTGGTGGTATTCAAACACTTTCGAATTTTGACAGATTGTGTTATAAAATGAAGTTTAACAGATTTTAGTGGACTTTCTAGTGTGTCGTAACAATCATCTGCATCATTTTGTATTTAGTTGCTATTATATACTCCCACTGTTACGAAATATAAGCAAAAATTAGTCAATAAAAATTGATGTATTTGGTTTAAAATTTGGACCAAATACATCAATTTTTGTTGATAAGTTTTTGCTTATATTCTATAATATTACATAGGACCAAGTTATCAAATAGAGGTGCCAAAGTTGCTAAAAAAATTGATAGACCAAAATCGGCAAACTGAAAAAGTTAGGGGATAAAATCCCTACAGTTCTTTAAATTTTATGAAATAAATCCATTAAAATTCTAACTACAAAATCCACAAGACTTTTCAATGTCATATATCCTTTAAAATCTCAACTGCAATCTTATTAAATAATTACATTCCTACGAACTCCCCTCCTCATGGTTTATGGAAATTGAAAGGTAACTGATCAGTGCAGAACAACAGCAGATCTGCTGGTTGTGGTGGTATTCTTCAAGACGAACATGGTAATTTCATGTTTGCCTTCTCGCATCGTCTTCATAACGTGGGGGTCTTTCATGGACTCAATATTGTGTGGGGGAAAGGTTACAAGAAGTTCATAATTGAGACGGATTAGGTGGAAGCTTTTGAGCTTCTTACAATGTTCGAAGTCTCGAATCATCTGATTCAGCGTCTGAGAGGTGAAATTCTTGAGGTAGGGGAATGTGAAGCTTCGTGGAAGAAGGTGGATAGAGAATTGAGGCCACGACTTACATCACTAAGCCAAGTGCTTAGTGATGGTCATTAAATCTATTTCATCCATTGAATGTTCAATATTTTTACTAAAATACATGGTTATTATTTACGAAGGGTATTTTGGTACTCTTCAATATTATGTCTAATAATTAAATAATTATTGATAACAATCAATTAATATATTTCCTATTTTTAAGGTACCACATTAATATCATATTTTTTATTCCTATTAAATCTCATTTCTTTTTTCTTTCTTTCTTTCTCTCCCCTAAATTTTGAACTTCTTCTTCTTCTTCTTCTTCTTCTTCTTCTTCTTCTTCTTCTTCTTCTTCTTCTTCTTCTTCTTCTTCTTCTTCTCCTCCTCTCTTTCAATATCAATTTTGAACGTCTTCTTTAGTGAGAATTATTACTTCATAGGAAATAAAGCTACATCTGTTAAGCGACTAAATCATGTGCACCCTTTTAGGCAGCTAAATGAAGGTGGATAGAGAATTGAATGGCTGATCAGTTAGCTAGATTAGTTATTCCATCAATGGCGATTTTGTAATTTACAATTCTATTCCGGATTTTTGGTCACTCCGCCCTTGATGGGTGTGGGCGGGTGATTCGCTAGTTGCTTTTGTTTTGTGGGTCTTGGGCTCTATGTCTCACCAAAAAAAGCTCTACAGGACTTTTTGGGTTTTTTTTGTGTACCCCCACCAAGTTTCCATATACCCCCATCAAAATTCAAATAGTGAATTTCCAAAATGCCCTTTAAAAAACCTTTTTTTTGACAAAATTACACGAATCGTATATATCTCTTTTGGGCTTTTGGGACATATATACGATGTGCAATTTTTAGGCATCGTATATATGTTCATTGTGCGTATATACGATTGATGCATTTTAAGTCATTCGTATATACGCACAACGAACATATATACGATGCCTAAAGATTGCACATCGTATATATGTCCCAAAAGAGATATATACGATGGGCTTTTTATTTGTTAACGGTTGTGATTTTATTAACGATTATAATTTGAAGTCTCGTGATTTGATTAACATCAACGATGTAGATATCTTGGATAAAATAAACGCGTATAATTACAAAAACGCGATATAGTAATAGATACACGTGTAATACAAAAAGGTGTGAATCTATAAGTCGTCCAATAGAATCATCATTAAATCGACACATCTAGGCGCATCATCACGGGAGTGGGACGATGCACTCATAGACTACCGGAGGGTAAAACGACTTGGCCAGCATACGCATACGGATGCAACCATGAAGTCGACTGATGATGAGTAGTCTTTGGTACCATCATGGGACCGCTTTAAAAGAATGTATACCCGTCTGGCATCGGCTAATATTATGGAGGGTTTTATTTTCTGCACCCCCTCATTCCCTCCCACACCCCCATAATGTCCCAAATGGACAAAAATACCCTGAAAATTTAAAAATTACATGGTTTTGTTAAAAAAAAAAAAAAAAATACAAATTTGAATTACCTCTAAAATTTCTAATTACCTCAAAAATAATGGAATTTCGGATTTACCTGTAATTCTGAAAGATTTTGATTACCTCGAAATGAGGTAATTCCGGTTCACAATTTAGAACCTAATTACCTATTTCGAGGTAATTCAAAATTTAATTTTTTTTTTTTTTTCAACTAATAATTTAGGCTAAAAAATCGGCTTTTCGACACAACATACTCGGATCGTAATGAAACCACACACCATTAGAAGCGAAATAAATCAAGAATCAAGACTCACTTAGAAGGGACTTCTTACGGGACAACACAATTTCAAAATCCCAAATTCCATCGTTTACTATTTTTTACGATTTTTTTAATTTTTCATAGTCTCCAAAAATCTTAAAAATTTGTATAGCCTTATTTTTGGTTTTGTTAGATTTTTAGTGGTGTTTTTATATTTTTTTAGAGTAGTTTTGACTATTTTTAGTAGCCTTTTAGTAATAAAAATTAAAACAAATCGTATATATACGCACTGCGCGGCCCCGGATTGGCCCGATGCCCTAGATGTCGCTCATTCACCTACTTCACGTGCTTATTTTCATCATTTTAGACATTTTGGACCCATAGTTGTATTTGTACTCTATTTTATGTTGGTCATTTTATATATTTTGACGTATTGTTATTAAATCGTAAATCGTTCGTATCATATTTCCAATAAAACGCGTTTAAATCTTAAGACCAAAATACAAACTTTTTTTTTTAAAAATTACAAATTTCGAATTACCTTTTTAGAGAGTAATTCTAAAATTTTTTATTTTTGAACCTAATTACCTTATTTTGAGGTAATTCCGAAAAATTAATTTTTTATTTTTTTAAAAACGCAGGAGTATTATTGGCATTTTTGGTATTATGGGGGTGTGGGTGATAATGAGGGGGGTACGAAAATTAAGGTCCTATTATGTTTGTTATGACATAAATTTCGCATCTCTATAGCTGTCAAAAAATGCGTTTCATTTTTTTAAGCACTATGCACAAGCTGATACAATACCAAATGATGACGTGGGAGACTGGGAGCTGGACAATTACTCGAGACCGTTTTTTCATTAAATTCCAATTTGCTGACCAAATGCCATATTTAGCATTCCCTTTAACTTTCTCTATTAATGTGGTAGCGGGAAAATTAATCCCTACCGTTTTCTCATTCATTTTTGTCCCACGATTGATGGTCATGAATAAATTGTGTTTATTGTACCTGTTAATCCGCTTTTAATACGTATTTAATGTGTTGTCACCGCAATTTTAAGCAATTCGACCGCCGATGTAGAAAGCATGTATATCCGTAACCGCTTGATCGCCAGAGAACCGTGAATCATTGTGTGGAAAAATAGAAAAAATGCGCTGTGAAGCGACTTACACCAGATCCGTTGGATCTGTTAACCGTTAGATTATTTGTAAACATGACACGGCGTCCACATATTTAATGCACCGATTATGCGTGGCTTTTTAATCGATGATGTGGCTTTTTTAAATGTGATGTGGCTTTTTAACTAATGATGTGACTTTTTGAAAAACTCTTATTTAAATATAATAAAGATAAAGATATCTGTTTGAGCCAAAACAAAAAAAAAAATCGTATGTACTCACGCCAACCATGTATATACGATGGGTAAATTTTAACATCGTATATACGTAGGCCGGACGTATATACGATTAAATCTTCAAGCCCTCGTATCTACCCTATATATACGATGGGTAGTCAACGAAGATTTAATAATCGCAATCATATATATGTCTTGAATGACATATATACGATGCTGTAACGCTCATTATTTAATGCAATATATCGATATATCTTCCATGGGGCGTATATACGATGACGTATAAAGTGGCCCCAAATGTAGAGAGAATTGTCTACAAGTCAAAATTGTGAAATTATGCCAGGGGCAATTTCGAAATAACGTAAAAGGGTGGGGGTGGGAGGGGATGGGGTGGGTGGAGGTATAAAAAAACATCCCGGACTTTTTTTATGCCAAAATTGTCTTTTCTATATTTTTTAGATTGTAATCCTAATTTTTTATATAGTTGCAGATAAGCTATTTTTTCTATTTGTTGATCAAAGCAGATAAGCTATTTTAAAATTTATTGATTATTTTGTCAAATTTTTTTTTATTGATTATACATGGTACTTCCTCTAACTAGTTTTTCTTTGTCTCAACTAAAGACGCGTATCCAATAGCATCACAGCACTAAACCCAACTATAGAAAAAACACAAACACCACTAAGATCAAACCAATTATATTCTTACATTTATTCTACATATAATCTTAGGTTTCTTAAATTAAACTACTTCTTGAATTCTCTTACGTACATAATTAAGTGAAATGCTATCTCATCGTCACCTTATCAAACGCACAAATGCAATAAGCTATTTTGTAAAACTACACAATCATCATCCACCATCCATCTTCGACTTCTTCAAAGAACAAAACAATGTACATTCTCTATTTTAAAAAAAGAACACACAATATCTAAATCCAGAAATAAATTTTAAGCACCATTTAACAGAACCAAAAAAAAAAAAAACTAGAAAGGATGCTACGATTTCTTCCGAAAGGCAACCTCGGTGTCCAAACCAAAACCATCGACGTTACGAACATGAACCAAAGCAGAATTATTGAAAAGATTCACGAGAGGCTTCACACTGAAGAGATCATTAGCTGAATACTTATCAGCACGACGAGATAAAGCCACGTGTAACACGCACACACCATTAGGTTTCAACGTACGTTCGATTTCTCCGATGAACCGTTGCGGATAAAGCGCATGATCAAAAACATTAGAGAATTCAAAATCAAATGTATTGTTATCAAACGGTTGGTTATGAAAATCACCCTTAACAACCAAAGGAGGGTACGGAACAAGATCCATTCCAATAGAATCAACCACTCCAATCCTTCGTAGAGCTTCAACTTCTTGTCCCACACGTGCACCAATGCACAACGCTTTTGATGTGTTGTGTAAAAGCTTCTTTTCCTTAAGTTCTTCAAAGAACCGTGCGAAAACCGGGATCTTCCGGTTCCAGTCGCGAGTTGTCCATATTTTACGTAGTTTTGGGTTGAGAGTTTTGTTGAGTTGACGTTGTATGTATTTTTCATAGGATGTGTAACCGGGTCGGATTTTGAGGTCTTTTGTTGTGGTGGTTATGGTTTGTGAATGGTGAGGTTGTTGGGTTGAGAAGAGATGGAGGAAGAGGAAAGGGAGGGAAAGAAAGAGAGAGATAAGGAAACACCTTAAGATGAATGGTTTCGTTGCTGTGATTTTCATGTTACATTGCTCATGCAATAGCCATTGAAAGTGTTGTGTTATGTTGTGGTTTTCTATGTTTGGAATTTACGTGGTTTGTGCATATTGTTTTTGGTTTTTGTGGGAAGGAGGAAAAGGGTGTGAGAGAGTGGGACAAATGGGGGGCCATGAAAATTTCTAGAAAATGTTAAATTTGAAACACGAGATTGAGAGAGAAAAGAAAAGAGAGGACTAAACCAAAGAAACAAACCAAGCAAGGAAGAAAATGATAGATACGCCGTTTATAATAATGAGTACTCAAAACGGAAGAACACGTGGTGTGTATAGTGCGCATGCAGTGAATCAAGGTGGCACTGTTTCATAGTATGTTTTTCTGTTGCTAATAAAAAATGAGAAATATTAGTAGTACATTGCTTATTCATCAATACTAGTGTGTATACATGGATTCACGATGATTATGAAGTGCCTTAGCAGAAAAGAAAAGTATACGAATGGGTCCAATATTGGCTAACAAATTAATGACAAATTAGGGAGGCATGGCCATGATTGTAGGAGGCATAATTAAGGTAAAGTAGGTAGGGAACAAGTCAAAGTGGGAATGAATTAATATAAATAATCCCATTTTTCATTATAATAAGATATTAAGATTGAGGACCTCGTCCCACTTTAATAAAATATGAAAGGCATTGCTATAATGAAAGGGGATTGGGATTCTCTGCAGTAGCCTTACTCTATCTCTCTTCCAAAATGATTTTAATTTATTTTTTTAAAAGAAAAAAATGGATGGCCAGGATCTCCTAATTTATGGATCTAGTGGGTATAAAGTGTTTAACTGCTGTGACTGCAGTCAATTCTAACTGCAGTCAATCGTGGTCAATGAAAGGGTGTGAGACGGCAATATATATAAACAGAAATGTTATTTAGACATTTTTTTTTTTGACAAAAATCGACATAAACCAACTTACAATGCCAATTATTCAAGTTTTTTAAGTTATTAGCCAACCTGTTTTTTTACAGTTTTCGAGGCGTTGTTTAAAAACTTGGTTAATTGATCACTTGACTAATAGTCTAAAAAACTTGATTAATTGATATTGTAAGTTAATTTTGTCGATTTTTGTCTAATTTTTTTTTGTCTATATAACATGGTTGATATATAAAATTGTGGTAGTAGTTTATGAAGCACTTTAGCCGTTTTGAAAATCTACCTGAAAAAAAGAACCTCCAAACAAGGATCCTATACTTTGGATTATGTTGGGATTTCGAAAGAGAATTATATATAGGATGTTTCTCACGCGGAAGGATAATTTGAACAAGAACTGTGTGGGGGCAACTCCAACTCCAAGGCAAGGGAAAAAGGAAGGGGAAAGTATCAAACTTGTAATACTACCAAAAAAGAAAAGCATCAAAGTTGATCACGTGAGGTTAAACTTGATTTACCGGTAATTGCGATGTGATGTGAAGTTACATAACACCAATGAAATCATTAAACTGGAATCTGCCTATAGATTAGCCAATGACCATGTAATTGCATCGTTACTGTTAGTGATTGGTCCCTAGATACCCTGCGGCCACAGCAATGACATTTCAGTATTTCACCCATTCCTGAATCAGCACTACTCGCCATAGATATTCATATGGATTCTGTTTTTAATTTTGGAAAAAAAAATTGCTACCATTTTTTAGTTTAGTAGAACTGGAGAGGCCGACTCCTTAGTAAGCTAGGGTTTAGTACAAGTTAAGTGAGTCCTCTCGTGTTTGAGAGTTGCTTAGGGTTGGACCTCTAACGGGTAAGAGCGCTTATCTCGGAGTGATTAATTGACTCCTCTTGTCTATCAAACCCCCTAGAATTAGGTCTTCTGCTCTTGTATGTGAGTTAGATTTCAACTAGGCAGTACTAGCTGTGCTAGTATGATAGGTCCGGACTCGCAAGGGCAACATGTTGAGTCCAATACGCATGCATCACTACAAAAAAAAAAACAGTATTAGCGAGGGAATATAGGAGGGTTGCTAAAGATGCTATACCGAGGGAATTAGTGACGGATAAGGCCGTCGCTAAAGGTGCGCTGATTTTTTTTTTAAAATATTTTCGTCGCTAATAGTTATAATTCCCTTGCTAAATTCAAACACAGCTGTAACCCACATATGAAGAATTTGAATTCCGTCGCTAAATGTAAGAATTCCCTCGCTAAAATCATTCCCTCGCTAACTACTTAATTCCCTCGCTAATTGCATTCCCTCGCTAAATCAAAAATTCCCTCGCTAACTTTATTTATGTAACCGAAGCATTTTTCTTTCCTCTTCCCACTTCTTTCTCTTCTCTCACTCATTTCTCTCTTCTTTCCTATTCCGACCCCAACACCACCACCACCCATATCTCTCCATTTTCGCCACCACCACCTCCACCACCGTCCACGCCGCCACCACCTCCTCCACCACCTCCTCCACCATCACTTAAGGTTTGTTTTTTCTCACTCTTCTCTCTCTCTTTCTCTCTTCTCCGAACTTCCCTCTCTAACTCCCTCTAATGATTTTCTTTCTTTCCTCACCCATAGGAACGATTTGTTGCTCACCAACGCACCAGAGTGCACATCGTCACCGTAACGCCAAAAGATCGTTGGATTCGTGACTCAAAACGGTTAGTTTTTCTTTAATTTTGATTTTAGTGTTTAGGATTGATTTTTAGAATGTTTAGAAATTTATTTGATTTTAGTGTTTAAGATAGATATTGACATTTGTGTTTAGGAATGATTTTTGAAATGTTTAGAAATTGATTTGTTTATATTAGTGTTTAGGAATGATTTTTATTTAGAAAGTAATAGTGTTTAGGAATTTGATTTGAAGTTGATTGAAATATTATTTTTCTTTATGAATTTGATTGATATTAGTGTTTAGGATTGTTATTATGTTGAATAATAATGTATGATAAGTGTATGTTGTTGGAGATGTTAAATGAGAAGTGTATGTTTGTTAATTTGGAATTGATAATTGTTGTAAAGTGTACGTTAATTTTGAAATTGAAATTGTGTTAAATAGTTGTTTTGATGTTTGATGAACCCTAGGTTAGATGACTATATCAGATGTTTTTATTGTGTGTTGTTGATGGAAAAGGGTGAGGTGGTGTCCCTCACCCCCATATTATGCTCGAAATCATCTCCATTGAGATAATTGCGAGACAATTCTAACAACGGTAAGGTTGGGAGTTCGAAATAACTTCCTTCACTACTTGGATGGAAAAGAGTTTTGTGCTGTCCTTGCATAGAGCCACTCATTTGAGGAATGATAACAACCAGTTTGTTGATGAGCGCGCTAAAATGACTCAGGTAATTATGCAACTTGATTTCTATATATTGTATTTAGTTCTTTTCTTAATGGAGACCTAATTATCATTATGTTTTGTGGTTATGCAATGCAGGGAGAAACATCTTTGAGTTGATGTTTGAGCCTACTCGGGAGCCGGAACCCGACTCACTTGGTCCACTTTCCCGAGATGATGGCTTTGGCAAACAAAAAAAGCTGGAAGAAGGCGATGAGCAAGTCAAATAAAAATCGATCAGATGGTGCGGGGCCCTTGGCGAGACTTGTGAAATTTGTCTTGATCACTATGACACTGTGTCTAGTAGTTCCCATGCTTCATCACCGAGACACACAGCAGCTCAGCGCAGCGGTAGAGCATTTGATGGCTGAGCAGCAGAGGAAGGATCAGACTATTGCAGAGATGCAAGCAAACCAGTTGAGGATGCAACGTGAGCAGGAGAGGTTGTTCGCTCTCTTTAACAGCTTGAGGCCACATGAGTCGTCTGATCAAACAGAGTTTGATCATCCTGATCATCCCTCTTACCCCTATTGATTTGGATTATGTTATTGTTGTCCATTTGGATTATTTGGATTATGTTGTTGCTTTCAGTTTGGATTATTTAGATTATGTACATTTTAGATTTGATTATGGATTTTATTTGGCTATTTTAGAAATATGAAGTTGCATTTAGTTTATTATCATTATTTATATTTATAAGATAAGCAAGAAAAAAAGTAGGAATTTAAAAAAAAAAAAAATCTTAAAAATCCCTCGCTAATCATCACAAAATCCCTCGCTTATAACATAAACAAATCCCTCGCTAATTCCCTCGCTAATTTCCCTCGCTAATTCCCTTGCTAATTTCCCTCGCTATAATTCCCTCGCTAATTCCCTCGCTAAATTTAGCGAGGGATTTGGATCCTCGCTAATTCCCTCGCTTACATTGGCGAGGGAATTTTGTGCTTTAGCGAGGGAATCCTGCGTCGCTAAATCACGTTTTTTTTGTAGTGCATGTTGTCCTAAGTCTGTATTATGGGCAACCTTCATAGTGCATTGTGCTGACTGATGTAGCTGGCTGTTAGGCCTACCTTGGGCAACTTCTCATACCCAATATTGGGTAGGAGGGCGTCGGCGACTTACTCATGCTGAATGAGTATGAGGGTGACCTATACCCAATGTGTAGGTATGATGGTGACTTGCTCTTGACCCGTACACCTTTGGATTTACACATTGTTTTTATAGGAAGATGTTTGTGGTTAATTCCCCGTTCTAAGATTGTGGTAATTTTAGTTTGTTACACACAAATTAACATGTCATTTATTTGTGTAAGCTAAGTACTAAGATACCCTATTTTTTAGCATTAATTATTTTGAAATTTCTATAAATACAACTATTTCACATCTTTTTGTTTAATAAAACTACTTCATATCTTGAGACTCTAATAGACTCAATTAATATAACAGGGTATATATGAAAAAAAAAACGGTGAATAATACCAAACTTTTGGAATAGATCGATGGAATAGAAATTAGTTAGCGGCGGGAAACTGTTAGTTAAGATTGAAACTCTAAACTTCCTTCTTCTTCTTCTTCTTCTTCTTCTTCTTCTTCTTCTTCTTCTTCAAGTTCCTTAATTAGCTTGTCAACTAAACTAAATTCTTAGGACAAAGTTATATATTATTTATCCTTAGTGTAACATTCTTAACCATCATAATTTTTTACTACCTCTTTTATTTGTTATAAAAAGAAAAATTACCCCAACATAATCATGATTGGTTCCCCACCTTATTGAGGTGCAATAAGAGAGAAATGAAGAAAACTTGCTTTTCATTGAACGAATTGGAAAGATATTACAAATTTAGTTATATACAGCAATGTTGAAGTATTGAGCTTCAACTCTAGAACTAACTGAATTGAAACAGAATTGGTTGGAATGAAAAACTACCTAACTGATCTTCTAACTATTAACTCATCTATTCAACTAACTAAGCTAAGTCAACTATGACTATAGTTAAGTTACAATAAGGTAAAACAGTGAAATTGTAAATATGTTACAAAGTAAATATGTTAACTCTATTACTCCCCCTCAAGTGGGACTATACATGTTGTGGAGTCCTAACTTGGAGATGAGACTTTGAAAAACAGAGCTTGAAACTGGTTTGGTCAGCATATCTGCCAGTTGATGTGCAGAAGGAACATGGATGAGTTTGATGATGTTAGATAGAACTTTCTCACGGATGAAGTGGCAGTCAATCTCAATATGTTTCGATCTTTCGTGAAAAGATGGATTAGATGCCAAGTGTATTGCTGATTGACTATCAGAAAAAACCATGGTGGAGCTGATATCAATTTCAAAATCCTTGAGCAGTGATGTCAGCCACTGAATTTCACTAGCTACAGCAGCTAGAGATCTATATTCTGCTTCAGCAGAAGAGCGAGATACCACTTGTTGTTTCTTGGATTTCCATGAAATCAATGAGTGACCTAAGAAAACACAATATCCAGTGGTGCTGCGTCTAGTATCAGGGCAACTCCCCCACGTCGAGAATCAAAGATAAGCACTCAATCAATTGTGTAGTGGGAACTTGCGAGAAAAAAGAGTCCATGCACTGGGTGCCTTTGAGATACCTTAACAGATGATGAATTGCATCTAAATGTGTTGTTGTTGGAGCTGCCATGAACTGGCTAAATCTGTTGACCGTGTAGCAAATGTCAGGTCTAGAAATAGTGAGATAGAGCGCTCTTCCTATGAGTCTTCATGCAATGTTTATGTCTGCAAGTGGATCTCCGTAAGTTGCACTCAACTTGAGGTTTGGGTCCATGGGCGGTAGCAGCGAGCTTGCACTCAGTGAAGCCAGTATCCTGTAGGAGTGATAGTGTGTACTTTCTTTGAGAAAGTGAGATTCCATCTGAAGCACAGGCTATTTCAAGCCCCAAGAAATATCTGAGATTACCAAGTACCTTTAATTTGAACAATCTAGCAAGTTGTTCCTGAACTTGAGCAACTCTAGTGGCACAAGGACTAGCTACTATGATGTCATCAACATATACCAAGATAGCAACATATGAACTCCCAGAACCAACAGTAAACAGACTATAATCATTCTTAGATTGTTTAAAACCACAATGGATAAGAGCAGAAGAAAATTTAGTAAACCATTGTCTTGAGGCTTGCCTCAAGCCATATATGGACTTGTTCAACTTACATACAAGGTGCTCCCCCTTGGTCTTGTATCCTAGAGGTAGGTCCATGTAAACTTCTTCAAACAAGTCACCATTCAAGAAAGCATTGTTGACATCAAGTTGCAACAAATGCCATTTCTTGACAGTTGCAAGTGCTAGAACTACCCTAACAGTTGTAAGTTTAGCTACTGGGCTAAAGGTATCAATGAAGTCAACCCCGGCCTGTTGAGTATATCCTTTGGCAACTAAACGAGCTTTATACTTGTCAAGGGAGCCATCAGGGTTTGTCTTGACCTTATAGACCCATTTACAACCTATGGTGTGTTTGTCTTTGGGTAAGGGAACAAGGGTCCAAGTATTGTTGAGTTCCATGGCATCAAGTTCAGCTTGCATTGCTTGTTGCCATTCTGGAAATTTTGCTGCTTGGTGATAAAATTGAGGTTCATAGTAGGAGGAAATTTGATTGATGAAGTTGGCATAATTGACAGAAAGTCTAGTATGTGAAAGGTAGTCATGCATTGGGTAATGAGATGCATTGTTACAGTGATAGTTGGTTAAGTAGGAAGGAGGGTGGGGAATTCTAGTAGATCTTCTAAGTGATGTGGTACTAGGATTCACAGTTAGTGTGGTGTTTGGGTTTGTGGATGGCATGTCTTGAGCAATAGGGATGTGTGGGGAGGTGGGAATTTGGGGGTTGGCTGTGGGCACAGAGATGATATCTGTGCAAGGTGCATTATCAGGTAATGGCTTTGGGATAACAAAGTCAGGGAAAAGATCTTGTGTAGGAACAAGGTTGGGAAGGTTGGGAAGGTCAATAATGAACCAACAGATAATAGGTTGACAGTGAAGCTTGGTATATAGAACACATTATGGAGTATAATATCTGGTCCTAAAGCAACTGAGCCAATGAAATGAACTTGTATAACAGTCCCATTTGGTAAACTAACAGAATAACCTGTGACTCTTTTAATGGAGATGAAATTGACTAAAGTGTATGCTATATGACATGTGGCTCCAGTATCAATTATCCAAATATGACAAGCAAGAGATAATTCCAAATACTTAGCAGAAGTAAGATTCAAACAAACATGGAACACAGTACCTGATCCTTCAGCAGCAGTGGTTGCCTCAGAACTAGGAGTAGCAGCCTGTTGCACTTGTGTAGAGAGAAGTGCCATGAGCATCTTGCACTGATCTTGAGTGAAATTACCTCCGGATGTTGATTCTGCAGCGCCTGAAGCATGATTTACAGAAGCAGGACGTGTTGCAGATGGTTTATTCTTGCCATACCCAGGTGGATAGTGTTGCGCCCGAAAAAGTCCCCGAGGGGTTCTCTTCGTTTACAACTTTTTAAAACAATGAAGTCGCCACCAATATTTTTTTATAAGGAAAATATTGAAAAAAAACCTTTTGGAAGCGCGTGTGGTCTTTTGGAAAACCGGAGATTTGGGTTCTGGGGCCTTCGGTTAGGCATGGGAAGGTATTAGCACCCCACACCTCCTTTCTACTGAAAGGGAACCTTTAATTAATGTGTGGTTCTGTGTGTTGATTTGAAAAATACTTTTATTTGCCTCTTTTGAAAAGACTTAATGAATTTTTATTTGCGGCGCTTGACGAGAGTTAGCCGCTTTAGGTTTTTTCGAAAGGAAAAATGTTTTTAGTTTATTGTGCTTGACGGAGGGGATCCGCTCCTACGTATCTCCAGGTGCGATGGAGAAATCAAAGCTACGTAGTTCTAGGCTTTCGGTTTTATTTTGTTTAATTGTGAAATTGAGCTTTCATGATGATCAATTGAGCGAAGGCTCCAAGTGACCACCATTAGTACTCCATTGTTAATGATCATGCAAGCAAAGGCTTCACAAGACCACTACCAAAGTTTTTCGATTTATTTAGAAAAAAATTATGCGTTCATGATGATCAATTGAGCAAAGGCTCCAAGTGACCACCACTAGTTCATCATTGTTAATAATCATGCAAGCAAAGGCTTCGCATGACCGCTAACAAAGTTTTTTGATTTATTGAAAGTATTTAGAAAAATTAGGCATTCATGATGATCAATTGAGCAAAGGCTCCAAGTGATCACCACTAGTTCCTCATTGTTAATGATTTATGCAAGCAGAGGCTTCACAAAACCATTAACAAAGTTTTTTGATTTATTGAAAGTATTTAGAAAAATTAGGCATTCATGATGATCAATTGAGCAAAGGCTCCAAGTGATCACCACTAGTTTCTCATTGTTAATGATTTATGCAAGCAGAGGCTTCGCAAAATCATTAACGAAGTTTTTTTGATCAATTGAGAAATTATTTGAGTTGAAAAAGTATTAAAACGAGAAAAAGGTGAAAATTGCAAAATGGGGTGTTATTAGTCGTAGGGGTTGTGTAATCGCCCAGGCAGGGGGTGTAAACAAAGAAGCCCGGTTCAGATATGGGAGCCAGATGCGGCCCGGGCTTAAGTGGGGAGGTTACGCGCATGAATTAGTGGGGTGCACACGATGTCGATAAATTAAAAAGAAAAATAAAATGGATTTTTGGAGACACTATAAATGGGCCAACCCTAAAAACAAAAACCCTAATTTTTTCCTTCCTCCTTCTCACTAATCTGCTGCACAGCAGCAGCTCTTTAAGAGAGAGACTTTCCAGCGTGAATCTCGCCGATTTTAATGGAGAGAGAGAGAGATGGGTCGTTTGGTTTCGGGTTGAGAGGAGAGAAGGTTCTGGGTCGTTTGGTTTCGGGTTGAGAGGAGAGGGGTTTCGGGTCGTTTGTTTTCGGGTTGAGAGGAGAGGGGGTTTTACGCGGCGGTTGCGAAGCGATGGAGAGAGAGAGGTTCTGGTGGTGGTGCATTTGGTGAACGGCGACGGAATAGAAACGCGGCTTGCCGGAGAGCTTCGATTCGGTTATGGAGGGTGACTACCATGGTCTTTGGTCCGATTTGTGGGTATTTCACGGCGAGGTTCTGGTTTGGAGGAGGCTTCACCACGCTTTCATGGTGGTTCACGACGAGCTTCGTGATGGTGACGGCGCGGTGATGGCAAGGAACACTCTCGATTCGTTTCTCCATCTTTTACGTTCTTGCTTTTTTAAATCTCTTCATCTCTCTTTACACACCGATTGAAGGAAAACTAAAAACGTGATTTTGGTCTGAGATTAGATCTGGTATGACTGATGGTTAATTTGTATATGGCTTCTCCTAATCATGATTAATCTTTGGAACTTTTTTGTTTCTGTGTGATTTACTGTTTTTAACACATATCAACATCTAATCTATTCAAAACTAAAACACAAAATGGATCGAATTCAAACTTATTTTACATCTCGATTCATTAAAAGAGACTACACAAAGACATTTGTTTAGGGATTAAAACATTCACCAACCCGACTTTTGGATTACGACTGAAAGAACACGATCCGTGTTGTGGATCGCTATTTGATGATCCTACTCACAGAGGTCTTTGCTGTGCTCGAAAATCTTGACCGCTTTTTCCGATCTCAAAGTGTGTTTAGGTGATTAGGGTTTTCAGATGTAAAACCCCAACCCTTTTTGGTGATTTTTACCTTGAAATTCGTGTCCCCTTTGGATCATTAATTGACTGCCTATTTATAGTTAAAAATTAGGTTAGGCATTTAATTACATTTGACTGGGTTTTGACTATTTTCAGGTCTGGATCCAAGCCAGACTTGGAGAGCACATTCTTTGCACCCAGATCTGCTGCTGCTTTCTTTGCTCATATTTTTTATTTTTGTATTTTCGAATTTATTTGTTTTTGTATATTTGTATTATTATTTTTTTGTATTTTTTGGACATTTGGACATTTGGGACTCTTCTAAGTTGTAATAAAAATTAAATAGTATTTTTTGACATTTTTGGACTCTTAAACACTTTTAAATTATAAATAAAACTAAATAGGATTTTTTTGCATTTTTAGACTATACATATATACTTAAAATAAATTAACTCTACAAAGAAAAGAATAATAATAAAAAGAGTCCGCCAAACACAAAGACGAACGGGCTGCACTAGACGAATACGCTAAAACGAGACTCAAATAGGAGAAATGAGCTCATTAACTAAAGACACTACTTATGTACGACTAAACTCAAATACGAAGATTAAATTGAAGAACGCACGAAAAAAATGATCATTCGCGTGTCTGCTTAATTTAAACAACGGTATTTCAATTTAGTTGAGCCGATAACTAAAATTGACTTAAATTAGAAAGGGCGGACAAAATTGGGGTATTACAGTTGCTCTCTTATTTCACATTTCGCCAAAAATATGAATTGGCCTTTTCATATTTGTTTGGTGAAATGGAAATAAAGATATAGAAATAATACTAATTTTGTCCGCCTAAAAGTTCAAATCTTTTGGGTTTTTCTTTTGAGGGTTAACACCGTCGCATTAACGAAAAGCAATAAATTGGAAAAAGCAATAAATTGGGAAAAGCGGTAAATTGGAAATTCGGAGGTTGCCTAAAACCTTTTAACGGACTCTTGTCGAGTCACGAGCTCCGGGGTGGCCTTTTCGAGCGCCGATCAATATCAAGTCCGAATCGATTTGATCAATGGATTTACGCCGTGCCTTAGGTGACACAAAAATCCGGCGACTTAACGGTCCGATGGATCCATCGCGTGCTCGCATAACGATGTTGTGATCTGTGGAAGGAGTTCACTAACTCAAGGAGTTCACTAACTCGGGTTGATGGAGTTTACGAACTCGGATTGATGGAGTTTACGAACTCGGGGGTGGCCTTTTCGAGCGCCGATCAACATCGTGTCCGAATCGATTTGATCAATGGATTTACGCCGTGCCTTAAGGCGACACAACTAATCCGGAAGACTTAACGGTCGATGGATCCATCGCGTGCTCGCATAACGATGTTGTGATCATGGAAGGAGTTCACTAACTCTGCGGGAGTTCACTAACTCTGGGTTGATGGAGTTTACGAACTCTGGATTGATGGAGTTTACGAACTCTGGATTGATGGAGTTTACGAACTCTAGGTTGATGGAGTTTACGAACTCTGTGCTGATGGTGATTTTCTAAAAATGGGATTTTTTGGGACCCTCTGGTCCGAAGTAACTTTTCTCTTGGATGGTGCATGAAATGCATGCACTTGGGTATTTGGGTGCACATGGATGCAATGATTGATTTTGGTGGGATGTTTCTTCTGTTTGATTATTCTTTCGCTCTTCTGAGATGCGAATTTGAAAGTGTAGTGCACTACTGTTTGATGCCATGGAGTGATGAATGGTATGGATGACATGAGAATGATGAATGATATGAAGATGTTGTGTCTGTTGTGTTCACCTTACATGATTTTTTTTTTTTTTATTTTTTTATTTTTTTTTAAATGACTTTCTTTTTTTTTTTTTTTATTTTTGTTTTTTTGGCGCTCTTTTTTTTTTTTTTTTTTGTCGTTAAGTCGATCCACTTGGACGGAGGTCGTCTGGGGACGATGATCACGTGAGGATTGCGCGACCGATTTGTTATGCTGTTTTGTCTCTTCTTTTTGCAACTTTACTCACTTGGGAAATCATTTCTTTCTCGTATTTTTCAAAGATTTCGCAATGATCCTGTAATGCTCTGAACGTACACATGTTTTGCAAATCAATTTCATCAATCATAAAAGTTATTATCTTGAGAGAAACTGAATAGGTGAAAGCAGAGACACGAAAAGCACATATATGAAAGAGAAGTAGGACTTTTATTGATATAGAAATTGGACGTGCAGAAAGTCACGCCAATTGAAAGTACATTGCAATCTTTCTTTTAAACTGAGAAAATACAAGAGAAAGGAACAGATCTTGTGATTTCATCTCTGAAGTAACGATGCCCGCCGTCCATACTCATAACTCTGATCGCCCTCTTATCCAAACCTTTGGGAGTGCTGATTGCCTTTCCTTTTCTCGAGCCCAAGTTTTCTGACCCTAATTTTTGCCTGAATCGCCCTTTGCGGGTTTTCGATCCACCGGGTCGCTCTGATTTTGCCTAGGCCGCCCTTTGCGGGTTTTCAGCCTAGCGAGCTAACTTTTCCTTGGCTTATCTTTTTCTTTTTTGTTTATTTTCCTAGGCATAATACTTCTTGACCACATCTGAGTTCACTGGATTTGGAATCTCATCTCCGTCCATGTTTGCCAGGATTAGAGCTCCTCCTGAGAATGCCTTCTTTACCACGTAGGGTCCTTCATATTTGGGAGCCCATTTGCCCCTGGGGTCCGTCTGTATTGGCAAGATCTGTTTGAGTACAAGGTCTCCTTCTTGAAATTCACGAGGACGGACTCTTTTGTCAAAAGCCCTTATCATCCTCTGTTGGTACAACTGTCCATGACACATAGCGGCCACCCGTTTCTCGTCAATGAGGTTCAACTGGTCAAGACGGGACCGAACCCATTCTGCTTCATCAAGTTTTGTTTCCATCAACACCCGCAGGGATGGTATTTCAACCTCAATGGGAGGAGGCCCTCCGGCCAGTAAACCGATGAATAGGAGTTGCCCCGGTTGAGGTGCGCACCGAGGTTCTGTAACCATGCAGGGCAAAAGGGAGCATTTCATGCCAATCCTTGTATGTTACCACCATCTTTTGCACAATCTTCTTGATGTTCTTGTTAGCTGCCTCAACTGCCCCATTCATCTTTGGGCGGTAAGGAGAAGAATTGTGATGCCGTATTTTGAAGTCTTCACACAAGTCCTTCATCATTCTCATTGCTTCAAGTTCTTTCTGCTATACTCGTGATAATCTTGTTTGGAAGACCGTAGCGGCAAACCAAATCTTTCTTGATGAACTTAGCAATCACCGAGCTTGTTACCTTGGGATAAGAAGCGACCTCTACCCACTTGGTGAAGTAGTCAATAGCAACCAAAATGAAACGGTGACCATTTGAAGCTTTGGGTTCAATGGGACCAATGATGTCCATGCCCCACATTGAGAATGGCCATGGTGCGCTCAAAACATTCGAGAGAAGTCGGAGGTACATGAGTGTGATGCGCATAGATTTGACATTTATGGCATCTTCTCACAAAATCAGAATAATCGACTCCATCCGCAACCGGTGTAGTAACCAGCTCTCGAGGATTTTTCTAGCCATTGTGTGCCCACCGGAGTGAACCCCAAATGAACCCTCATGAACATCTCGCATAATCTTTCTTCGACTCTCTCTTGATTACACACACGAGAGTACCAAGTCATAGTTTCTCTTGTAAAGGACGTCTCACTCAAGAAGAAACTGCACGATAGTCTCCGAAGTGTTCTCTTGTCATTCTCTGTAGCTCAGGAGGATACTCTCTTTGTGATGTACTTGCTTGATGTCATGGTACCAAGGCTTACTATCTCGATTCCCTTCGATTGCCATACAAGGTAGTGATAAGCGGGTAGACCCCTGTGCTGGATTCTGACAGTCGTCAAACTTTTGTCGCAGCTGACGTTGAACATAGAAGACAAAGTTGCGAGAGCATCTGCCAACTGATTCTCACTACGGGGTATGTGTTGGAAAGTGATTTCCTCGAAAGGCTTGATTAATTCTTGAACATAGTCACGGTAAGGAATCAAGTCGATTTCTTGTTTCCCAATCCCTTTTACGGTGGACAACTAGAGTTGAATCCCGTACACGCCGAGCCTCTTGACTTTCCAATCGAGAGTTGCTTGGATACCCATGATACACGCTTCATACTCTGCAATATTGTTTGTGACATAGAAGCTTAGTCTGGCAGTGAATGGTATGAAGCGGTTGTCTGGAGAGATCAGCACTGCTCCGACCCCGTGCCCCCACATGTTAGAGGCACCGTCAAACAACATTCTCCACCTTTCATCATCTTGAGATTTCCGCCGTCAAATAATGCCATAATGTCCTCATCTGGGAATTCACATTGCATTGATTGGTAATCCTCAACCGGTTGATGCGCCAGGTAATCTGCCAGTGTGCTACCTTTAATTGCTTTCTGGGTTACGTACACGAGGTCATATTCTGACAGAAGCATTTGCCAACGAGCAATTCGACTGCGTGAGCGCGAGTTTTCAAATATGTACTTGATTGGATCCATTTTGGACACCAACCAGGTAGTGTGACTCAACATATACTGTCTCAGTCGATGCGCGGCCCAGGCTAGAGCACAACAAGTCTTCTCTAATGGTGAATACCTTGTCTCACAGTCTGTGAACTTCTTGCTCAGGTAGTAGATCGCATGTTCTTTCTTTCTGAATCATCATGTTGCCCCAACACGCGCTCCCATGGAATTGTCTAGCAGCACAGGTGAGGTATAGGATAAGAGGCACGCGCGCATACGGTGTGGCATTAGGGTCGTGGATTTTGGAGGTACACCTTGATTTTCTCAAATGCTTCTTGACATTTATCATTCCACTTCACCTCTTGGTTTTTGCACAAAGAATTTGAAAATTGGTTCGCAAGTTGCGATCAATCGAAGATGAATCGAGAGATGTAATTCGATCTTCCCGTGAAACCACGAACTCCTTTCTCTGTTTAGGCGCTGGCATCTCCGCACTGCTCGTACTTTGTGCGGGTCCACCTCAATTCCCTTCCTTACGCTAACGATAAAACCCAACAACTTTCTGACCTAACCCCAAAGGTGCACTTCGAGGTTCAACTCGAGTTTGTATTTTACGAGACGCTCAAACAAACCTGCGCAGTTAACCACATGTTCTTCATCGATCTTTGACTTGGCGATCATGTCATCCACATAGACTTCAATCTCCTTATGCATCATGTCATGGAATAGGGTTACCATCGCTCTTTGATAGGTTGCCCGGCATTCTTCAACCCGAAAGGCATGACCTTGTAATGAAAGTCCCCCGAAAGGGTTATGAAGGTGGTTTTCTCCATATCCTCTGGAGCCATTTTGATCCGGTTATAGCACGAATACCCATCCATGAAGGAGAACATCGAATGTTGAGCGAGACTATCTACCAAGACATCAATGTGGGGTAGGGGAAATCATCTTTAGGGCTTGCTCTGTTCAAATCACTGTAGTCGACACACATTCGAACCTTTCCGTCTTTCTTGGGGCCGGACGATGTTTGCTACCCACTCGGGGTATTTTGCCACGGTAAGAATCCGTGCATCAAATCTGTTTCTTGACCTCATCCCGATTTTCAAAGACATTTCGAGCTTCATTCGCCTCGGCTTACTGTTTCTGGGGACATTACGATCTTCTTCGCAATCAGGCTCAACAATATCTCGTGCTCAACCCCGGCATGTCTGATAAGTCCATGCGAATACGTCCAACGTAGTCAGCGGTGAATCAACTTTTTGCGCTCTTTATCCTCCATTGCGGTACCAACCTTGACCTCTTTCCTCTCTTTCTCGGTGCAGTTGATCATTTCGTGGATTCCCCATGGGGCTCAATGACTTTTTCTTCTTGCTCTACCATTCTCATGATTTCCGGAGGAGTATCCCAATCGTCCCACAACATCTTCCTCGGCTTGATTAACCGGGTAATCAAAGTCACGATATGAGTTATGGGCATTATTATTTTCAGAGACTATTTTCGATCCGCATTAAAATGGAGCGGCGAATAAAGACAAAGAAAAGACACACAAACGAGAGATGAAGACAAATTTTTATTGAAAATTCAAAATAACATTTTATTGATTGATGAGTCTTGACAAAAACATGTGTGCCCAAATGAAATGTTCCAAGGCCTTGGCGAGCCGAGGAATCTACATTACAATGAAAATTACTTTAAATTGAAAAACACGGGGAAATCCATGGTCTCCCGGGTTCTGCAGCTTCTCCAACAAAGACAAAGAAATAAGCACTAAGCCGCAACAACACCACTGCTTGAGCTTGACTCTTCTTCAACCGCATTAACCTCGTCGGGGTTCGACATGCGGCACTCGGAAGTTGTTCTTGAGGTTAGCGACGATTATCCCGCCTCGATTGGGTGTTCTCCTCCGAGTTTGGCGACCATTTCTCCTCCCGCGGATGCTAGCCTTTCCGATCAAGAAGACTTGGGATGTACCCAACACCGAATCTTTCAATGTTTCCCCAACCGGGCCAGTGTTATAATCCCTTGAGCGACTTTTTCCGTGCCCTTGCCGACTGATACCCATGCCCTAGCATTACCTTTGCGATCATCATGTCGGCCTTGGACCACTTAGGCCTGCGAGGCTCACTTTCAACGAAGACGGCATTTGAGATCTCCAACCCTTGGAAGCGCGTCTCGAGGACTCTTCTGCCGCCTCCACGTAACATTCGGTGGTGATCTGCTTATCGGTGTTTCTTCTTCTCCGTGGATCACTATCGCCTTTCCTCGCCACAAACTTGAGTTTCGATGAAGCGAGGATGGCATCGCCCCGGCGAAGATGTATCCAAGGACGTCCTAGCGAGCAAACGGTATAGGAAACGATGTCCATCACTTGGAAGACAACATAGAACACTTCGGGCCTACTCGCGGCGGCAGACTTCTACTTCTCCGAAAACTTCCTTTACCGACCCATCAAATGCTCTGACCAAGGTAGAACTCGGCTTCAGATATGAGCAGTCTACATTCAGCTTATTCATGGTGGACTTAGGCATCACATTCAAGGATGAGCCATTATCAATGAGCACTCTGGCGAGCATATAGTCCCCACACTTGACTGAGATGTGAAGAGCTTGATTATGATTCTTTCCTGCCGGAGGAAGCTCAGTGTCTGAGAAGGTCAAGTAGTTGGATGCTACGATGTTGCCAACAATACCGTCAAGCTGGTTTACCGTGATGTCATGGGAGACGTGGGCTTCGTTCAAGATTTTCAGCAGTGCAGCACGATGCGCCTCTGAACTAAGCAACAAAGAGAGCATCGAGATCTTGGATGGAGTTTGATTTAACTGGTCTACCACCCGATATTCACTCTGTTTCATTACTTTTAGGAACTCCTGAGCTTCTTTGTCTGATACTTGTCTGACTTCTACCGCTTTCTTTGTTCTTTCCTTACGGGCCTTTCTTCATCCTGCTTTTGACCGCTCTCCCTAAGATTTTCAGGAGCATACACCCTTCCACTCCTTGTGATACCACTACCTCCAAAGAATGTTTGTTATATCCAAAGTGCCTTTAGGGACCTCTGCTGCATTTGCACATTGCGGCTCCATGGAGTCATCCTAGTCTCTCTAGGGGGTAGCAGCAGTCTTGGAATAACAATGGTCGAGGGTCTCATCACACTGGCCGGAATTCGAGTCTGCGAGGAATTTCAATCGGTCCCTGAAGCCTCCATTGCTGATTGCAAAGTAGATACATTTTCTTCTTTTTCTTGGATTCCCACTTGGACCAGTGTGTCGTCTAAGAGATCCCGGAGAATTGGCTTAAAGCCTTCACATGCCCCGGCGTGAGGGATTATCACAGCGTCTTTCCTAGCACACCCTTCTTCGATGACACCAAGACGACATAACTCAAAGATGGATAAAATTCAAAGGCATCCGAATGCAATCAACTTTTCTAACTGGACAATCGACTTCGATGGTCAACGGCGATTAACAGCAGTCCTCCATGCCCCGCAACGGATTGGTGGCCACATTAGGTTGTTGAAATGATATAGTCTTTGCATCAAGTAATTCTTGCACCACATACTTGAATGCTTTACGCCCTCCACCACACGACCTCTCGCCTGAATGAAAGCGCGCAGTAGCATTTGCGTTGTATCCCCGGATAGGGAGGTTGGTGCGGCTTCATCGACGAGTGTTGATTATTTTGTTGGTGATGAGATAGTTAAACAAGTCCGTAGGACATGGGAATAGGATCAAAGACAACAAAGCTTCCTCTCATTATAGTTCCTCTTCGATAGTTTGATTGAAATGGCCATGTCTTGGTGGCGCTGAGAAGGGAATGGAATAGCTTGCGGAGGGTTCTTTGTGTGACGGACCACCGCTCCGATAACCGCATTGGTTTCACCTCTTTCTTCTTGTAGGGTCCGAAAAGGTTTTTTCTCGACCTAAGGAAGCGTCTTTGGGCCATGAGTTATTCTTCCACCACGCATACCATTCTCTACTCTTTCCCTGTGACCACCATCTCGTAGAAATTGGAGGCAACGCGCCAACCAACCTATCATAATATACCGCAGAAGGGTATCCATAAACATGTGGACCATTTCTTTGTCGATGAGGGGGTTTGACTTGCAAAGGCAAGGTTCCTCCACCTCTCGAGCGTACTCCTTGAACGACTCATTATCTCTCTTGGACATGCATTGTAGCCGAGTCCTATCTCGAGCCAAATCATTGTTGTCTCGGTATTGACGCATAAAGGCATCCGCCATGTCCTTCCAAAGAATGGATATTGGTTGGCTCCAATTGCATGTACCGATCAAGGGGAGCTCCAAATAAACTTTCTTGAAAGCGATGCATCATCAGTTATCATCCCGAGCATAGCGGTCATTTTCCGTGATACATTGTCACATGATCGATCGGGCAAGTCGTCCTCAGTATTTATCAAAGATTGGTGCTTTGAATTTGGGAGGCAAGACTAGATTAGGGACCAAACACACTCATGGGCATTTCTCGCCCGTGAACCGCTCCTTCTACGACTCTTAATCTCTCCTCCAAAGATCTGCATCGACTTACTTACGTTTCGTGAGGGTAATTTTGAGGAAAACATTCACACCGTAATGAGGATTATTCATCGTCACTACGGTGGGTTCACGTGTGGGTCACGTGAGTGAATTGTATTCCCGTGATGGGTCCCCGAACTTGGGGATGGACCATTCTTTGGTGAATGAAAGTCAATAGGAATCAATTTGGGCTCGAGGCGTTCCGTTCCTCCATTGTTTGCGGTAGAGATGGGTTGGACTTGCTCTGCAACCCTGGGGGATTACTTCTGCATTAGCCTCGGCTCACGGAGGTGTGTCCGGTGGGAGTCCCCAAGGCATCCCATGCATGGCCGGTTGGCTCTGGTTGTTGGCCCTCGGTATGAGCGGCAGCCTTTTGTGTGCGCGGCGGCGGGACTTTCAACGGCGATTCCTGCCTCAAGGCTTGTAGTATCGCCATCATTTCGATCATCCGTGCTTCCATTGCCCCCATTTTCGTTTCTCAACTCTCGATTCTCCCGAACCAATTGCTCGGATCGGAAAAGTCGTGATTTGGGGTATCATGGTTCGATTCACGGTTCCTAGGTCTTCGATAATAGGGCGGTCCGAGTCATTCCGGTTAGCATTGCCATGAGCCTTGCTTGTAGGCGAGTCGGTATCGATGTTGGCGAACCAAATTTGCCTTTTTCTCGTTGTGAAAAACACACTTATGAACACGAGAATGAATAAATGAATGTAATGCAATGCGATATGTATGATTTTATGTTTGCTTTGTGCGGAATCGTAATACACCTCGCGTTGTCATAGGCGTGTGAATTTAAAGCTCTAACACTCTCTTTTATTTTATTTTTGTGTTCATATTTTTAATTTGGATGCGACGAGGTGGGAAGCAATAGGCAAAACAAACGCATTTCATTCGAAAGGATAGAATACTACAACTTCAAACTTGAAGGAAAAATACAATATTCGAGAACAAATGCTTTTGACGGAAAAGTACTATATTCCAAAGAAAATTACAACTTTTTAGAGAAAGTTTACAATTTCCTAAGGACTATTACGATACTCTAAAAAGTGGAATTCAAAGGCAAATAGCTTTCACTTTCTCCTCCTCTTTCTCTTCTTTGCTTTGGTGCCTTTTGGCTTTCTCCATGAGTTCTTCCATTAGGATCTGCGCAATACTCGACAAACTCGTACACACAGGCCGGAGTGTTGGAAGGATTCATTTCTATTTCACTCTTCTTAGTTTCTTGGGAACATCCTCACATACTTGGTTAGCTAGCCCTGGCTAGCTTTGAAAATTTACTCCTCCAAAGCCGAATCTCATCCTTTAGCTCCTTGATGATCTCTTGGTCCTCTATTCGCGCAATTAAGGCCATGAAACGTTGCTCCCAATCTGACGCTTTCTACTTGCACTTGCTCATAAGATTCCTCTGGCATCTAAGATTTCTCTTCAATTAAATCGACCTTCCTTGTTCAAACCTTAAAAAGCTTGTTGGTACTCCTTCAAGATCCTGTGATAGATTCTCTATCTTGCCTGATGCTTTCTATTTGGTCCCCAATTCGAACTTCATTACTTGGAATTCTTTTCTTGACTTAGCTAGTGCATCTTTGACCATTTTCTCCTTCTTCCATGACTGTCATATAGTTCCTTCCATTCATACGCCTGTAGTAGCTTCATTCATCTTTGAGGTACACCTCTTTATTTCCTCTTTAGCACCTTTCAAATGTTTCGAACCTCCTCTTGCTTTCTTCTTCTATCACAAGTTTCTGTTGGTTTTGCTTCAATAGTTGCGGCTTGAAGAGCATTTTCGTTTCTCTAGCTTCCGCTTGTCTTGCATCACTTTTCCCAACTTGTTTTGCAAGGTCCTTTTCTCTTCTTCGCTTTAGACAATGCCAACTTAACTTCTTCTAGCTCTTCAATGAGGGGAACGTGAGGCTCTCGCTTTTTCTCTTCAAGTGATGGCCTCTCTCGATTGGATGATCGAGTTTCTTTAATCCTCTTTTCGAGCCATTGGGTGAAGGATATAGTAGTGGTCCTTTTAGATAACTCACCTTTGTCTCTCCGCACTACGGTTTCCCAAGCTTATGAGACTCGCCAAGTAAGTCCTCGTCTTTAGGGATCCCCGCATGGAGGTAAAAACGGAACAACATAGCTTCGAGGTGAATCTCGCATAGGGTACCCGAGTTGCCTTAAGGTCAAAGATGGGTTATAGTTGATGCACCCCGTGTTCCCATGAGAGAACATTCGAAACTACCACATTGGAATATCACCGAGGGTTTATCCTCCCAACACTTGTGTGAGAACCATCTAATCTGAATAGCATCGAGGTTCTTAAAAGTATCCTTCCATTCCCGAGGGCTCATAGTCTTCGGATCGCAACCCAAGGCATAAGACAGCAGATCCTCAACCTCACTTTTGTTAACACATACATGATTGATCAACCAAGCGTATAGCACAGGGAAGGAACAACACATCTTATCCTTTCGGAACTCATGATGGCGAGTGAAGGCACGATAGGTCTCGGCGAGAATAGCAGGAACCGGATTGATGGGGCTTTTTGCACTCTTGAAAGCCAGGAACACCCCAACAAATGGCCTCATCTATATGTTTCTCAATCTGAGGGAAAAGGACGATGCCAAAGATGGTCAAAGCTAATATTTGCTTGAAAGAAGCCCAATTCTTTGATACTGCATGACTAGCCATCAAACTCTCGAAGTAACCTTGAGGAAACCCAGATATCTTGTTACGCTCAACTTTATGGGACCGCATTTCTTCTACACTGATTTGCAACGAGGAAGCGAGTTTCTCATCTGAATAATACTGCTTTTGATACTGGTAAGGTTTAATTTCTGAGCGATCAAAACCCAGAATCTTCTCATACTCCTCTAAGGTAGGTGCCATTTGGAAATTCTTGAAAAGAAAACATCTAATCTCTCAATCATAGAACCAACTTAAAGCAAATGATGGCACTCTCTTTGCACTTCTAGTTGTAATAACTGCGGATGTTCCCATAAGTCTTGTCGAAGGACAGCAGCTCAATAGGACCTAACAGAGAAGCATACTTCTTCAAACTAGTTACATCAATCTTCTTTACATTGGGGAACCTTGAATTGAATGTAGTTTTGTCTTTTGATTCCATGTTTGCTTCTTACACACCTATGACAACGGTTCAGTGTTATGTTGCGATCTCCGGCAAACAAACGTTAATGCATGAAGAGTGCAAATGATGAATTTTCACTATTTTGTTAGATGCAAATGCAATGGTGCAAAACGATGTAAATGCGAAATGATGTGGATGACATGGTAAAATAGTAATGAAATGAGGTTTAATTGGTGGTACTTTGAACATTTTCGAAGATACACGCTGCATGCCACCTCATGTAGGTGTTTATGAAAGAAAATTTACAACTTTCAAATAAAGTTTGGGGAAAAGGAATGCTTAAGCTAAATGCAACAAACAAAGGCGTGCCCCCGTGTCCTACGAATGGTGGGAATCCTGGGGTCTAAAGTCGACGAAAAGGGTAATCCTCTCGTGTAAGTTCTAATCACTTCCTCACAATGGCAACCAAGAGCTAAAATCTTCCTCATGATAACACCCACAATCGTAGAAAGCTACACGAGTGTGAGGCATCATGACAAAGCGTACTCTTGGCGGAACTTTCATGAGAGCCATACAGACAAAGGTCTACGAATGGCGATCCACTAGTCGTTCCCACTCTCCTAGGTTTTTGTTCGGACCTTGGGTTTTAGGCCCCACTCGCGCTCACAAGTATAGGGTGTGAAGTGTGTGTTGAGGGCACAATATTTAGCAATAACTACCCTTCCCCCACCTGCAAATGCAAACCCAGACAGTCCAGACAGAGGCAAATAATAATATGTTGTCTACCCTAGGGTTTAATATCAAATAAGCCAGCCTATGGTTTTAGCAACAACTAATTGCATTGCTTACCTCAAGAAAGGGAGCAAAGAAGAGGGAGCATGATTAGATTGGGGGGAATGCATGAAAGGAAAAAGCATATAAGCAAATAAGAGGAAAGACTATCTACCATTTCAAGCGAGAAACGAACATAGAAAAAGAATAAACACACATGAATGCAACATGACAATATGAGAATGCAGTGGAATTGCAAAGATGCGATCAAGTAGATATGAAATAATCATAGGAGAGAAAGAAGCGCATGAGAAAGAAGAAGAAGAAGAATAGAGGCAAAAACAAAACATTCAAATCAAACACACAAATCACATATTTAATTAATTAGGCTCAACCTCTTAAAAAAAAAAATTCAGGTCCCTAGTGAAGTCGCGGTACTGCTATACTAAAAGTCCCCGAGGGGTTCTCTTCGTTTACAACTTTTTAAAACAATGAAGTCGCCACCAATATTTTTTATAAGGAAAATATTGAAAAAAACCTTTTGGAAGGCGGTGGTCTTTTTGGAAAACCGGAGATTTGGGTTCGGGGGCGGTTAGGCATGGGAAGGTATTAGCACCCCACACCTCCTTTCTACCGAAAGGAACCTTTAATTAATGTGTGGTTACGTGTTTGATTTGAAAAATACTTTTATTTGCCTCTTTTGAAAAGACTTAATGAATTTTTATTTGCGGTAGCTTGACGAGAGTTAGCGCTTTAGGTTTTTTCGAAAGGAAAAATGTTTTTAGTTTATTGTGCTTGACGGAGGGGATCCGCTCCTACGTATCTCCAGGTGCGATGGAGAAATCAAAGCTACGTAGTTCTAGGCTTTCGGTTTTATTTTGTTTAATTGTGAAATTGAGCTTTCATGATGATCAATTGAGCGAAGGCTCCAAGTGACCACCATTAGTACTCCATTGTTAATGATCATGCAAGCAAAGGCTTCACAAGACCACTACCAAAGTTTTTCGATTTATTTAGAAAAAAATTATGCGTTCATGATGATCAATTGAGCAAAGGCTCCAAGTGACCACCACTAGTTCATCATTGTTAATAATCATGCAAGCAAAGGCTTCGCATGACCGCTAACAAAGTTTTTTGATTTATTGAAAGTATTTAGAAAAATTAGGCATTCATGATGATCAATTGAGCAAAGGCTCCAAGTGATCACCACTAGTTCCTCATTGTTAATGATTTATGCAAGCGAGAGGCTTCACAAAACCATTAACAAAGTTTTTGATTTATTGAAAGTATTTAGAAAAATTAGGCATTCATGATGATCAATTGAGCAAAGGCTCCAAGTGATCACCACTAGTTTCTCATTGTTAATGATTTATGCAGCGAGGGCTTCGCAAAATCATTAACGAAGTTTTTTTGATCAATTGAGAAATTATTTGAGTTGAAAAAGTATTAAAACGAGAAAAAGGTGAAAATTGCAAAATGGGGTGTTATTAGTCGTAGGGGTTGTGTAATCGAGCAGGGGTGTAAACAAAGAAGCCCGGTTCGCATATAGGAGCCCAGTATGCTGGCCGGGCTTAAGTGGGGAGGGTTACGCGCATGAATTAGTGGGGTGCACACGATGTCGATAAATTAAAAAGAAAAATAAAATGGATTTTTGGAGACACTATAAATGGGCCAACCCTAAAAACAAAAACCCTAATTTTTTCCTTCCCTCCTTCTCACACTAACTGGCTGCAGCAGCTCTTTAAGAGAGAGACTTTCCAGCGTGAATCTCGCCAGTTTTAATGGAGAGAGAGAGAGAATGGGTCGCTTGGTTTCGGGTTGAGAGGAGAGAAGGTTCTGGGTCGTTTGGTTTCGGGTTGAGAGGAGAGAGGGTTTCGGGTCGTTTGTTTTGGGTTGAGAGGAGAGGGGTTTCGCGGCGGTTGCGAAGGCGATGGAGAGAGAGAGGGTTCCTGGTGGTGGTCTGTTGGTGAACGGCGACGGGAATAGAAACGGCTTGCCGGAGAGCTTCGATTCGGTTATGGAGGGTGACTACCATGGTCTTTGGTCCGATTTGTGGGTATTTCACGGCGAGGTTCGGGTTTGGAGGAGGCTTCACCACGCTTTTCATGGTGGTTCACGACGAGAGCTTCGGTGGCGGTGGCGCCGGTGATGGCAAGGAACACTCTCGATTCGTTCTCCATCTTTTACGTTCTTGCTTTTTTAAATCTCTTCATCTCTCTTTACACACCGATTGAAGGAAAACTAAAAACGTGATTTTGGTGCGAGATTAGATCTGGTATGACTGATGGTTAATTTGTATATGGCTTCTCCTAATCATGATTAATCTTTGGAACTTTTTGTTTCGTGTGATTTCTGCTTTTTAACACATATCAACATCTAATCTATTCAAAACTAAAACACAAAAGCAGATCGAAATTCAAACTTATTTTACATCTCGAGATCATTAAAAGAGACTACACAAAGACATTTGTTTAGGGATTAAAACATTCACCAACTCGACTTTTGGATTACGACTGAAAGAACACGATCCGTGTTGTGGATCGCTATTTGATGATCCTACTGCTTTTGTGTTTGCTGTGCTCGAAAATCTTGATCGCTTTTACGATCTCAAAGTGTGTTTAGGTGATTAGGGTTTCGATGTAAAACCCTAACCCTTTTTTGGTGATTTTTACCTTGAAATTGTGTCCCCTTTGGATCAATTAATTGACCGCTATTTATAGTTAAAAATTAGGTTAGGCATTTAATTACATTTGACTGGTTTTGACTATTTTCGTGTCTGGATCCAAGCCAAAGACTTGGAGAGCAAATTCTTGGCACCCAGATGCTGCTTTTTGCTGCTATTATTTTTATTTTTGTATTTTCGAATTTATTTGTTTTTGTATATTTGTATTATTATTTTTTTGTATTTTTGGACATTTGGACATTTGGGACTCTTCTAAGTTGTAATAAAAATTAAATAGTATTTTTTTGACATTCTTGGACTCTTAAACACTTTTAAATTATAAATAAAACTAAATAGGATTTTTGCATTTTTAGACTATACATATATACTTAAAATAAATTAACTCTACAAAGAAAAGAATAATAATAAAAAGAGTCCGCCAAACACAAAGACGAACGGGGCGGACTAGGCGAATACGCTAAAACGAGACTCAAATAGGAGAAATGAGCTCATTAACTAAAGACACTACTTATGTACGACTAAACTCAAATACTGAAGATTAAATTGAAGAACGCATAAAAAAATGATCATTCGCGTGTCTGCTTAATTTAAACAACGGTATTTCAATTTAGTTGAGCTGGATAACTAAAATTGACTTAAATTAGAAAGGGCGGACAAAATTGGGGTATTACAGATAGCCATGTAGTTTATAGCATTTATCAACTGTGTGGCCAAGGATCCCACAATGAGTACACAGAGGTCGTTCTTTCTTGGTGGAGGTGGGTTTGGGAGGATTCTTGGTTTGATAAGCCTTGATAGCAAAGGCAATTTGGGATTCTAAAGAAGGAGTATTCTTAGAACTGAGTTCCCGGTGTTTCTCATCTTGGAGAACAAGAGAGAATACCTTAGCAATGGGTGGGATAGGATCCATGGTGAGGATTTGACCTCGAACATGTGAAAAACCATCGGAAAGACCCATAAGGAAAACCATTACATATTCTCTTTCAGTTTCAGCAATGAGTGGCCTAAGACCACCACAATTGCAAGTGTTTTCAGCCTTGAATTCTTGAAGTTCTTCCCATAAAGCTTTCAATTTAGTATAATACTGTGTGACAGAGAGGTTACCTTGTTCAAGACCATTGATTTCTTTGCGAAGTTGGTATATGCGAGGTCCATTGACTTGCTGAAACCTGTTCTTGAGGTCATTCCAGATATCAAACGCAGAACTGGCATACACAATCGACGTGACGATATCTTTCGATACTGCGTTGAGGAGCCAAGAGCAAACTATGTTGTCATTCCTTTTCCATGCTGCCTGAGACTTGGAATCAGTTGCCTCAGAGAACGGAAATGATCCATCGACATAGCAATATTTGTTTTTACCTTTGAGAGCAAATCTCATCGAACGATACCACGAATTGTAGTTATCGCCGGTGAGAGTTTGCGAAACCAACACCAAACCCGGTTGATCATTGGAGTGAAGGTAAAGAGGATCGGAAACATCACGATTCTCTGTGGTATGTGTTTCGTTGGGAGTAGGAGCAGCCATTGAAGCACAATAGTAAGAAATTAGGGTTTGCAAGAACCACAAAAAACAAATTGATCACAGAAATGAGGAATTTCTAGAACAAGATGAAGAAAGAAACTTGATTTAGAAACTTTCGAAACAGAAATTGAAGAATCGAAGGTGAATCAATGGAAGAGAACGTTCATCGGAGATGAAGAACGATCAAGAAGCGGAAGCGAAACTAATTCCTACTGATACCATATTGAGGTGCAATAAGAGAGAAATGAAGAAAACTTGCTTTTCATTGAACGAATTGGAAAGATATTACAAATTTAGTTATATACAGCAATGTTGAAGTATTGAGCTTCAACTCTAGAACTAACTGAATTGAAACAGAATTGGTTGGAATGAAAAACTACCTAACTGATCTTCTAACTATTAACTCATCTATTCAACTAACTAAGCTAAGTCAACTATGACTATAGTTAAGTTACAATAAGGTAAAACAGTGAAATTGTAAATATGTTACAAAGTAAATATGTTAACTCTATTACACCTATATATTATATTATTGTTCTCTTCTTCTTTCATTTATTTAATTAATTGTTTCCTACGTTTTTTTAGCAGTCACTTTTTTTTTTGGTATAAAGAGTAGTTAGATTTTGTTTTTATAGGGGTTGAATCAAACACATGTTATGTTTGAAGTCCATGTGTTTTTTTTTTACTTTTGTTACTTAGTTTTACTTAAAAAAGTTATATATTTTTTATCATATATCTTATGATACAATACAATATACGATACACGATTCCTGATATTAGTTAGAGATACGCCGCGCAAAAACACAATATTATGTTTCTTATGGCCAAAAGTCATCGGTGAGCCTAAAGAGACATGGTAATGACGATTTTTGCCAAATTATCGATGACTAAAAGGCCATTAGAAAAATGATCGACGTCACAAATACTTATTAACGACTTTTGGTGCTCGTTGGTAATTATAGGCACCACACATACCAATGACAATTACCAACAAGCAAATTTGTCGATACCCAACGACAAGAAGAGGTCATCAGTAATGTCATAGACCTCTGGGTCATGGTTCAACCGTTTTAAACCGCTAAAAACCGGATAAAATCGCTTTTAACCGTTGAAATAACCGAACCGTGTAAGGTGTTGGCTCATGGTTCAACCGGTTCAACCGCTCTGGTTGGTTCGGTTTTTAAAACACTGATTGGAATTAGAATTTAGAACTAGCTAGAAAATACACATATCCAGCAAACAGCAAAAGCACACAATTTATACATGTTGTTTTAATTATGAGTAGAAAACAGTAAATACAGATCATGATCACAAAGCTCCAATGAGAGGAACCTTATTACAATAAGAAAACAGCAAAAGCACACAACTTATTACCATTGTATTGAAAGCAAGCAATCCAGAGGGATAGTGGTAGTAGGAGTAGCCATATATATTAGACCCCCTTTGCCATCCACTCAACTTTGTGGCCAACATGTCCATAACCACGAGGCTTCCTATTATGTCCATAAGGATTGGCATAGTAAGCATCTCCACCACCAACCAGGGGCGGATCCAGAATTTTAAAATAAGGTGTTCCTTCTCCTTCAATGATTTAACAATCGTATGATTTTACAAAAAAAAATCAACGATAAAGTAATGTTCCAAAAAAATCAATGATTTTTCTCTTTTTCATCGCTCGGAAGCGTTTGATGATATCTAAATCATCGACCGTGCTAAAAACATCATTCTCCACAAGTTTAAGAAAAACAAACTGTTTTATATCAAAATCCTCCATTGATCAAAGGTATATACACAATCAAATAGAATTCCACAATCAAATAGAATTCCAATAACAAATTTAGAATTTAGAATTCCACAATCAAACAAACAAACTTGTCAAGCATCAATTTGCCATGGATTTGGAGAAGTGTTTGGTTGAACAACATGTAAATGCAGAGAACGAAAATGAAGAAGAAAAGGGAAAAGTTCTGATTTCATTCAACTGATTAATGTTCAACTGAGTATTACATTTACAAAATGAGAACTTATATCTAACTACTAGTTGAGATACAACCTAACTAACTGAACTAAATTCTAACTGATCAACTAATTTTCCAACTAATTCTCAACTACTTTACTAACAGAAACTACACACAGTAACTGCAGTAAGTGAAACAGTAAAATATAATTTAAACTCTTGATACTCCCCCTCAAGTTGGGAAATATATATCTTTCATCCCCAACTTGAATAGTAATTGCTGAAATTTGCCTTTGTGCAGGGCCTTTGTAAGCAAGTCAGCTAGCTGTAATTCTGATTTCACATGGATGAGTTTGAGGAACCCATTTTGGACATACTCTCGTATGAAATGGCAATCAATATCTATGTGTTTTGATCGTTCGTGAGTGGTGGGGTTTTCTGCCAACTGGATAGCTGATTTGCTATCGGATAGGACCATGGTGGAGCTGATTTTCACATTGAATTCACGAAGAAGTTGTTGTATCCATAGGAGTTCACTGGTTACCGAAGCAATGGCTCTGTATTCTGCCTCTGCAGAAGATCTAGCCACTGTAGCTTGTTTTTTGGACTTCCAAGCAATCAAGGATTCCCCCAAATAAATGCAGAAACCAGATGTGGACTTTCTGCTAACTTCACATGAGCCCCAGTCAGCATCAACGTACGCAGTAAGTTGTAAGCAAGGTTTGGCTGGGAACATAATTCCTTGACCTGCAGTTCCCTTCAGATATTGTAACAGATGGTGCACAGCTTGCAAGTGAGGAGTACGAGGCTTGGACATAAATTGACTCAATTTATTCACTGTGTAGGTGATGTCTGGTCTGCTAATGGTCAGATAAATCAATCTGCCTATAATTCTTCTGTATTGAGCATCATCTTCCAGTGGTGTTCCATCTATTTCATTCAGTTTTAAACCAGGCTCCATAGGAACATTGACAGGCTTGCAGGAAGTAAAACCAGTGTCAAGAAGGAGTTGTAAAGTATACTTTCTTTGGCATAGATGTATACCAGACTTAGACCTAGCAATCTCAAGTCCTAAAAAATATTTCAAGTCACCAATGACTTTAAGTTTGAAATGTTTTGCCAATAATTTCTGCACTTCATTAATGAGATCCTTGTTGGGACCAGCAACTACTATGTCATCAACATAGACTAGTAGTGCTATGAAACTCTTTCCCGAGCCTTTAGTGAACAAACTGTGATCTGCAGAGCATTTTGTGAAACCCAAACCAGTAATAGTCTTGCTAAGCTTGGCAAACCATTGCCTTGAGGCTTGCCTAAGCCCATAAATTGACTTGTGCAATTTGCACACTTTGTTCTCCCCCTGCTTAGGATAACCTAAAGGCAGATTCATGTATACTTCTTCCTCTAGATCCCCATTCAAGAAAGCATTATTTATATCTAGTTGGAGGAGATGCCAACCCAACTGAGCAGCTAAAGATAAGAGAATTCTAACAGAAGTCAATTTAGCAACAGGGAGAAAGTGTCAAGGAAGTCAATACACGCTGTTGAGTAAAAAGCTTGTGCAACCAAGCGTGCTTTGCATCTATCTAAAGTTCCATCAAGATGATACTTTGCCTTATAGACCCACTTGCATCCCACTTGTTTTCTTATCGGGGTTTTACTCACAATGCTCCATGTGTGATTGGCTTCGAGAGCATTCAATTCATCCTGCATTGCTTGCTTCCATTCTGGATACTGAATGGCTTGGTGATAGTATTGGGGTTCAACAACTGTGGAAATGTTATGGAGAGACTGGATAGGGTAGTTCACATTGTTGCAGTCATAGATATCAAGGTGAGAAGGTGCCTTGTGAGGTCTAGTGGATTTCCTCAAAGGGAGAATGTTATCTATGTGTTGCTGTTCTTCAGGCAGGGCGACGGTGGCTGTGTTTTGTGATGAATCTGGAGTATCATTAGCTGAAATGGTATGAGGATCAGTTTCTGAAGGTGTGGCTGATTCTGCTGTGTTTGGTTCAATATCATCTGGTGTAGGAGGATCATTATCATGCAGGGTATCTGTCATGGGGAGAGGCACCACCACGGGTGTAGATGAAGTGTGTGTGGTGTCACTGGTAGGGACCATAGTTGGCAAAACAGAGGCAGGGAACAAGAGAGGTGAAGGTGGAGTGTTGGTTGCTTGGTGATAAGGAAAAGTAGTTTCATGGAAGATCACATCCCTAGATATGATGAACTTGTTGGTGGTGGGGTCAAGTAATTTGTAGCCCTTAGTTCCCGTAGGATACCCCATGAAAATACAAGGAGTTGCACGAGGGGAAAATTTGTGTCTCAGGGATGGTATGGTGGAAACATAAGCAAGGCAACCGAAGACTCTCAACAAGGAGTAATCTGGCTCATTGTTGTATAGAAGACCATAAGGAGAGTTACCTTGCAAAGCAATAGAGGCAGTCCTGTTGATTAAATGTGTAGCAGTAGACACACATTCCCCCAGTAGGCCAGAGGGACATTGGATTGGAAGTAAAGGGACCTTGCCACATTGAGAAGGTGCTGGTGCTTCCGTTCCACCACTGAATTCTGCTGAGGTCTATGAGGACATGATAGTTGATGCAGGCAGCCCTCACTCTGGAGGAAATCATTCAATGCCAGCTCTCTTGCATTGTCAGAACGTATAGCTTTTATTTGCTTTCCAAACTGAGTTTTAACAAATTTGAAGAAGCATTTGATGAGATGAGTAGCTTCAGATTTGGTCTTTAACAGGTGTGTCCAAGTGAACCGAGTATGATCATCCACCAATGTCAGAAAATATTGTTTGTTGTCATGGGTAGGATGATGAAAAGGCCCCAAATGTCACAATGTAATAGATCAAAGGGTAAGTCGAAATAGTTATTATTAGAAATAAAGGGCAATCTATGCATTTTAGACAAAGGGCAAACAGAACAAGCACTAGTATCACAATCAACTTTCTTTAATGAAGGTAATTTTGTACACATGAATTTGAGAACAGAATCGAAATGTGACCTAGTCTAGAGTGCGGATATTTGCACTAATTACGTAATGAATACTAGGTTTATTAAGAGAAACAGAATCTACTATATTACAAGTGGTTTTAGAATTGTGAAAGTACAAGCCATCATTGTAGTTACTCCTTCCAATCACCTTCAGAGAGAGAGAGCATCCTGGACCAAGAACACATTATCGGTGAAGGCAACATGATAATTGGGATCTTGGTTCAAGCGACCCACGAGATGATGTTAATGTGAAAATCGGTATGCACAAAACATTGTGAAGAATTAAATGAGGACAACCTCACAGAGCCGATGCGTAAAACTAAAACCCTATGCTTATTTGGAAGAGTAACATATGTATTATGCAATCTCTTATATGATATGAAGGATGTCAAAGATATGCGGATGTGTGCGGTGGCTCGGAATCATATATCCAAGCATCAAATAATAAGCAAGAAAACACCAAATGATGCAAACTAAGAGAACAAGTGAAATGTAGAAACACATCACCTTTGCTCTCGGTGTTATCGATGTAGCGAAGCCATTTGAGCTTGGAGGAATTGGATCAATGCTGATCTTGGTGAGCATCACCCTTGTTCTCGATGAGAGCCTCCGGTCTTCGCCGATGACTTGATGGACGCTTTGGGAGGCTGCGACTTTTCTGCTTTCTTATATCCCTGAGGAAAACCATGGAGTTTAAAGCATTTGTCTTTGATATGCCCAAGAAGACCATGATGGGAACACCGGGGGGCGATCTTTCTTCCCGCTTTTGGTATTAACAACAAATGCAACTTGAGGGGTGGATTCGGTGAGAAGATGACCAATTTCTCATTGTTTTTCATCTTGAACAACGAGGAGAAAGGCTTTACTAATGTCCCACAGGGGATCCATGAGAAGGATTTGACCCCGTACATTCTTTGTAACACTCGTTCAAGCCCATGAGAACACATACACATGTTGGCGATCCAGATAGGCAACGAGGGCATCGGAACCACCGCAGGTGCAATTGTTCTTGGGGTTGTGTTCAGCCAAGCTATCCCATAATCCTTTAAATTTGCTGTAATAAGCACTTACGGAGAGGGAACCTTGAGAGCAATTAAGGACCTCTTTGTTCAATTGAAAAACACGAGGACCATTGCTCTGTTCAAAACGATTCTTCAACTCTTGCCAGATCGCCGCCGCCGAATCGGAATACAGAACACTCTGATGAAGCTCCTTAGAGATGGAATTAAGGATCCACGACGTCGTCATGTGATTACTGCGAACCCAAGCAGCCAAGGTGGTAGCGGTGGTGGGTTTCGGAATCGAGCCATCAATAAATCCCAACTTGTTCTTGGCACCGAGCGCAATAGTCATCGCTCGGGACCAAGAACCGTAGTTCGAACCGGAATCGCACAAAAGATTGGAAACCAAAACAGCACCAGGGTTGTCAGATGGATGAATGTAGTAGGGGCTGGAGGTAGAGGTTGGATCCGCCATTATTGAGCAAGAAACCAAGATCGGAAAGAAGAAACGAACGGAAGATCAAAGACGCGAAGAACGAACCGAAAAAGAAACTTGAACTCGTTATGAGAGAACGAGGAATCAAGAAACAATTGGTGATCAGGACATGATCAGAAACCCAATTGAGACGGAGAAGACGAAGCGGAAGACTGAATAAGCGACTGATACCATGTCAAGCATCAATTTGCCATGGATTTGGAGAAGTGTTTGGTTGAACAACATGTAAATGCAGAGAACGAAAATGAAGAAGAAAAGGGAAAAGTTCTGATTTCATTCAACTGATTAATGTTCAACTGAGTATTACATTTACAAAATGAGAACTTATATCTAACTACTAGTTGAGATACAACCTAACTAACTGAACTAAATTCTAACTGATCAACTAATTTTCCAACTAATTCTCAACTACTTTACTAACAGAAACTACACACAGTAACTGCAGTAAGTGAAACAGTAAAATATAATTTCAACTCTTGATAAAACTTGCCCTGTTACAATTGTGAAAGACACTGCCCCTTCTACCATCTGATAATGATATGCTCCTGTTGTGTTTAGTTGGTCTTTGCAAATGACTGTTCCATTATCTGATAATGATTGTTCCATTATCTGATAATATGCTTCTAACATGTGCTTAGTTGCAGACTTCATGATTATTATATACTCGTCAAGCTCTATTATAGTAATGAGAGTTTATTTTTAAGGGATATACCTTAATGTGTGCTTATAAATGAACTTTGTGAACTTGATTTGCGCTGGATCTGTTTCAAACTATCCATTTTGGAGTGGCTTCAAAAGTTTATATTTGATTCTTGCTATCTTTGTTGTCTCACATAATCATCGACATCTTGCTTTCTAGATATTCAATGTCTTGTTTGTGTTCATCTTCACTTCAAATGACACTTTAACTCCATTCTTTTCCAATTAAGGACATCGAATTTAAACTTGCCATTACACTATCAAATAGAATTCCAATAACAAATTCAGAATTTAGAATTCCACAATCAAACAAACAATGAATAAACATAATTCCAAAATCGAATTGAATTTACAAAACAGAATTCCAAAATCGAATTAAATAAAAAACGAAATTCAACTTAACCTTGGTATCAAAAATCGATTGAAGAGGAAGAAGGAGAATCGAAGGTTTCGCTCAACCCAGTTCTCAGCCTTTGGATTTATAAGATTCGCGTAGATGCACAACGGTTCCCAGATTCGCTTCTGATTCGCGTGGGTTCTTCTTCACTGGCTCTGTGTGGGTTTCTATTTTCTAAAGAGGAAATCGATCGAAGAAAGAAAGGAAGGAAACAGGAAAAGAAGAAGGAGAATTGAAGGTTCCTGTTGTAGAATCGTGTGGGTTTTTGTTGTTGAAGATGAAGAAGAAAGCTAAGAGGAAGAAGATGAAGAGAAAGAAAGCTATGGGTTTCTGATTCGCGAGAGAAAGGAAGCGTGAGCGACTGAAGCGTGCGTGGGTTTCTGCTTGGTGAAACGACGTCGTTTTTCCTTGACAGCTATAGAAAA
The DNA here is from genome assembly GCA_020916435.1 of Oxytropis ochrocephala. Lineage (NCBI taxonomy): Eukaryota > Viridiplantae > Streptophyta > Magnoliopsida > Fabales > Fabaceae > Oxytropis > Oxytropis ochrocephala. The sequence goes on from CM037089.1 coordinate 30,623,688, forward strand.
AAATTATTCTTCTATGTGTGTTCCTATTGGATCGAACTCGTGACCTTTTGGGTAAAACATGGGAGTATTACCACTAAGGCTAGGATGTTTGGGTGTTCCTGGGAACACCAGGAATACCCTTTAAATCCGCCTCTGCCACCAACATGTCGCTCGTATCTCTTTTCTTCCATCTTTGCAGTAACACCACCACCACCATGCTCCACGTTATGAGCTTCATATTTATATTCCTCAGAGACATGGCCATTGTGGACACCACCATGATTATTGAACATCCCACCACCACTTGAAAAACGATGACCTGCGTTACCATTAGTTCCACCAAAAGGGTATTTTTGTCCTCCACCATGTGCATGACCACCAAAGCCATGCCCATGGCCATACCCATTTCCAAGGCCATGGCCATACCCATTTCCATGGCCATGTCCATGTCCACCAGACATGCTGTCAAACATACCATGGTTTCCGCCAAGTCCATGATGTTTTGACATTGAGTACTCAGAATGTTCTGTAACCATTCCCATGTGGTTTTGGGAAGGGTAACATACCTTTTGATGCATGATATATTATAGAGATTAAAGAGATATATATCTGAATATTAGGTCGTGTTTGTTGGGTTTATGATTGGTGCCTTGTTAGAGACACTTATACAGGCAGCTAATGCTAGCTAGTATCATCTCTTACTTGGAATACTAATAGAGATAATTTAGAATTTTAATTTTTTTGAAGGCATATAATTCTATAAATATATATATTTATTTATGCATCTTTCTATCTCCGAATCTAATTTGAGCAATTCCACTGGAATTTTGAGTGAGTGCAGGGTGTTGAAATGGTGGTGAATCATTAAGACAACTTTATTCTTAAAGCTGAGTTTTCGATTCCCTTTATATTTTAATTTTTGTTTAAGATATGGTTCAGATATATATCTTGTCTTTTTTAATGCAGATGATCATCCATTCATTTTGGAATAATTGAAATACATAAACTATATAAGCAATTCCTGTCCCTAACAAGTAATTGGATGAACATGTAACAATAACTTTCCAATGTAGTTTCTACGCGTGTAGTAATTTGGACTAGCATCGGTTGTTCTGCAACCGGTGTTAAAAGTTCCTTTTAACACTTAAATCATGTCAGCAATTGAGGGGTTTTAAAATTGATTATTAGCCAAAACCCGGTGTTAAAACACTAGTGGAAAAAACGGATTTTACATCAGCAATTTATATCGGTTCAATAACTAACAGATATAAAAAAGGAGGCGGTGGCATTTTTGAAAATTTGATTACATTTTTCATATCGGTTGAATAACTAACCGATATGGATAACGATATTGATATTGAAAACCCAAAAGGCTTTAGCGCAGCGTTCTAACACCACGCGAAGAGAGAAAGGTTTAGAGCGTTCCATCTGCTACTGCGAAGAGAACCTAACCCACGCGATATCACTAACGACATCTTCATCATCACAGATCTGGTAACGTTAATGAAACCCACAAAAGAAATCGAAATCAATTAAAAATTGGAACCCATGAACGAAATCAAAACCCAGAAACGATTCTTCTATTCTCTGTAATTCGATTCAATTCTTCTAAACCCCTCTTTGACCTCAAACGAAATCAAGCTCAAAGAACGATTCTTCACTGTAGTTCGATTCAGATGGAAGCAAGCGAGAACGAACAGAAACCCCCTTTGATTCAATCGTTTTCTTTGTTCTTAAACTTTTGGGTTTCGTTTATTCATTTCTGATCGATTCAATTGTTTTTTTAGGCGGCGTCCACGTCGTTGTTCTTGCCGTCGGCTGGAGCCCTACCACGCGTTCTTTGCTGCTGCTTTGCTGTGTGTGGGTTTCATATATATAATCGATTTTAGGTATCTAACTTCTCTCTTTTTCTTCTCTGTGAGGTTTTCTTGGTAGGTTTCTTGTTCCCTTTCATGATTATTGCAATTCACTCCACGTTTGGAAAAATCACTCGCATTACTCCGTGTGTTGGGATATTAGATTTATGCCTAAATTTCTTAAGTGCTCTGGACATCTACTTTATAGACGAAGATGGTAAGAGAAATGTCTTGTTGGTTATTGCTCACCCTGATGATGAATCCATATAAGGGTACAACTAAAAGTACAAGACTTCAATTGGTAAATTCCCCAAATGAATGATTATCACTGCACTTGTGGATTTTTGCTTTATACTTGAATAAGATACATTTTTTTCCAACTGCAAATAGTAAATTTTGAGTTGATTTATGCGCATACTGTTTTGATCTAAAATAATTCTGTTAAATGTCAAAGAAGTGCAAAGTAAATAGGGGCTTGTATATTGTTGTTTGTGTTAGATTGAAATGATGAAATGAACTATTATTGTATTTATATTTTTAACTGTAATTCTGATGCTTTATTATTTTGTTTTTTTATTTAATTTTTACGTGGAGAGTCAATGGGGACAATTAGATGCTGTTGATAATTTCATTTTGATGTGAAGGGGAATCCATTTGAGTTATTATGTGTCTGTATTGTTGCATCTTTTGGTCATGTGATGAGACTAAATGGTAATCTGGTGTTGTAAATTTCTTGACAGTGTGGGATTTGGGAAAGGGTCATGTAGTTAGGCTAATAATATGATGTAATAGTTTGATTTGAAGGTAATAACTAATGGTGTGAAATTTTCAGTGCAGAAAGTTGATATGTTGGCCTTGTTGGGTGGGACTCCAGCCTACTTGACTCAGCCTCCTAAAGAGCATCTTGTTGAAAAGGCAAGTATGGTTTGCTTTGATATATCTTGTTTGTAATTTTGATTTGTTGTCTGTCCTTCCCGTTTCTTGATGTGAACCTTCATATGATGGAAGTAATATTCAAATGTCAAATCACTTGGCTTATATATTGATTGTTCTTTGTTTTCTATCTATTGGGGTAATCTTACATGCCGGTAATTATAGTCAATGTTGAACCCTTTCTCTAACATTGATATGTTGAAGATAACTAAAGCCTCTGATGATGTCATTCATCAAATTATTGAAAACCCCGCGTCTTGTTTGCTAATTCTTTGTTGGTCCATTACGTACTTGGAGAGTTGTAGGTCGCTTGATATTATTGAATGAACCTATTGTTGTCTGTGTTGTTTTGTTTCAAATGTGCTTAGCTTAACATCTAGTATCTTCTTGATGAGGCGGAGGCATAGACAGAGGAAGAAGAAGAAGAAGAAGAAGAAGAAGAAGAAGAAGAAATGGTTTCAGGTTCAGGTTTGTGCGCTAAGCGCGTGGTCATCGATTCAAGATACCACATGCTTGGTCGTCTTGCTTCCATCGTCTCCAAAGAACTCCTTAATGGTCAGAAAGTTGTTGTTGTTCGTTGTGAAGAGATTTGCGCCTCCGGTGGTCTCGTTAGGCAGAAAATGAAGTACATGAGATTCCTTCGTAAGAGAATGAATACCAAACCTTCTCATGGTCCTATTCACTTCCGTGCTCCTTCTAAGATCTTCTGGCGCACTATCCGTGGAATGATTCCACACAAGACTAAGCGTGGGGAAGCTGCTCTTGCTCGTTTGAAGGTTTATGAGGGAATTCCTCCACCATATGACAAGATGAAGAGGATGGTTGTTCCTGATGCTCTTAAGGTTTTGAGGCTTCAAAAAAGACACAAGTATTGTTTGCTTGGGAAGTTGTCTTCCGAGGTTGGATGGAACTACCATGATACTATCAAGGAATTGGAGAATAAGAGAAAGGAAAGAGCAGGTTTGCATTATGAGAGAAAGAAACTGCTTTCCAAGTTGAGGGTGAAAGCTGAGAAGATTGCAGACAAGAAACTTAAGCCACTAGTCGAACTCCTTGCACCTGTTAAGTACTGAGTAGTATTTAATTATTAGAAGTTTTGTTTTTGAGGAATATCAAATTGAGCTTTCAGTTTTGTTGGTGATATTGTGCTTGTTGAATCCTGGATATGAAAAACTTCAAATTTCTTTTGTTTCACTCACTAAAATATTTATGTCATCCATATTATTCGTAGTATCTTCTTGATGGTGTTAGTTAACTCGATGTACTGATATTTCCATTTTATGTTAATTCCAGTACTTCCATCCGGATAACATGTCGTCTGCTGAAAAGATGAAAATTGAGCTTGAAAAAGTTAGAGATGAATTTAAAATGTCGAGTCGATCGTGGTTACGCTCGTGTACAAGGTAGATTAAACTATTATTCATTCTCTAGTAGGATATGAAAGGAGCTTTAATTGTTTTCCTTCACGATCTGATCGAGTGTGTGGGTTGCTTATTATTACAATATATATGTCTGGGTGGACGTTAAATTATTAGTTTTAAATCTTGTCATGCCACTCGCTTATGACAATATTATTGGGAATTTGTTAAGAAAAACTAACCCACTGAGGTTATGCACGGCTACTACTGTGACAACCAAGATCAAGCATCTATCATCAACTCTACACAAGAAGGTGAGTTGTTTCTTTGTATGTTATTTTCTTAAATATATTATTGTGTTAGTGGATCAATGACTAGAATACTCATTAATAGAATATTTGTATGATCAACTATTTGATATAGACATTGTTACCTGATAATGTCTGCTTTGTTTGTGAAAGACCATTCATTTTGTCACGTACTTCTTTCAAATCTAGTTTGGTGGCGCCATTCCAATTTTCTTTTACTGGCGCTTGAAAGAGTGTAAGATTTACATTCTGCTTTGCCCCTTTTGGTGAAGGGATGAGTGTGAGTGGGTGAGAGTATTCAAACAAAGACTAATGATCAAGTAACATAATTCTGCTAACAAGGTAAGTTGAAACTAATGGTTTTATTATAATAAGAGCCTTCTTGTTCTTCTTCATTCATATAACAACCAATTCAATTTGTAGCGGAGCACCTCTGCATCAAATGTAAGTCAACAACACTATACATCTTTCTATTTTAACTTCTTCTTTAATTCTCCTCTATTTCTTGCAAAATTTTATTCTACTACATATTGTTGCTTGCTAGGTGTTGATTATCTTAACGGTTTCTTTTCTAAGTGCAGTGCAATGGCCGTGGACATGATTACTAGCAATGACAGTGAAGCACCAAGAAAGCCAGGGGTATGTGTTTTTTTCTTATCTTATTTTCCACAAAAAAATAGGTTGCTATTAATTTGTATGATGGTAATATTTCTCAAGTTGACTCCATTAATGAAACAGGGAAAATACAAAGCAATGGTAGTTTGTTTCATTCTAGGACTTGGATAAAGTGAGATATTGAATATGCTGATCTTGAAGTTAATTTCTTCATCAGTTTAACTAAAAGATGACTTGAAGAAAATGTCCTTTTGCAGCCATGTCGTCCAGCTCCAACGGTTAGTCGCGCTTTGAAATGTAGAGCAAAACACTAATCTGGTGATACACTACTACTTATGACTCCCATTAGCTGCTTCTTGCTTCACTTATGGTTTGAGTAGTTACTAAGGGCTAAGCTATTATATGTATATGTTTACTCATTAGCTCTTTCTTGCTTTTTAGTGGTTAGTAAAATATAGATAGTGTGTGTATTAGATTCGTTTTTTGTATTTAGATATGGATATTGAGTATAATTTGAGATCTTTGTATTTTTATATAAATATTGTATTTGTTGAGATTTTGTTGTTTGTTGTATATCCAATTGAGGAATTTTTTATTTTTTATTTAAAAAAAAAGACTTTTCATATCGGTTCCTTTAAATAACTGATATAAAAAGTGATTTTCAATATCGGTTCAACTAAGAAACCGACATAAAAAAAGCGTTTTATAGGTTTAAAAACTGACTTTCCATAACGGTTCTCATCGGGAACCGATATAAAAAACATTTTCCATATCGGTTCTTTAACCGATATAGAAAGCGCCTGTTTTTAATATCCCCTTTATCTATATCGGTTACGGAACCGATATGAAAAGCCTTTTTTAACCGATATAAAAAGCCTTTTTTTCTAGTAAAAATTTCTTTTTTATAAGTTTTACTTCTTTTTAGTTTTCCAGTTCTACATCAATTGTGGAATCAAAAAAATGCACACAATTATAAATAGTACATTGCAAGAAGTAAAAATATATCACCCAATTATTAATAAGTGCATAGCATTGCAAGAAGTTCTCAAAACATATACAATATATCAATCCATGTGTTCCTACAGAATCAGAACTAGGTGTTTATCATCCTAGGGTAAAATTTCAGAAGGAGATCATCTTTGGGAGTAAGGGAAACGAGTACATGAAACATTTTATCAATTTCTTGTACTCATTTATTCCTTTTCCTAAACATATTCGCCTTCTGAATTTCTACCCAAGCATGATAAATGCCTAGCCTCAATTCTAAATTATAATGCAATCCACCGTGACTAGTGTGGTTGCTCGACACCACTAAGTTGATCCTTCCTCGTATTTCTTCAAGACAATTCCAAGAAGTAGGATTAGTGTTGAAGAAGTTCTAAGACATGAATTTATATACTATTGTATTTTGGCATAGTTTTTATTATTCTTTGGCAGATGGAGGGAAGATTAGTAATTGAGCACCGAAAGATCGGTAGACGCCGATAGAATCTACAAAGAAATATACATATAGATACTATATAATAGCGTCAAGCGATGGGTTTTCAATTCCTAATCTCCCCTCCACCTCTCAATGGATAATAAAACCATGCCAAAATACAAAAATATACAAATTCATATTTTAGAACTTCTTCATCCTCAATCCTACTTCTTGGAATTGTTTTGGCAGAAATACTAGGAATGATCAACTTGGTGGCATCAAGCAACCACACGTTCTACTTATTGGGTTGGAAGATTGTTCTAACAAAAACTCCATGAGCACCCACAAGCATTTGCCCCACATCAACATACACAATACATGACTGAAGTCACAAGCTATTAGGCATCCAAGACACTTTCGAGCAAATACAACCACGAAATTATTATTCACTACTAAAAAAATCTCTAAATAGTGACCGATTTAGCAACCGAAAATACACACGCTAAATCGGTTGCTAAATCAGTCCTTAAAGAATTGTTAGCGATTAATTTAGCGACTGGAATTCAAAATCCTTCTCCAAATAGGTCGCTAAAATAGTTAGCGACCAACGACTTATTTTGGAAAGTCTCTAAGTCACTGATCGCTAATGTGAAGCGACTGATTTGAGGTTTTGGTCTCTAAATCGGTCGCTAAAGAGAGATTTTTTGTAGTGATTTTTGGAGGAACCTCCACAAAGACGAGGGTCGCACTCATATACTTTAAGCATCTTGGCACTGTGTGACAAATAGAAAAGCAACCATGAAGGTGAATGCAATCACAAACAAGGAACCCATGGAAATTTATTAATGCCTAATATTAAAATATAAAATAAGAACATGTCACAAATAAACGAAATTTCCCAAGAACACACAGTCAAGGCGTCAAGGGCACACAATATTAAGGTAATCAACAAAAACCAGCAACAAACATATATCGATCCAACAAGTTTAAGAAATAGAAAGCAAAAATCAAACTCATAAACCATAAAACGAAGGAGAAATGTTCACAACGTAGCAAAGAGAAAGAGGGACATAATGAGCTCGAGAAGGATACCACAACGACGCTAGCCGCTACCAAAAAACCGGCAATTACCCACAACCAAAAGTCGTCGATAATGCAAAAAAAAACGTTGGTAATGGCTCATTACCGAGGGAAAAAACTGTAGGAAAAGGGCTGCAGGTCGGTAATGGTTATCGACGATTTTTTCAAAAAAGTTGTCGGTAATTACCTGCCAATGATATTGTTGGTAATTTTTGACCACTTTAGCCTATTGGTAAGTTACCGATGGAATTTTCGTCGATAATTAATTGCCAAGTTTTTCCAACAGAATTTTAGCCGATAATGAACTGCTATAAGTTTCCGACGGAATTTCCGTCGGTAAAAAATTACTATAGGTTTCTGACAACATTTCCATTGAGAATGTGAAACAATATATTCCGATTATACCTATTTTTTTACTTACCCTTAATAATATTGATACCGACCAGATAACATCATATACATATAACCCTCCAAATCATGTTCAAACTCATTCAAATCCCTGCCAATTGGAAATTCATATTCATAACCAAACTAAAACATCATGTCAATCGAATTCATATTCATATTCATATCACAGTTTAATTAAACAACTTGATCACAAAATTTTGATTCCCATTAAACAATTTAATTAAAGGGCCAAATTGTTTCCATATAAACTCGTAAAGTGTCAAAAGAATTCATATCAACTCAAAAAGTGTCTAAAGAGATCTACAATCCACAATCTCAAACAGTTCTACAATCTAAAAATTACTAAAAACTCAAAAAAATAAAAACATAAAGTACTACGATCAAAAACCCTAATGGCTGTGGAAAACATCTTTTATTCCAGGTCTGAACAATATCTATTATATATACAAATGAAAATGAAACAAGGGGCTTTAAATCTGATTTGTCACTCAATTAGGCTATCCACCTAGGATTTGCAAAAAATAAGGCCACCTAATCAAATTTTTAATTACATGTCATATACACATGTGTCATGTCATTCCATTTTATTAGGTGTTAATTAAAAAAATCACAATTAAATTTATTTATTAGTCATTGCCTAATTTGAGAACAATCTTACACAAGAAGTAATTTAAGTAAATGCACTTATTTGTATCACCATCAAAACAAAAACAAAAATGCAAACATTATATGCTGTCAAAAAAAATTCAAAACAAAAACAAAAATGCAAACATTATGTGTTTGTCAAAAAATTCAAACACCATGTGAGTTGCAAATACACAAATAATAAAAATTAGAAATCATTATACACCTCTATTTATTCAATTAATTGAATAATTACTACAAGAAAAAATAAATAAAAATTCAAGTTGCATATACCGAATTACATGAGCTCATCACCGTATAATGTTCAAATCATTATTTCTTATTGAATACAATTATTACATTTAAATAAACCTATTTAAAACAATTAAATTATATTGATTAATTTTTTCTATGTTTTTTCACCACCAGATAAAAATCCCATAATACAATATTCAGTGTCAAAATTCACATATAAAATCATGACAAAATTCAATTGGAAAAAAATACACCTTTTATTATTCAGATAGTTGAATAAATATTTAATACAAAAAATAAATATTAACAGGATTAAACATATCTAGAACAAAATTGGAATATTTTTATGTCATTGAATATTTTGGTCTAATGCTTCAGTCAATTCAAAAATTCAGTTTTGAAATTCGAATCAGTATTAATAAATTAAAATTTTAAAATTCAAAATTCAAATTATTGAAACCATTAAACCATTAAATGGAGACCATTAATCATATTAAATATATCTCTTACAAATTGAGAAGTTTTTGGTGGCAATAATTAAGAGACTTAATACAATTTTCATATTTATGATTGGAATTAATTTAGTTTTCAAATTTCTTATTAAAAGCTCTAATTTTTCCACTCTTCTATTTTTGTTGCATTTCTATTTCTATTCCCTTTCTTCTGAGTTTGTCATAGTCACTTGAGAGATTAACAATTGTATTCTTTTTTATTTGTGGCTGATGTTGCAGGAAACACCATACTTGTGGGAGGAGATTAGGTGTTTTTTAACTTCCAGTTTTAAGTTATTATGATATATTTTTATTTGTTTTTAAGTTCCAAATTTTTCTATTTTTGTAGTTTTCTTATTTTTATTTGTTCACTTTATCTCATTATTCATTTTTTTAATATCTTTTATTTGTTATTCTTTATTTGTAGCTTTTGTTATTTTACATATCAGACTGGGAATTTAGTCAATTAAGTTTTGTCACTAGGTATACAATTTTGCAATGGATCTTATATATTTGGTCACTTTGTGAGTATTTTTGAAGTTGCTCTCTCTCAAGTGTTGTCGTGTGGATGGAATGGATTCTTTTTTTGGACTCATGCCAAAAGCAGGATCATATATCCAATGGAAAAACAGTTTTGGTTCTTTTGAACCAAGATTTCACAAACACACACAAGACATTATTTCATTCATTTTTCTTTATTTCTTCTACTGTTTGCAGAGACAGTAGGTGTTGGAGGAAGCTTGATGAGACTCGCTACAAGGGACACAATGACAGAGAGCCATTAGGAAAAGTTATGTATAATATATTTTACTACCTGCTTCTTCTGAATAGTTGGTTAGGATTACTTATGTCAATTGTTTGCATTTTTGGTTGTTAATTTTCAATCGTGATAATAGCATTGTATAATCTTGGTGGAAACTAAACAAATTATCTAAAGATTTGTTGTTTAGAACTAGACTAGAGTGTTGAATTTAGCTAAGCATATCAAAGATTGTTGAATTTAGTTTGTAGTGAAAAGAGGTTGTAGTTCAAGATTGTATGCTCTATTTTATATGTTTGTTCTTGAGTTTTAAATGAGATGATTTTTATGCATAAATATGTGTGACTGTTAACACCTCTTTGCCCCCTTTGAATTTGAGAAATCTAAACTTTAGAGTGGATTATTTAGCGTGCTTTGAAGCTAGGAAACAATGTGGTTAATGTTGACAAAGTATAATGAATTGTCTTAATATTGTCAAATTTATATAGTGAAAATACTTTCATTGCAATTAAAATCGTTTTTCATCGACATAATATTCAAATGTTTCTCTATGAGTCCTTTATACAAAATTCATTAAGTAGATGAATAACTAAAAATAACATGCGTTTACAATTAACAAATTAACATCAATTTATATAACCACTATGACACTTCATGCTAGAACCTTTGGCTAAGTCATCTTTATATATATATATATATATATATATATATATATATATATATATATATATATATATATATATATATATATATATAATTAATTGTTAGTTATACACACTTTTTCTAAAAACAACTAAAACAATATACTATCTATTAATATTTAAATTTCTATCCGAGAGTCACCTTTTCTAAATCATAAAAAAAAATTCTGACCAAAAATTTATATTAAAAAAACATGTTGATTTGAAAAAAAAAAATACATATCAGTGAAGTGCAAAAAAAAGTAATTTGTTATATTTAAATTATGAAAGATACATAATATTTTAAATTAGAATTCATCACAAACAATAGTGAATGTCATCTATTGTCAAAAAAACATTTAAAATAAATAGTTACAAGTTGCAATATAATTATTTTTATATTTTGTCGTTAAATTACCGTATTGAATTACTGATAAGACATTAGGTATAGTCTCCATAAACATTAACAACCTATAAAAATTCGGTATTAATACTGGTTTCTTTGCTTACAACATAAACAACTAACCATATTGATTTTAAAATCACTAATTCATACCATATTTTAACAATTTACATATAATTGATATTACCTTATTCATTTGGTCATTCTATTTATTTTCTCTAGAACTTTTGTTTTCAATTTTGATATTTTAAAACAAATTTGTTCCCCGTGCATCGCACGGGTTACATACTAGTACCTAACAAATCAAAACAACGATGTTAAGAATATAGAAAAGATTTTGCATAATAATTAAATTTATGGAAACTTTTTCTGATAGTCATCCACGTCCGTCTTCACCTACAAAACGAGGATGGTCAACAAAATAATAATGAGTATTATGATGAACTAAATGGTTGATGTGTTTTTTGGTTGTTTTTTTTTTCAAAAAATGATGTGTCTTTTGGATTGTAAGCTACTAGTTTTATGTTACTAAAAGGTTCATGTATTTTTTTTTTGATGAATTAACATTGTACTTTTCGTTTGTATGGATTATGCTTATGCACTTTATTAGTAATAGAAAATGTGTGTTTTTTTAAAAATTTTGTAGCCCATATTTTAAAGCACCACTCTTCTGAGATCAAAGGTTCCTTACAATTATAGGTGGAAATTGTTAAATAAAAATGATTGGTATTTAAATCCCTCACTAATAGGGAGGAATAGTTTCCCTCACTGTTAGAGAGGAAATTGCTCCCTCGCTGTTAGTGACGAAACATGTCCCTCGCTAATAGGGACGGAAGGTATCCCTCCCTATTAGCGGCGGACAAATCCCTCCTCTATTAACGAGGGGTTTTCCCCTCTCTATTAGCGAGACATTTTTCTCTCTCTAATAGCGACGGATTTTCAAAATCCCTCGCTAAATATTAGTGATGCCATATTTCGTTACAGATTTTGGTTCATCGCAAATTTCGTCGCTAAAATGATTAATGACAGGTTTTCCTTATTTAGCGATGGATTATTGTCCTCTCTAATTTTTGTTTTTCTAGTGGTGACTTACCTAAACGTTGTACGTATTCCCTTTCTAGGGTCTCTATGGATATGGCCACATTTCAAGTTCAAATTAGGATGATTTATCTAGAGTCTCTAAAGCAAAGATAAATGACCAAAAATGTTATTTAGCCTATTAAATAAGGGTGTAAGATTTATCTTGTAGTGAGCGTATAGTAAAATAATGAGTCTATAAAATAAGGAAAATAATGTGTAGTTTCTAATAAAGATACATCTAATATTAAATTGAGGTATAAAAGAAATTTTCCCAAACATCTTACAATTAGTTGTTTTTCTTATAATTAGGACTAGAAAATACACACATCCAGATCACAAAGCTCCAATTGAAAAGAAACTTATTACAATAAGAAAAACAGCAAAAGCTCACAATTTATTACTGTTGTTTTGATTAGGAGTAGAAAATAGCAAATACATATCAAGAGTCACAAAGCTCCAATGAGGGAAACCTTATTACAATAAGAAAACAGCAAAAGCACACAATTTAATTATTACCAATAGCAAAAGCCATATTAGACCCCCTTTGCTGTCCACTCAACTTTGTGGCCAACATGTCCATAACCATGAGGCTTCCTGTTATGTCCATAAGGATTGGCATAGTAAAGATCTCCACCACTACCATGTCGCTCAAATCTCTTTTCTTCCATCTTTGCAGTAACACCACCACCATGCTTCAAGTTGTGAGCTTCATATTCATATTCCTCAGAGACATAGCCATTGTTGTGGCCACCACCACCATGATTATTGTACATTCCACCACCATTTGAATAATGATGACCTGCGTTACCATTAATTCCACCAAAAGGGTATTTTTGTCCTCCACCATGTGCATGACCACCATAGCCATGCTGTCCATGTCCATTTCCAAGGCCATGACCATACCCATTTCCATGGCTATGTCCATGTCCATGGCCACCAGACATGCTGTCAAACATACCATGGTTTCCACTTCCTCCTAACTTGCCAAGTCCATGATGTTTGGACATTGAGTGCTCAGAATGTTCTGTAGCATATGCACCACCATGTTTCATGGGCATGCCACCTTGGAACTGTTTCTTGTGGTAGCTGCTCTCATCGGAGCTGTAAGACTCATCGTGGAAGTTATGGTTCTGCAGTTGAGCCTGAGTTTCCATATTCCAAGTGGCCTCATCTGTATAGTTTCCATATCCATGGCTCTTCCTTCCCATTCCCATGTGGTTTTGGGAAGGGTAAATCATCTTTTGCTGCATGATATATTAAAGAAACTAGACAGATATCTGATCTGAATATTAGTTCTGTTTTGTTCGGTTTATAGTGTCTTGTTAGATACCCTTATATAGGCAGCTACTGCTAGTGCTAGCTAGTAACATCCCTTCCCTGGAATATCTATAGAGATAATTAAGAATATCTTTATACATCTTTTCACATATAATTTTTTTTTTGACGGGACATATAATTTTTTTTGAAAGCATATAATTTTAAATATATATATATATATATATATATATATAGGGAATGTATATTATGAGAGAAAGTTAATTGTGTGAGAGATGAGAGGATTAAATATTAACCTTTAGATTAAATGGGATGAATTATTCTTTTAAAACCTCACGTGCTCTCTCCGATCTCTTTCTCTCTGCGCCTTATTTTGTGCAAACAATAATAATGATACCCATTATCACTACTTAATATACTCAATTTCTCTCTTTCACTGATAAAAAAATATATATACCCAATATCTGATGCCCTCCATTCCCTCCTCTCTTTCCCTCCTTTTTTCTTCTTTTTCCCTTTTTATCATTAGAACCCTATTCTATGTGAACCCTATTCACCTCTTTTTGCTGAGAGAGAGTAATAACCTCTATGGAAGAGCTGCAAGGCCAAGTCCCTTCCAATCACAACTCAACAAGTCCTATGTCACATTGGTAACCTCTGTGATATGTTATTTTTCCAGCAACACCATATTTTTTTTCATCAATTTATTTATATTATTTATTTTATACAGTTTAGGTAAATGAGTGAGTGCCAAATTGTGAATATAAAGCCTAAGGTTGGACAACTATTCGATATGCTAGAAGAAGGTGAACAATTTTACAAAAACTATGCACATAATGTTGGATTTAGTGTGCGTTGCTCGTCAGAAACTAAAGATAAAGATGGAGTAAAGCTGATAACTCATATTTATATGAGTTATTTATGCTCTTATTACTTAAATTAATGCAAGTTCTTATGTACTATTATTGTTTAATTAAGTAAATATATGTTGTTTAGTGTAAAAGAGGGTTAGGAACTGATTATGTGACAAATTGGCACTTTTGGTGCTTTCTTGTTATTTTTAATGTGTTTGTTCAGTGTTATAGCATCAGGCGTTATAGTGTCAGACGTTATAACGATGGATTTTGCAGCTGATGAGAGAGAAAACGAAAAAGCGATTTTTGCAAAGATGTCAAATCATCTGCAGACGTAATGCCTCCTACAAAGATCATCACTCACTCTGTACTTTATAGGACACTTGTCTGTTTTGTAATGGAAGATAAAAATAGTTGGTGGGATAACTTGTCAACCTTTTGAGAAGATATTTTCTTTATATTGAAGTCTAAAAACTTCATCTTCTTAATGTTGGAGTTGCTGGTTCAGATGAGAGGAGAGTTAGAAATAACTCTCTTGCACTCCATTTTCATTCAAGCTCCATTTTCACAATAAATAGTATAAATTCTGCGATCTTTGTGAGGGCGTTATAACGGCACGATTATTCGTGAGTGTAGTTGTAGCGCATACACAGAGCTGTCATCATTTGGAGTGTTTTCCATCGATCTCTTTGTGATTTCGGTTTTATGGCTTTAGGTAACACATTTATGCTGTATTTCTTGTGTTGTTGCTCATCATGAGCTGATTCTCTTGTAGTTGGATGCTTAAATCTTTGTAATGACTTTTTAAGAGTTTTAATGTAATGTTTGATGTTAGCTTTTTAACCATTGCTTGAAACTTCTTCCAATGCTTATTTTAGAATTAATCAGCTAAATATAAGTACATTTATAGGTTCAGACATGGTCTATAAATCGAACTCAAGGATTAATGTGGGTGAGTGGCTGTTTTAAGGACACTTAGAACAACCCATGCTTAAACCTAGACATAGAAAATCATAGTTCATAGGGTGAATACTGTGGGAGCTTAATATACAGGGGTGAACTTATTTAGAACTTAGACATAAGAGTCTTGTAACGAAACCACGGCGTTAGTGACCGAAAGACACACATCAAACGCTACTGAGACCCAAAGCGCTATAGCGTCAAAACGTAACATTAAGCAATTTCCTGATATGGTTCAGATTTCTTGTCTGTTTTAGTGCAGATCAACCATTCCTTTGGAATAATTGATTTCCTGATGGTATATCCATAAACAAATTATAAGCAATTTTGGTACGTTCGAGCGGTAACTAAGTATGAATCCCACCCCAAGATCTCAAATATGCAAGTCTCAGGTGTGTTGAAAACCCTACTGAGAGGGGATAACTACACTGCCAGAAAAAACTAGGTACTACGTAGACAACCAAGTTCCCCGTCATAAATTAGTTATCGGCAATTCCCATCTGAGTAGGTAACTGGACCTACATGTAACAAACCCTTTCGTGACCCGGCCGAATTAGTGGGTCGAACTAGTGACCTAATGGGTTTGAGCAAGTTTTTATTTTCTATTCCAGAATGACATCGTTTTGCTTACTCCGCATGCTTTTATGTAAAAACAAAATTAGAAACAACATCTAATTTTGTCTATTGTGAGGTGCTTAAGGTATGATAAGATTTTTTTTATTTTATTTTCTGAAGTATGAAATTTATACATGTAGTTTTTTTCTGTTTTCTAATATAGTGACCTAGTGATGTGGTTCCACAAGTGACCCACGGTCCTAACGATGATTTACTAACTCAGTGTCTTAATCGGGTCAATGGCTAGTCTGAGTTTAATATTAAATACTAGTAAGAGTTAATATATTTCAAATTTTGTTTTTGGTTCAACAAAAAAATTAAAAATTTGCTTGCTGTTAGTCTCAAAAACATACAAAAAATAATTTTCTGATCCCTACTGTTATACTAAAAATAATAAATTTGTTAAATGTGGGAACAAAAACAAATAAAAAATTTGCAGGGGACAAAATATAATATTTCCAATTTTATATTTAAACTAATATATACAATCTCCTTGCATTGTATTATTGGGTGGTAGTTCATAGCAGTCATATAAAAAATTATCTCATTTAAAGAGGGTATATTACTAGTGTCTTTGTCAACGCTAAAATTCTTGTACCTTTTCATTTAAAGTGGAAAATTCCTCTAACAGAGTTGTGCAATCTCAAGGAGTAATGTAGCATGGAAGAGCCCAGAAGTTAGGGGATGCCATTAGAATGGATTTGGTTCTATCATTAGATCGTGACCTCTCTGCTTTCTTGAATAACCCACTATCTAATATCTATTTATAGAAACAAATCTCCTATAAAATTATTAATTTGGATATCTTATTAATAAGACACGTATATAATATACGGGTAAAAGTGTCATTACTCATTCTTTCACTTTTTTTCTTTCTACACTCTCTTTCTTACTTTTACATTTTAATTTTCTCATAAACAATTCTTCTTTCTCTTATCTAATATCTATTTATACAAATAATATCTATTTATACAAACAAACCTTCTATGAAATTAACAATTTTGATATCTTATTAATATGACACACATATAATCTAAGGGTAAAAGTGTCATTACTCACTATTTCTCTCTTTTTCTTCTTACACTCTCTTTCTTACTTTTACACTATCTTTCTTACTTTTTTCTCTTTATTCTTACACTTTCTTTCATCCTTTTACTTTTCTCTTACACTATCTTTCTTCCTTTTTCATTTTAATTTTCTCATAAACAATTCTTCTTTCTCTTATCACTTCACTTTAGTTTTTTGACTAAATTTCTAAATTTATACAAACACTACTCTACTAAAATTACCTATAAAAATGTAAATAAGTCACACTAAAAAAATTCACCTTAAAATTCAAATTTTTCTCTCCAAAGTCTGTTTACAATCTTATTGAAAATCTACTATCACCTCTTATTGATAATCTATTATCTATCTTTTACTATCTACTATAATCTACTAATCAACTAAAATAATCAATTGAAACTACGAGATAACTGTATTGATATATAAAAAAAACACAGGATAACTACACTAATATATAAAAAAAACACGAGATTAATATTTGTCATTGATAATTAAATTTTTTGAAGACTACTACTACTACAAACCTACTATCTAAAAAACAAGAAGACTTAACGACTATTCAAATTATTAAATAATATTTAAAGTAATTATTTCTTATTAATAATCTACTATCTATTATAATCTAATAATCAACTATAATAATCAATTGAAACTACGAGATAACTGCACTAATATATAATAAAACATGCGATAATTGTAGTGATATATAAAAAACACAGAATTAATATGTCATTGATAATTATAATTTTTGAAGACTACTATAAACACACTATCTAAAAAATAAGAAGGCTTAATGACTATTTAAACTGACTAATATTTAAAACACACATGACAAATATTTGTCACTAATACCTAAGAAATGACAAATAATTGTTACTGATATATAAAAAAACACCGGATAAGTATTTCTTATTGATAATTTATCTACTATTCATCGTTTACTATCTACAATAATCTACTAATCAACTTAAATAATCAATTGAAACTACGAGATAACTACAATGATATATAAAAAAACACGGGATAACTGCACTAATATATAAAAACACAAGATTAATATTTGTCATTAATAATTCAAATTTCTGAATACTACTATAAACCTATTATCTAAAAAACAAAAAGATTTAACGACTATTTAAACTACTGCTTAATATTTAAAACAAATATTTATTACTGATCAATTGAAACTACGAGATAATCGCATCGCATCGATATATAAAAACACGGGATAATCTATGACCGATATATAAAAATACGAGATTAATATTTGTCATTGATAATTAAAATGACATAATTGTCACTAATACCTAAAAAGTGAGTGCACTACGGGATTATCAGACCGACAATTTAAAACACACGTGAAAATATTTGTCACTAATACCTAAAAATGACAAATAAACACGGGATAAATATTTCTTATTGATAATCTACTATCTATCTTTTACTATCTACTTTAATCTACTAATAAACTCAAATAATCAATTGAGACTATAAGATATTTCGCTAATGCATAAAAACACGGGATAACTTTACTGATATATAAAAATACGAGGGTAATCTATGAATGATATATATATATATATATATATATA
Source organism: Oxytropis ochrocephala (assembly GCA_020916435.1). Lineage (NCBI taxonomy): Eukaryota > Viridiplantae > Streptophyta > Magnoliopsida > Fabales > Fabaceae > Oxytropis > Oxytropis ochrocephala. The sequence continues at coordinate 30,642,299 of CM037089.1, forward strand.
TATATATATATATATATATATATATATATAACACTTGATAACTACTGTTTGATATATAAAAACACACGAGATAACAACATCGATATATTAAAAGACACTACACTAATATATAAAAAAACACTTTGATAAATGCATATTGTTTTTAAATGATACTTTTACATTTTTAGATTTTAATATTTATCTTTTTTTATCTACTTTAAGTTTGCATTTATTTCACAGGATAATGTTCACACTTTTTAAATCTTTATCTAAGTTTCATTTACAAAAAGAACATGATTTTACACTCACGTGCGTGTATCTGCGGAGTATCCTACTAGTTAATTCTAAACCAATCATCATTGCTTGGGTGTTCATGACTGGAACAACTTATGATTAAGAAATCATATTCTTAATTAGTGTTATGGGCAGAAAAGCATCTCATTCATGGTGATGACATGGAACCGTATTCTCCACTTCAAATCAATATTTTTTTTGATTTAAAGTGTACATATATGTGCGGTATATAATCAAAGAGATGATTTCTATTGAATGAGAATATTGATTTTCTCAGTTTTTTCCTCCCATCATCACTTTTCATATTCTCTATATCATATTCTTCTTTTAGTTATTTTATTTTTAGAGCATTGGTATTTATTAGAAGAATGTTTGCAAGAAATAGAAAAATGCATAAAAATAGGATATTTGATCAATCAGCACCGACTAACAATACATGGGATAGTGAGTAATTATGATTTGTACATATTCTTCTCTTTCTTACAAACATCTTTGTTTTAGTTTTCTCCATCACTCTCTATCTCTCTTCAAAAGAAAGAGTACAATTTGACAAACAATCACGAACCTAAATCCTCTTCAAGGACAGATCTACACAGAGACAGCTTAGGGCGGTTGTCCCTCTCTTCTCCCGTAAGTCTACTAAATGCTAATTAACGTTGGAAGAAAAACTCATTTATATTATTATCTAAAGTTTTTAAAAATTCATATATACCTACTAGTCTTGCAGTTCAACTAGTGACTAAGGGAAAAACTAGTAAAAATGATGTCGAGTAAAATTCATATATACCTAAATCCTCTTCCGAACTTGGCGTGTCGTTCTTCAACAGGTCAAGGACTATGTTGTTGTTGTTTCTATCCATGGTGGTCGCCAAGATCAGAGTGCTTATTGGATTAAGGTGAGATGGATGCCTCCGGAGGTGGGTTGGGTTTGCCTTAATACAGATGGGCAGTTAAGTCCTCTACTAAGCTAGCTAGTTATGGAGGTATCATTTGGGACCATTCTGAGTTCTGACACACACACACACTTGGGAATGACCCCCATGGCATCCACAATGTCACTTGTGGTCTTTCGTACATTTTTTTTTATCAACTCTTTAATTGCACTAGAATTTGACATTGTTGCACGAAGCCAACCTGATTTCTAGGTCTCAAAATCTTGTCTAATGCAATAGTACTGAAGATCACCGGCCAAGCCCTGATAGAAGATGACAAGATGATATTATGAAGAAGCCAAAGTTGTTCTGCAAAATTGTAAAAAAGTAGCTTCCTGCTCAATTAAGAGACAACAACCCCAAACCTACCTAGCTGCTACAGTTCCGCAAGACACGAATAATTGTCTTATATTGGCTCCTATCAATTGCACATGACAAACAGTTGAATTAAGCATTTATAGCAGTGCATATCATAGTAGAACTTTGTTATAGTTTATGAAGAGGAAGGGCTAGATCTTGTCATCTTGATGCAGTAAAAGACACCTTCTTCAAGACCTGGTAGCTTGTATATTCACACCAACCATTGCGATTTCCTACCATCATTTTTGTATATCACCACTGGTAAACGTGCTTATATGGACATAAGCCACTATGTCAGGATAAATAGCCTAATTAAGTGTTTATAGGATAAACGTGCTTATATGAACTTTGGTATAGTTTTCGAAGAGAAAGGACTAGATGTTAATTAATGCATTAGATTTAGAGGAAACCTTCTTCAAGATATATCATTGATTCATGACATATATCATACAAAAGCTAAAGAAATAAAATGCATATCCACAATAAATAAATCTCTTAATGGCGAAACAAGGTACTTGTATTTTCAACTTACTTACTACTACAAGAACCTTGAAGATTGAAACCTTAAGAAATCAGCAGAATTGAGAACTCTGCCATTAAACCGTTCTGACTCTATTTCTCTGTGTTTCGTCACCGTTCTATAAAGCTTCCCTTCATCTTCTTCCTTATATACTTTCATCCCTCCAATCTTCTCCTTCAATTCTCTCACATAATCCCACAATCTCATCTCACGCGCCACCTCCTCCATCCTCATCATCATTCTCTCTCTACAATCCTCCAATCTCTTCAAAACACAAACCAATTCAACCACTTCACCAAATACAAAACAACCCAATCTCTCCCTCATCCCAAATTCGTTGACTCTAACCAACAACTCAGTCAACGCTACAACCCCATCATCTTCAACCAAACTCATTATCTCAACCACAAGCTTATTCCCTTCGATTGTTACACTGCTAGGCCTTTTCCCAATCACTTCCACCACCGCCAACAAAGCATCGATCTCTAACAACAAATCACTGTTCACAAGACACGATACTCTTCCCTCTTTCGTTTCATTAAACGTCGTCGTTTCATCGTGGAAGAAGAATCCAAGTGTTCTTGAAGCGCAGATAAGGTGTTCGATGAATTGCGCGTACCAACGAACCCATGAAGAGAGTTCCCAAGAGATGGAAGTTGATTTATCACGGAAGTTGGAGAGATTTAGGTAGTTTCTTCCGCCGGTGTAAGGGTAAACGGAGAGTTGGTCACGGAGGATGAAGGTGCCGCGGTTTATGATGTGGTGAACGGCGATTAGACACTTTAAGGCTACGGCGGAGTTGTTGGTTGTTTGGAGACGGTCCATGAGAAGCTCTATGGCAGCGGATGCGGTGGCGCGTGAACCATCGCCTGTGGAAAGAAGAGTGGAGAGGTGTTTGTGATTTGGAGGGGTGAAAGAGTCGTGGCTTGTGGCGCGAAGGAGAGAGAGGGTTGTCGGTTTGGATAAAATTACGGCTTTGCCCCTCGATGCTTTGTCCTTCAGTATGCCTATTACCTCTTTCAGTTTCTTCATACTACTACCAGACAAGTAAAGTAACTACCGACTTGTAGAGAGGCAAGACAATAATAAATAAGGCAATGGCTTTAAAGACATTTAATTTAATGCTAAAGATTGATTGATTGATTGCATTTATGGAAGAGAAAATGAAAACGTTGACTAGCTCTGCACATGTAAACGCGCACTGTGCTAAGACGAGGATGAGTCAGCTCTTGAAAAAATTCGAACGAGTGAAAAGTACTAGAAGATGCAATAAAATATGGTGAATGGCCACCTATAATCGTTGACTAATCTATATCTATAATTGTTGGAAAATGTAATTAAATTATTGTCAAAAGCAAGCAAGCAACTGGGAATTGACTGTCTTTTCACGCGTAGTATGAAAACAAAAAATTCAGCTTTTTGACTGAAGTTTGAAATGGTGAGTGTTTTTTAATATTTTGCACCAACGTTCTTGCATATAGCGTTGGCTTATTGACATTGTGTATGTGTGTGTGTATTTGATTACATTATTGAAAGCTACTCCAAGTGAGAAGTTTACGAGCTCAAATGATAACAATGACAAATGATGTTAGATTGATCAAATTATTGACAAATTATGTTAGATAGTTCTGATTTTGCATTCTACTTGCGTTTGATAAAAATGCAATCCAGTCAATAATAACAAATTTATAGTACAATCTAACATCATTTGAAGTTGGCCCCGTGCTTGAACCTGAAATTGTGCTAGACAAACCAATGATAATTATAGACAACTAACAGGTAGCACAAGTGCTGGGTTAAATGGCCGGGCATGCCACAAAGTGAGGATACATGAGAAGATGCTGACACAATTCAGAATATTAATCCCAACCATGAGGACAAGGTTGTTTCTAATGGGGATGGTGATGTTATAAGCTCAAATGTAGAGATGGTAGAGGAAATTACTAATAAGTCAGATGTTGAGATGGCAAGAGGAAGTGTTACGGATGCAGGAATGAGGATTGGTCTCAGACGTGGAAACCGCATACACAAGGCACCACACTCCACATTGCAATCAATATATACATTGGACTTAATTAGTTTTCATCAATAGTATAAATATTTGTACAAGAGCTCAACCAATCAAAAATACAGAAATTGACACGTAATAAAACACAGTCATATTGTAAAAGACGTGTATATCGTGAATTCTTAAGTCATAAGACCTTAACTTGTGTCATAGTCACTTTTTAATCATACGGATGCTCGCCGACACATATATCGTGAATTCTTATGTCATAGTCATTTTTTAAGCGTACAGACGCACATATCGTTCGTTGCACTTTCCTATTTCTTAATCCCCACCCCAGATTATCATGAAAATATCGTAACTTCTTATTAGATTTTGCGGTGTAAAACATGGATAACGATCGACTGCAGTTAGGATTGACTAACCAAATATGCTCACTTCATGTCATTAAAGTCATATTAAAAGGAAGAGGAAATTACGAATGAGTCAGATGTTGAGATGGTAGAGGAAATTACTAATGAGTCGGATGTTGAGTTGGCAAGAGGAAGTGTTGCGGATACATAAATGAGGAGTGGTCGCAGGCGTGAAAATCGCTTACGCAAGGCACACTCCATTTGGGATGAGTTTGTTAGGAAATAACGTATAAAGAAAGAGAAAAGAGAGTGCGGGACTCATGCATTGTGTGATGTCATTTTATTCTCTTCTAACATAGTCTCTACTACCTTTATCCCTTTATTCTATAATTTTCCATTTCCAGTATACTAGTACTTGTAATTCCTCACTGTTACCTTCCAGTGAGTGGTATATTTCATGCAAGTAAATAAAATTTCACTTTGCATAATTTTTTAGTACCATTACACAACAATGTCCGTCTATGTAAACACTCAAATATGACTGTACCATGAGTATACCAATTATAGACATTGCAATCAATATATACAATGGACTTAATTAGTTTCCATCAACAGTATAAAGATATTTTTGTACAAGAGCTCAACCAATAAAAAATTCAGAAATTGACACGTAATAAAACACAGTCATATCTTAAAAGACATATATATCGTGAATTCTTATGTCATCGGACCTTAACTTTTATCATAGTCACTTTTTAATCATACGGATTCTTGCTGACACATATATTGTGAATTCTTATGTCATAAGACCTTAGCTTTTGTCATTGTCATTTTTTAAGCGTACAGACGCACATATCGTGCGTTGCACTTTCCTATTTCTTAATCCCCACCCCAGATTGTCATGAAAATATCGTAACTTCTTATCAGATTTTGCTGTGTAAAACATGAATAACGATCGACTGCAGTTAGGATTGACTAACCAAATATGCTCACTTCATGTCATTAAAGTCATATTAAAAGGAAGAGGAAATTACGAATGAGTCAGATGTTGAGATGGTAGAGGAAATTACTAATGAGTCGGATGTTGAGTTGGCAAGAGGAAGTGATGCATAAATAGGGAGTGGTCGCAGGCGTGAAAATCGCTTACGCAAGGCACACTCCATTTGGAATGAGTTTGTTAGGAAATGACGTATAAAGAAAGAGAAAAAAGAGTGCGGGACTCATGCATTGTGTGATGTCATTTTATTCTCTTCTAACCTAGTCTCTACTACCTTTATCCCTTTATTCTATAATTTTCCATTTCCATTATACTAGTACTTGTAATTCCTCACTGTTACCTTCCAGTGAGTGGTATATTTCATGCAAGTAAATAAAATTTCAGTTTGCATAATTTTTTAGTACCATTACACAACAATGTCTGTCTATGTAAACACTCAAATATGACTGTACCATGAGTATACCAATTATAGACATTGCAATCAATATATACATTGGACTTAATTAGTTTCCATCAACAGTATAAAGATTTTGTACAACAGCTCAACCAATAAAAAATTCAGAAATTGACACGTAATAAAACACAGTCATATCTTAAAAGACATATATATCATGAATTCTTATGTCATCAGACCTTAACTTTTGTCATAGTCACTTTTTAATCATTCGGACTCTCGCTGACATATATTGTGAATTCTTATTTCATAACACCTTAGCTTTTGTCATTGTCATTTTTTAAGCGTACTGACGCACATATCGTGCATTGCACTTTCCTATTTCTTAATCCCCACCCAGGTTGTCATGAAAATATCGTAACTTCTTATCAGATTTTGTGGTGTAAAACATGGATAACGATCGACTGCAGTTAGGATTGACTAACCAAATATGCTCACTTCATGTCATTAAAGTCATATTAAAAGGAAGATGAAATTACGAATGAGTCAGATGTTGAGATGGTAGAGGAAATTACTAATGAGTCAGATGTTGAGTTGGCAAGAGGAAGTGTTGCGGATGCATAAATGAGGAGTGGTCGCTGGCGTGAAAATCACTTACGCAAGGCACACTCCATTTGGGATGAGTTTGTTAGGAAATGACGTATAAAGAAAGAGAAAAGAGAGTGCGGGACTCATGCATCGTGTGATGTCATTTTATTCTCTTCTAACCTAGTCTCTACTACATTTATCCTTTTATTCTGTAATTTTCCATTTCCAGTATATTAGTACTTGTAATTCCTCAATGTTACCTTCCAGTGAGTGGTAATTTCATACAAGTAAATAAAATTTCACTTTGCATAATTTTTTAGTACCATTACACAACAAAGTTTGTCTATGTAAACAGTCAAATGTGACTGTACCGTGAGTATACTGGTGCGTTTGATATACACACAAATGTGCAAGTATACACAATCGTATCAAGTAATAAAGTGAAAGTAGAGTATTGTTCCCACGAGGATTGGATTAATTTACAAGTTTAGAATCAATAGTTTACTTGTGAAAGGTAACCACTATCCTACTCACAAATTGGTGGTTTTGATACACAAACAGAATGTAAATAAGCAATAAAAATGTTTATGGAATCAGTGGAAAATGATGGTTGAGATGTCTTCACCAAATAAGTTACTTTCAAGAGTTTTAGTGGTGTATGTGGTGCAGGTACACTGGATGCAGATACATCAGTATGTGCCTTTCATCTACTTTTCTTTAGAGTTTCATACAAGCTCTTATGATCTTTTTTTTTTGCAGTAAATAAAAGAGTTGTCAATTCCTCTCTTGCCTCCTAAAAATGATCCAAGTTGCTAAATAAGTTCACTCTTGTAATTGCATCATCCTAAGGACTATGCTATCCTATGTCTAGGCTTTAGCATGTAATTAACAAAGTTTCCTTTATTAAACACTTATCCCTATTAGTTCTTGAGTTCTAATCATAAACCATGTCTGTATTTATGATTTACATTCACTTTTAGTTGGCCAATTCTAAAGATGAATATGAAAGAGTTATCATACAAGAACTAAAATGCAAAACATCACATACGAACACAATAACTTACTTAAAAGATCATTATAAGGTTAGAACATCTCAACTAATGGAATTTAGCTCATATTACTCATTATATAATAGAGAGAATCTATAAGGAACATGATAAAATGAGTAATATTACAAAAGAACTCAAATAGATAGAGATTACTCAAGTAGGAGATCTTTTGCATGAGATTCTAAGTTGAAGTATTACACCAATTCCTTGAATAAGTTTCCTCCAAGTAGAAGTGAAGGAAGAAGGCGTCAAGTTATTCCTTACCTTCTTACAATTCAGAAACCAAAATAAAAACTAAACCTAAATTTCAAATATAAGGAAGATATGTGATCCTTAGATGCTTGGATCCTTGGATGATCTTTAAGTGAGGAGAAGTGGTCCTTTATATAGGCAATGAGTTTTCCTTCTATGGAGGGTTTGCTTGGGAGATAAGATTTAACCAAGATCAGCTAACCATAGTTACTTTGCAAACCTCTCATCAAGAAATTTGCTCTTCACATGAAGTTCACATGGGGTGGTCCAATAAAGAAGTTCCACATGTCCTTGAGTGAGCGACCTTCTCAACTTGTCTCCAATAGTAGGTGGCCGAAATATGCAAGTGGATCTGCTCCACATGACTAAGCATCACGTCACATATCAAGTGTTGAAGCATCAATTTGGTCCTTGGATGTTTTGGTACATAGTTCTGGTGTAGCAGGTGTAGGCAGTGTAAGCACACCAAGTGCAGGCAGTGTAGGTACACCAATTGCAGTTGCACTGAACAAATACATCAAACATACCAAAATATGTGCAACATGCTTAGTTCTTTGCTTAACCCTTCTTGATACTTTGAATGTTGTTCTTTATTTATAAAACTATATATTTAACACTTTAATTGACTTGAATTTAAGCAATTATCTAAGTTTAAATGCATGAATAACTCTATATAAAATAGAGTTATCATATACCAATTATAGACATTGCAATCAATATATACATTGGACTTAATTAGTTTCCATCAACAGTATAAAGATTTTGTACAAGAGCTCAACCAATAAAAAATTCAGAAATTGACATGTAATAAAACACAGTCATATCTTAAAAGACATATATATCGTGAATTCGTATGTCATCAGACCTTAACTTTTGTCATAGTCACTTTTTAATCATATGGATTCTCACTGACACATATATTGTGAATTCGTATGTCATAAGACCTTAGCTTTTGTCATTGTCATTTTTTAAGCGTACAGACGCACATATCGTGCGTTGCACTTTCCTCTTTCTTATTCCTCACCCCAGATTGTCATGAAAATATCGTAACTTCTTATCAGTTTTTGCAGTGTAAAAAATGGATCACGATCGATTCCAGTTAGGATTGACTAACCAAATATGCTCACTTTATGGCATTAAATTCATATTAAATAAAGGAAATTACGAATGAGTCAGATGCTGAGATGGTAGAGGAAATTACTAATGAGTCAGATGTTAAGTTGGCAGGAGGAAGTGTTGCGGATGCAGAAATGAGGAGTGGTCGCAGGCGTGAAAACCGTGTACGCAAGGCACAGTCCATATGGGATGAGTTCGTTAGGAAATGACGTATAAAGAAAAAGAAAAGAGAGAGCGAGAGTCATGCATTGTATGATGTCATTTATTCTCTTCTAACTTAGTCCCTACTACCTTTATCGCTTTATTCTGTAATTTTCCATTTCCAGTATACTAGTACTTGTGATTCCTCGTTGTTAACTTCCAGTGAGTGGTATATTTCATGCAAGTAAATAAAATTTCACTTTGCATAATTTTTTAGTACCATTACACAAGAACATTTGTCTATGTAAACACTCAAATGTGACTGTACCACGAGTATACCAATTATAGACATTGAAATCAATATATACATTGGACTTAATTTGTTTCCATCAATAGTATACATATTTTGTACAAGAGCTCAACCAATCAAAATTTCAGAAATTGAAACGTAATAAAACACAGTCATATCTTAAAAGACATATATAGCGTGAATTCTTATGTCATCAGACATTAACTTTTGTCAAAGTCACTTTTTAATCATACGGATTCTCGCTGACACATATATTGTGAATTCTTAAGTCATAAGACCTTACCTTTTGTCATAGTCATTTTTAAGCGTACAGACGCACATATCGTGTGTTGCACTTTCCTCTTTCTTATTCCCCACCCCAGATTGTCATATCGTAACTTCTTATCAGTTTTTGTGGTGTAAAAAATGGATCACGATCGATTTCAGTTAGGATTGACTAACCAAATATGCTCACTTCATGACATTAAAGTCATATTAAAAGGAAGAGGAAATTACGAATGAGTCAGATGCTGAGTTGGTAGAGGAAATTACTAATGAGTCAGATGTTGAGTTGGCACGAGGAAGTGTTGCGGATGCAGAAATGACGAGTGGTCGCAGGCGTGAAAACCGCGTACGCAAGGCACACTCCATATGGGATGAGTTTGTTAGGAAATGACATATAAAGAAAGAGAAAAGAGAGTGTGGGACTCATGCATTGTGTGATGTCATTTTATTCTCTTCTAACCTAGTCTCTACTACCTTTATCTCTTTATTCTGTAATTTTCCATTTCCAGTATACTAGTACTTGTAATTCCTCACTGTTACCTTCCAGTGAGTGGTATATTTCATGCAAGTAAATAAAATTTCACTTTGCATAATTTTTTAGTACCATTATACAACAATGTTTGTCTATCTAAATACTCAAATGTGACTGTACCATGAGTATACCAATTATAGACATTGCAATCAATATATACATTGGACTTAATTAGTTTCCATCAATAGTATACATATTTTGTACAAGAGCTCAACCAATCAAAAATTCAGAAATTGACACGTAATAAAACACAGTCATATCTTAAAAGACATATATATCGTGAATTCTTATGTCATCAGACATTAACTTTTGTCAAAGTCACTTTTTAATCACACAGATTCTCGCTGACACATATATTGTGAATTCTTAAGTCATAAGACCTTACCTTTTGTCATAGTCATTTTTTAAGCGTACAGACGCACATATCGTGCGTTGCACTTTCCTCTTTCTTATTCCTCACCCCAGATTGTCATGAAAATATCGTAACTTCTTATCAGTTTTTGCGGTGTAAAAAATGGATCACGATCGATTCCAGTTAGGATTGACTAACCAAAGATGCTCACTTTATGGCATTAAATTCATATTAAAAGGAAAAGGAAATTACAAATGAGTCAGATGCTGAGATGGTAGAGGAAATTACTAATGAGTCAGATGTTAAGTTGGCAGGAGGAAGTGTTGCGGATGCAGAAATGAGGAGTGGTCGCAGGCGTGAAAACCGCGTACGCAAGGCACAGTCCATATGGGATGAGTTTGTTAGGAAATGACGTATAAAGAAAGAGAAAAGAGAGTGTGGGACTCATGCATTGTGTGATGTCATTTTATTCTCTTCTAACCTAGTCTCTACTACCTTTATCTCTTTATTCTGTAATTTTCCATTTCCAGTATACTAGTACTTGTAATTCCTCACTGTTACCTTCCAGTGAGTGGTATATTTCATGCAAGTAAATAAAAATTCACTTTGCATAATTTTTTAGTACCATTATACAACAATGTTTGTCTATCTAAATACTCAAATGTGACTGTACCATGAGTATACCAATTATAGACATTGCAATCAATATATACATTGGACTTAATTAGTTTCCACCAATAGATAAATATTTTGTACAAGAGCTCAACCAATCAAAAATTCAGAAATTGACCCATAATAAAACAGTCAAATCTTAAAAGACATATATATCGTGAATTCTTATGTCATCAGACCTTAACTTTTGTCAAAGTCACTTTTTTATCATACGGATTCTCGCTGACACATATATTGTGAATTCTTATGTCATAAGACCTTAGCTTTTCTCATAGACACTTTATGGCATTAAATTCATATTAAAAAAAGGAAATTACGAATGAGTCAGATGCTGAGATGGTAAAGGAAATTACTAATGAGTCAGATGTTAAGTTGGCAGGAGGAAGTGTTGCGGATGCAGAAATGAGGAGTGGTCGCAGGCGTGAAAACCGCGTACGCAAGGCACAGTCCATATGGGATGAGTTCGTTAGGAAATGACGTATAAAGAAAAAGAAAAGAGAGAGCGAGAGTCATGCATTGTGTGATGTCATTTTATTCTCTTCTAACTTAGTCCCTACTACCTTTATCCCTTTATTCTGTAATTTTCCATTTCCAGTATACTAGTACTTGTGATTCCTCGTTGTTAACTTCCAGTGAGTGGTATATTTCATACAAGTAAATAAAATTTCACTTTGCATAATTTTTTAGTACCATTACACAAGAACATTTGTCTATGCAAACACTCAAATGTGACTGTACCATGAGTATACCAATTATAGACATTGAAATCAATATATACATTGGACTTAATTAGTTTCCATCAATAGTATACATATTTTGTACAAGAGCTCAACCAATCAAAATTTCAGAAATTGACACGTAATAAAACACAGTCATATCTTAAAAGACATATATATCGTGAATTCTTATGTCATCAGACATTAACTTTTGTCAAAGTCACTTTCTAATCATACGGATTCTCGCTGACACATATATTGTGAATTCTTAAGTCATAAGACCTTACCTTTTGTCATAGTCATTTTTTAAGCGTACAGACGCACATATCATGTGTTGCACTTTCCTCTTTCTTATTCCCCACCCCAGATTGTCATTAAAATATCGTAACTTCTTATCAGTTTTTGTGGTGTAAAAAATGGATCACGATCGATTTCAGTTAGGATTGACTAACCAAATATGCTCACTTCATGACATTAAAGTCATATTAAAAGAAAGAGGAAATTACGAATTCTAATGAGTCAGTTGCTGAGTTGGTAGAGGAAATTACTAATGAGTCAGATGTTGAGTTGGCACGAGGAAGTGGTGCGGATGCAGAAATGACGAGTGGTCGCAGGCGTGAAAACCGCGTACGCAAGGCACACTCCATATGGGATGAGTTTGTTAGGAAATGACGTATAAAGAAAGAGAAAAGAGAGTGTGGGACTCATGCATTGTGTGATGTCATTTTATTCTCTTCTAACCTAGTCTCTACTACATTTATCTCTTTATTCTGTAATTTTCCATTTCCAGTATACTAGTACTTGTAATTCCTCACTGTTACCTTCCAGTGAGTGGTATATTTCATGCAAGTAAATAAAAATTCACTTTGCATAATTTTTTAGTACCATTATACAACAATGTTTGTCTATCTAAATACTAAAATGTGACTGTACCATGAGTATACCAATTATAGACATTGCAATCAATATATACATTGGACTTAATTAGTTTCCACCAATAGATAAATATTTTGTACAAGAGCTCAACCAATCAAAAATTCAGAAATTGACCCATAATAAAACAGTCAAATCTTAAAAGACATATATATATCGTGAATTCTTATGTCATCAGACCTTAACTTTTGTCAAAGTCACTTTTTTATCATACGGATTCTCGCTGACACATATATTGTGAATTCTTATGTCATAAGACCTTAGCTTTTCTCATAGACATTTTTTAAGCGTACAGACGCACATATCGTGCATTGCACTTTCCTCTTTCTTCTTCCCCACCCCAGATTGTCATGAAAATATCGTAACTTCTTATAAGTTTTTGCAGTGTAAAAACTGGATCACGATCGATTCCAGTTAGGATTGACTAACCAAATATGCTCACTTCATGGCATTAAATTCATATTAAAAGGTAGAGGAAATTACGAATGAGTCAGATGCTGAGTTGGTAGAGGAAATTTCTAATGAGTCAGATGTTGTGCTGGCAAGAGGAAGTGTTGCGGATGCAGAAATGAGGAGTGGTCGCAGGCGTGAAAACCGCGTACGCAAGGCACACTCCATATGGGATGAGTTTTTTAGGAAATGACGTATAAAGAAAGTGAAAAGAGAGTGCGGGACTCCTGCATTGTGTGATGTAATTTGATTCTTTTCTAACCTAGTCTCTACGACCTTATCCCTTTATTCTGTAGTTTTCCATTTCCAGTATACTAGTACTTGTAATTCCTCACTGTTACCTTCCAATGAGTGGTCTATTTCATACAAGTAAATAAAATTTCACTTTGCATAATTTTTTAGTACTATTACACAACAATGTTTGTCTATGTAAACACTCGAATATGACTGTACCATGAGTATACCAATTATATACATTGAAATCAATATATACATTGTACAAGAGCTCAACCAATAAAAAATTCAGAAATTGACCCATAATAAAACACAGTCATATCTCAAAAGACATATATATCGTGAATTCTTATGTCATCCGACCTTAACTTTTGTCATAATCACTTTTTAATCATACGGATTCTCGGTGACACATTTTCTCACACTCAAATAAAACATTTGCCACGTGTCTTCTCATATGGACAAGGAAGTTTGGCCTTTGTTGTGATCCTTTTACTCAGTTGTGGAACTGGTATATCTCTCCATGCCACCGAGTACAATTTTCCCACTTGTGTTAAAACTTCAAAATAATCTTTAACAAGCATGCTCTCTTTCTTCCAACCAACAGTACAGTACTTGGGCTGTAAATGTGAATGTGATAGCATAAGTTTTAAAATAGGTAGAGTAAATTACTAATGAGTCAGATGCGGAGATGGCAAGAGGAAGTGTTACAGATGCAGAAATGAGGATTGGTCTCAGGCGTGGAAACCGCATACGCAAGGCACACTCCACATTGCAATCAATATATACATTGGACTTAATTAGTTTCCATCAATAGTATAAATATTTTGTACAAGAGCTCAACCAATCAAAAATACATAAATTGACATGTAATAAAACACATTCATATCGTAAAAGACGTGTATATCGTGAGTTCTTATGTCATAAGACCTTAACTTTTGTCATAGTCACTTTTTAATCATACGGATGCTCGCTAACAGATAAGACCGTAACTTTTGTCATAGTCACCTTAGAGATAGGAGACCAAGTTCTGGTCAAATTGCAGCTAGATAGACAAGCATTTGTAGCTCTCAAGAAGAACCAAAAATTGGAATGCGCTACTTTGGTCCCTTTACAATGATAGTTACAATAGGGAATGTAGCTTACAAGTTTCAGCTACATCCTATTGCTAATATACATGCTACATTTCATGTATCTCAACTGAAACCCTTTAAGGGAGTATCTAGTTAGCCTTACTTACCTCTTCCACTAACATTATCTGAAGTTGGCCCAATGTTTGAACTTGAAACTGTGCTAGACAAACCAACAATAATTAGAGGCAACTAACAGGTACAACGAGTGTTGGGTTAAATGGCGGGGCATTCCTCAAAGTGAGGCAAGATGACATGATGCTGACACAATTCAGATCATGGATCCCAACCTTGAGGACAAGGTTGTTTTGAATGGGTGGTGTGTGGAAAACATGTGCAAGTATACAGAGTCCTAAACAAGTAGTATAAAAGATAGAACCAACAGGGATTGAGAAACTCTTCTTGAAATTCAACACAAAGTAATTTAATGTGAAGTAACCAAATAACAATTATAGTGGAGTTGGTGTTATCACAATCAAGTTAGTAAAAAGCAAAGTGCAAGTATGTGTAATGCAAATGAGAAAAGCTAGTTGGAATGTCTTCACCAAATAATTCACCTTTAAGTGTTTATGTGATGCAGTTGCACTGAATGCTGTTGCATTAGCTATGTGGCCTTTCAGTCACTTTCTTCAGAGTTTCATTACAAGCTTCCTATGTCTAGGCTTGCTAAATAAGTTCACTCTTGTCTTTCAAAGTACCCACAGTATCACCCTATGGAATATATTATCCTATGTCTAGGACTTAGCATGGTTTTCACAAAGTTTCCTTTATGTAAAACACTCACCCATATTAGTTCTTGAGTTCTTAATTGTAAACCATGTCTGCTTTTACAAATCTACTTATTCTAAGTGATCAATCTCAAAATAAGTGTTGAAAGTATTATCAAGCAAGAACTAAAGTGCACACATTACATACATGCATCAAACTTACTTAAAAGCTCATTAAAGGGTTAGAACATTCCAACTAAGAGAGATTTAGCTCAACATAGACATTGCAAGGCAAATATAAACTGAATAGAACATGTTTATATAATTGAAATCACAAGATAGAGATTACACGAGTTGCAGCTCTTTGCATGAATTATCCTAGCAGTGCAGTTGCATCACTCCTTAGCACTATATAAAAACTACTAAATTGAAGTAAGGAGGATTTGTCAATTCCTTCCCTTCCCTCTTACAAAATAGAAACTAACTATGTATATTGAAATTTGTATCTAACTTATGGATTGTGATATATCTTCAAGTGAAGAAGTGAGGTCCTTTTATAGTTTTCAAGAGAGGTGCTTCCTTTCTTCATGTTGAAGTAAACTTAGAGATTGAACCATAGTTACTTTTCAGAAGTTGTTTCCCAAGTTGAGATCTTTAATCAAGTGTATAGGGAGGTCCAAGGAGGTATGAACATGTGTCCCTATGTCGATGACTCTTCAAAGCTATGTGGGAATTGTAGGCGGCGAAATATAAAGTGCCCTTGCTTTAGGAGACCAAGCATGAGGTCAGCAATGCAAGTGGATGTGCAAGTGGATGGCTTCACTCTCCAAGCAATGCAGATGTAGTGCAGAAGCATTGTGTTGATCCAGTGCAGTGGCATTTGTAGTGCAGGATTAATGCAGTTGCATTAATGCAGAAGCATTGATGAAGGAGCATTTGTAGACTGCACTGAACAAACTCATCAAACATACCACAATATATCCAAAATGACCTATTAACAACTATAACCAAGTCAAACTTTCAAGTTATCATATATCACACAAAATACTATATAAACTCCTTATCTTTACTTGAAAGAGAGCAATTTACTAAGTTTAAACATATGAATAACTCTATATAAAATAGAGTTATCAATGGGGTGGTGATGTTATGAGCTCAAACGCTGAGATGGTAGAGGAAATTACTAATGAGTCATGATTGAGATGGCAAGAGGAAGTGTTGTTGATGCATAAATGAGGAGTGGTCTCAGGCCTGGAAACCGCAAACGCAAGGCACACCCCATAATTGTTTAGTACCATTTCACAACAATGTTTGTATGTGTAAACACTCAAATATTCACCAAAAAAACACTCCAATGGCGTTGTATGATGAGTACACCAATTATAGACATTGCAATCAATATATATATATATATATATATATATATATATATATATATATATATATATATATATATATATATATATATATATATATATATATATATATTGGACTTAATTAGTTTCCATCAATAGTATAAAGATTTTGTACAAGACCTCAAGCAATCAAAAATACATAAATTGTCACGTATTAAAACACAGTCATATCGTAACAGACACTTATATCGTGAGTTATTATGTCATAAGACCTTAACTTTTGTCATACGTCACTTTTTAATCATACAGACGCAGACACATATATCGTGAATTCTTATGCATGTCATAAGACAATTAGCTTTTTTCATAGTCATTTTTTAAACGTACAGATGCGCATTTTGTACGTTGCACTTTCCTCTTTCTTATTCCTCACCCCAGATTGTCATGAAAATATCGTAAATTCTTATCAATTTTGGCAGTGTAAAAAATGGATCACAATCGACTGCAGTCCAATTCAACTCCATTTACAACATGCATGCATTCTATAGTCAGGGCCGTCTAACAACATGTGCAAGACGTGCTTCGCACAGGGCCCAGCCTCAAAAAAAAATTAGGGCCCCAAAAATTAAAACTAACACATAACCCATAATTATCGACAGCTTAAAATAGTCTGAAGTTTAGTATCTTTATAATTATTGGTGACCACTCAATACAATATGAGACTTGGTTAAAGAATTTGCTTCAAAAACTGTTTGAATGATGACTCTTTTTAAGTAACTAAAAGGTTGATATTATTTTGACATTATATCAAAATGTTATTTACAATTTATTTGATAATGTAGTTTATAGTTTTCGGTGATTTATTTGATTTTTTAAAAAATTTGGGGCCCAAATTTAAGATTTGCCCAGGGCTCCCAATTTGTTTGAGACGACCCTGTCTATAGTCATTAGATCTATGAATTGATTCATGAAAATATAGTAAATTCTTATAAATTTTGGCAGTGTAAAAAATGGATCACAATCAACTGGAGTCCATATCGACTCCAGTTACAACATGCATGCATTCTATAGCCATTAGATCTATGAATTGAGAGATCCTAACTATCCATTTATTTTCCATAAAAATAAGAAGAATTTTTTTTTTGTAGAGAGATAATGAAATCAATTATTATCAAATAAATTAAACTCATTTACATTTCATCATCCCACAATATCACAGGTGTAACAGTATCTAACTTGTAGTTCATTGATACACATGGCCATACCCATAATATTTTATTATTCTCGTACTAAGTCGATTTTGATGACATAAAAATCACATTATTTATAAAAAAAATCGACACTTAAAAATGCACCTCATAAATTAAATGAAATGAAGCAACAACTGTAAACAACGAGAGAGACAAGAAACAAAATGAACAATCTATCAAACCGGAGAAACAGGGGAAAGCTTCTGCGCTCCCTGTACCTTGTAAAACGGCATTCTAAGTGGCGTCCAACACGTCGTCGTTTCATTACGAAGAAGACCCCACCGTGGAGGAGGAGTCATATACAAAGACCACCGCTCGCTACTTCTAAAACATGTTCTCTTTGAACTCCATGCAGCTGGAAAAACCACATCACTGGTTTCCAAACGAGGAATCTCCCCATGATTCGCGAGAATATGCTTTCTCACATTTTCAGGTAATCTCAAAGTATACCTATCAACCACCTTAAGGTTCTTCTCGATTTCCGTTAGAGAATGACCCGTCGAATGTGACCTCGGGAACTTCTCCAACATCCTCGTTTCCCGTGAAGGAATGTTAATAACGGTTTCAACTTCCGCCGTTACAGTTATCCTCTGTTCATCTTCCACCCCCTGTATTTGATCCGTTGATTCAGTTATTGAAGTCGTGTTGTCTTGACCGTTGGATGCAATGTCTATGTCGGGGACATCAACGGTGAGCTTCGTACGACAAACAGGACAATTCATATGAGAGAGCAACCAAGTATCAATACAATCAGGGTGAAAAACATGATGACATGTAGGAAGCAACCTTATTTTATCCGAATCATCAAACTCACTAAGACACACAGCGCATTCGAGTGTGGCTTTACCTATTTTAAGGTTCTTAACGGCGGAGTAAACGAGAACAGGGCATTTATCGATGAGTTGGCGGTTGAAACCGCGGCGGAGCATTTCTTTGGCGGCGGTTATTGGGTTACGGTTTGTGTTGTAACGGTAAGAACAATAACGGAGGTAGAGTGAAAAGAAACCCATGAAAAGAAGAGAAAATAATAATGCTACTAACATTATACTCATTGTTGCCTTCAAATTGTCCTTTAAGGTGAATCCTATTGGAGGATTTGATATTGTTCCAGCTTGTGCATCTGCGCATGAATGAAACGTAAGTATCATAAGGAAAAAGAACAAGTGGGCCCATTCCATTTTTCAACAATAAGTATTCCTCAACACTCTAGAAAAATGAAGTAACACGAGTGAGTGAGTATATATATAGTATAGTATAATATATAATTGGAGTATGTAACTATGTATATATATAGTGTTACTCTTTTGTAGTTGAGTCTAGATGGAGGGTTAGGTGGTGGGTTGAGTAAAGGTTTGGGTGGTGGCAATGTGAGGAAGAGGCACGAGGCAAAGGAGGAGTAATAGGTGGCGCCTGCAATTTCTGCTCCAAATTGCGTTTCAGGTGTATTTTGTTGCTATTTGGAAGGTTTTGGCTCTGCTTTTTTCCACCATTCCTCAAAGTGTGATTAGTTTACAAAAATGTTATTTGGACATTTTTTATTAGACAAAAGTAGACAAACACCAACTTACAACACCAATTAACCAAGTTTTTAGACCATTTAACTAAGTGATCAATTAACCAAGTTTTTTATACGCCTAGAAAACTGTGAAAAAGCAGGTTGGCTAAATGGTCTAAAAACTTGATTAATTGGTGTTGTAAGTTGGTGTTTGTCTACTTTTGTCTATCAAAAATGTCCAAATAACATTGTTGATTAGTTTATGATGTTTGCATGCTAACAAACAAAATCTTCACTCCCATAGTACTCCACATTGCAGAAGCTTTTTAAAGGTGAAAATATCTAAACTTGCTTAACAATGTTGATTTTTTTTAACTTTGTAGAAAAAAATAAAATTAGCAATTACTAATTACTAATAACTTTCATTTTTTTTTTTTACAGTATATCTTTTCATTTTAGCAATTACTATTTATGTTAAAATCATTTGACAAGAATTAACTCATATGCTACAAATACATGGGTTTGAATCTCGCTAAATATGTGAGTTTCATTAGTGGCTAAAATTTTGGTATTTTTGTGAAGTTTGCTTAAAGAGCCTCTAATTTTTCCTACTCAAATACAAACACAATATAATTTGTAATTTATCTATTAAAATGTATTTTCTTAATTAGACAAATTTATTAGATGAGACTTGTTTCCAACTGGACCGACCGACATCTCTCATAAAGCCCAACCACTTGCCCGATCACCTCGAAAGATCGACCGACCATCTAGGTATCAGCTCCTGATATTCAGCCAATAAGATCATTCATCGATCATAACCTTAGATAGGAACCAAATTATTTCATTCTAACTGCTAAAATATCATAAATTCATATCCTTGATTATCCGTCTCCTTGTCATTATAACGATCGTCGCTCAACGACAATCATTGCTCTTTATGTAGATTGTACTATAAATTTCGCCCAAAAAGACTAAGAGATACGCAATCGATCATATTCACCCATACTCGTGTCTCTTGCTATTTCATTTGTTCAATCTTCACAAAACGACTAAAACAAGACTTTAAATTAAAGAGTTAAATGCATTTTTGATCTCTCTATTTTATCGGATTCGCAATTTTGGTCCTCCTATTTTACTTTTCGCAATTTTAGTCTCCCCATATGGAATGAGTTTGTTAGGAAATGATGTATAAAAAAGCGAAAATAGAGTGCGGGACTCATGCATTGTGTGTGATGTCATTGTGTTCTCTCCTAACCTAGCTTCTGCTACCTTATTCTGTAATTTCTCACTGTTACCTTCCAGTGAGTGGTACCTTTTATACAAGTAAATAAAATTCCACTTTTCATAATTGTTTAGTAGCATTTCACAACAATGTTTATCTATGTAAACACTCAAATATTCACCAAAAAAAACACTCAAATGGCGTTGTACAATGCGTTCACCAATTATAGACATTGCAATCAATATATACATTGGACTTAATTAGTTTCCATCAATAGTATAAAGATTTTTTACAAGACCTCAACCAATCAAAAATACATAAGTTGACACGTAAGAAAACACACTCATATCATAAAAGACACATATATCGTGAATTCTTGTGTCATAAAACCTTAACTTTTGTCATAGTCACGTTTTAATCATACGGACGAGACACATATATATCGTGAATTCTTATGTCTTAAGACAGTTAGCTTTTTTTCATAGTCATTTTTTAAGCGTACAGATGCACATAACAGAGCCCCGATCGAAGCCAGAGGAGCACTCGTCCAGTTATACAACAGAGAGTTTGAAGCCGCAAGTTTCACCACAAGTTCAATAACTGCATTACCTTCGTCAAATATTCTTGAGGGCCACTTCTTCTCTAAACGCAAGGGCTTTAGCAACCAAAGCAGAGTGAGCAAAGATTCTTGAGGTAATACCAGATATGAGCTTTCCTTTATCATCTCTACAAATAACTTCAATTGTCCCACAACCTGTGCTTGCGTCAAAGTGAGCCTCAGAGTTGAACTTAATGATGTTAGATCGAGGGGGTCTCCATTTAACACTGGAGTTAAGGGTTTGGGAGTTTGTTGATAGTTAACTGGGGAAGGGTACTCTTGGCCAAGGGAGTCTCATTCAAGTTTTGCTTAATTGCATAAAACACATCTATAGGGTTGGGGGGCGGATAGAAATCCACTACAGTCGAAACACACTCTAGTCAACTGCAGTCACAAATTTGATGTGTTATTTAAGGGTTTTTTTTTAGTGTAAATGTTGGACCCTGTAGTTTTTTTTAACTGCAGGAGATCATCATGGTCCGTTGGGGGATTTGTCTTCAAAAATCTTTAGGTTACGACCTTTCCATATAGCCACAGGGTGAGGAAACAACTTCACATTTATCATGTGCAATAGGTTGAAAATGCAAAAAAAAAAAAAAAAAAAAAAAAAAAAAAAAAGAGAGAGAATGAATAAGAAATTATACCTGGTGGCACTGATGAGATCAGTTCAACTCTTGAATCTCATAACAAGAGATTCAATTCTAGTTACCTCGAAAATCAAACCTTTTTTTTTTGCAATTTTTGAATTTGTTTGTTAATGATTCATATAACGGTGTAGATAATTCAGAATCTCAAATTCTCAATTTTTGAAGTAATTAATTGGATAATTGGATTATTGTTTAATAATTAAGGGTTTTTTTGCTGATATCTAGGTTTGGTGAATACTGATCATCATTGGTTTAGAGTCTATATTGTTGATCTTCGAAAATTTGCCAGGTGTTCATCTCATTAGAATTGTACAAAGAAGCTCTCAACATTTTTAACTGTTTGAAAGTAACTGTTTGTCAAAATTATTTGTCAAAACAAGGAAGAAAAAAAAGTTTTTTTTTGGTCTTAAAAAAAACAGTCTATTTCTCAGTTTTCTTAAAGGCTTATACTTTCCCCGCTCCCCCTCCTACTCAAACACACCTTTAAACAAATTTTATTCCAAAAATAACCTCATGTGGAACGCTTGTAGAGGACGTTTTTAATAACAGTTCGAATGACTTTGTTCGAACACGTTCGAACACATGCATACGAACGCAATAAAATTGGTGAATGTGGTGTGAGGGCCCATTACTGTTGCCTCGGTTAACAACATACGAAGGAAATAAAATAGGGTGTTCGAATACGTCTATGCGAACCTGTTCAGTTGGTGTCATTCGAACATGTTAAATATACACACAAGAGGGTGTGTGTGTCAATATTTAACACACTCGAATAGGACTGTTCGAACCTGTTCGAATGCCCGTGTTCGAACAGGTGAAATTTTTTGAAAAAAAAAGACGCTTTGGCCATTTCACTAATGGTCTTTTGGTCTCTTCACACCCTTATGTGGTGTATTTTGAGTAGAAGGGGTGGTGGGAAAAACAAACACTACAACAGAATTAGTATATAGGCAGCGCTTTTTTTCATCCATGGGCAGCGCTTTTGAGCGCTGCTGAACGTGGCGTTGGGTATTCCACTCCAACAATGGGCAGCGCTTCCTAAAAAGCGCCACCCATTGCCCAAACACGTCCTCAAATAGGCAGCGCTTTCTAAAAAGCGCTGTCTATTGCCCAAACACGTCCTCAAATAGGCAGCGCTTTCTAAAAAGCACTGCCCATTGTCCAAACACGTCCTCAAATAGGCAGCGCTTCCTAAAAAGCGCTGCCCATTGCCCAAACTTGCCCTTCTATAGGCAAAGACACTTTAAAAAGCGCGCCCCATTGTTTAATTTTTTTTTTTTTTTTTTTTTCAGTTTTGTGTATTTTCCATTTTATATTTGCAACAAAAAAATTAAATCATACATCCAAAATATTTTTAATAGTGATATCTATGAATTTGTTGTATTTAAACTCAATTAAATCATACATCATAAAAAAATTAAATCATACATCCAAAATACATCCAAAAATTAAATCATAACATTAAAGATGTTAAATACTTGGTAAAAGACCTAACTGATATTTCAAATAAAGTGCTACATAATATACTCATTATAGAGTTTTATTAGTCCTAACAAAAAGACAACATCAAATGTTCTCTCTAATTCATTTTGACGCCTTGTGTATATGACTCTTGATCTTCTTCGTCATCTTGCTCTTCATTAAATGGTATTTGTTGAAACTTCATATTTTTCAACAAGCTCTCTTGGTATTACCATTTCCTTTACGGTGTTCAAGATCGTTTATTTCTATTCTCACTTCTACCTTCTGTCCGAGTTCATCAATAAGATGACAACAAGAAAGAATTTTTGTGCTTGTTGAATTAAAGTGAAAACAAGAAATAAATCATACAATATTATAATCTAAAGACAATAAGGACCCGATACACTTGATGCAAAGATATCAACAAGCTTTTCAATCTCAAACTTGATTTTACAAAGAAGCAAACTCGCATATTATAAACCGGACTCAAAATAATCACCATATATATTATAAACCTCAATAATGTATTACTCATTTAGTTTTGGCACCAAAAGTATGAGGCTTATTCAATGGTTTTATATTTCTTCTACACATGAAAAGAGGAAACCTTATAGAAAATAAATGCTTTAACACACCATTTATGCATTTTTCACCATCGATTACTATTTAAGATCATAAGCGCATCAACATTTTTATCTAGAACATGGAAAAATAGGAAGAAGAGATAATTTTTCTCTCTACGAGGAGTTGATTAAAATACGTAATGGAAAAATAAAATAATTCCAAACCTTGCTCGGCTATTAGTAGCATTACACCTGGTCACCGCTAAGCTCAACCTCAAAGCAGAAAGATGCAACATTTGTGAACATAATTGGCAAGTGTTTAAATCAACATAAATGCGTACAAGTCTCCTCTTCATGTATACTAATGTTTTTTCACGCATCGATGAAACAAGTTATAGCCGGGAACTATTGATTGTATGGTAAAAGCGGAAAAGAGTGCTTGAGCAATAACAACAAACAAAGCATTCCGACAAAAGAATAACTACATAGATTTTTATTTTTCATGACAATTTCTCTCAAATGGAAAGTGTTTTAATATTCGAAATGCAAATGAGAATTGAACAAATTCATAATCATGACAACATATATTAAATAAGAAAAATTAAGGAAAATTCATAGATGATTATCAACACGGGAATTAGGGAAAATTAACAATGATCTAGGGTTTTAGGTGAAAACTTGGGAGGAAATTGGGGTTTGAAATATGGGGAAAATTGAAAATCCATGTTAACAAATGAATTAGGATTTGATATTTGGGGAAAATTGAAAAAAAAATTGGGTGAAATTCGAATTAGGGTTTCAGTCAATGTAAGAATTCAATTTCATACCAAGCACTCAACGCAAAGACACACACGAAGAAGAAAGCTCTTGGGTGAAACGCATAACTCACGGTTTGCCGTTATAGAGGATGGAAGGAAGCTCTTAGGTCGACGTCGCATCCTTGCACAATCGCCTTGCACGTAGAGCCGCTCGCTTCGCAGAGGGATGGAGGAAAGGAAGCTCGCACATTACCGAAGGAGGAGGGAAGGAGGAGGAAGAAGGAAGCTCAAGCGTCGGAGGAAAGACGAGATAACAGGGGGAAGATGAAGAGTGGGAAGAGAGGGAGAGGGGGAAGACAGAGTAAAAGGGGGAAGACGTAGAGGGGGAAGACGAAGAGGTGCGTGAGAGAGAAAAAGAGAGAAACATAAACTCAGCGTTTTTTAAAAAGCGCTGGGTATTGGGAGAACGCGTGAAGCCATACCCAGCGTTTTTTAAAAAGCGTTGGGTATTGGGAGAACGCGTGAAGTCATACCCAGCGTTTTTTTAAAAACGCTGGGTATGACTAGTCGCGTTAAAGACGATAAGGCACATTTTTAAAAAACACCGGGTATGGGTTAGCCGCTTTTGGCCATCCGCGGCGTTTTTACTTAAAGCGCTGCTTATAGGGGCGCCCTTTTTTAACCATTCTGGCGTAGTGAAATGGGTTCACCCAAAAAGTCAGTTTTTTTTAAATGGAAGACTGAAAACAAATTCTAATCCCTATTCCCACCCCTCATATTTGTCTAATGAGCCCCTCTTTCACTCCAAGTTGTGGGCTTTTTGATTTAAATATTGAGTTTTCATCATCTTAGACTTTAGTTTTTGCACCCCCTTCTCTTTTAAATAGAATTTCTTTTAAAAAAAAGGGCTTTTAATGCCCCTAGTTTTGGTCCTGATTTATTTTTGAAAGTGCTAATCGTATTTTTCTTCTCTTTTTCACCAACTTATTTACTATTTCTCAAATTAGCATTTTCTATATAAAATATTCTATGGTTCATGATGAATTTGGTGAAATTTAATGATATTTTGATAAATTTATAAGTTCTATTTTTATATTTCCCGTGTATGAACACTACAAAAAAAAGAGCTTTGCGGCGGTTCTAGGCACGACCGGCGGCGGTTATAACCACCGGTAACCTTCTCTCACGGCGACTCTTTGCTCGCCACCGCTCTTTTATGCGTCGGCAATAAAAAGGCGAGCGTTTACGACAACCGCCGCCACCACGATTCTTGATCATGACGGGTCCTAACCGCTGTTATATGAGATCTGATTCATAATATAAAGATGTACACAATATATTCTTAGACCACAATATAAAGAAGTACATCAATTTGAAGTACATAATATAAAGAAGTACATAAAATATTCTTTAAGTTCATAACTCAAAATATTAAACTAGAAGCATAATAAATTGTGCTTGAAGTACATAATATAAAAATAAACTATCTAAATATCCCCATTTGATGATGATCCTAGGTGATTTCCTCTAGCATTTCGTATGAGATAAGCAAGTTGTTGTTTAACTACATCAAATTCAGTCATCTTTGCCTTTAATTTTTTGAATTCAGAAGTCTGTTCAGCAAGTTGTTGTTCCCTTAAACGATTAGATTCAGCAAGTTGTTCTTTTAAGGTGTCAATCAGAATCTGCATCTGAGTTATCTTGGCGTCTGATTCAGAGTTTGCCATAAAGCTTGGGTTTCTTCCATTGATTTGAGATGGCACTACACCCAATTAATCTCATACTTCGAACATTCCCCGAATGCTCTTTCCCGAAAACTGCAACAAAGACTTCATTCTCATTAGAACAATTCTGGATTTCCTCTTGTAATTGTTCCTACAAGTATTGAATATTGAAATCAGATCTTTCAGCAATTTTAATTCTATGTGAATAACCTTGTTTAATTAAAAAATCAACACTAAAAATGTACAAAACAATTTAAGACTGGTAGAAAACCACATTGCTTCTATAGAAAAGAAATCCACTCCACATTACTGTTCTACGTATTTCTAATCTTACTTAATCATGTGGTCTTAATTATTCAAGCTAGGGATGAATTAGGCTCTAAATTTTTAGGTAATCCAACTTGTAGTAGTAGTGACCCAAAGATATGAAATACACAAAGCACAAGAGGTTACTAGACATAAACCTGGCTAGACAAATAGTTCTATCAATTTGATATTGAACTCTGAGTACTCAGTGCAAACTTCAAAATCCTCAATGAACTGAAAGTAACTTGAAATGCAAAAGCAAACACAAAAACCATACAGTATTACACTGGTTGTTTGTTGCTAGTATTTAAGACCACTTAAAAATCTCAAAATACCAGGATAATTATAATAATCTACAACAAACAATATCATCATCTAAATTCAAGCACATACATTCTTGTTAAGTAAGTTCATCTCTGATGTTCGTTTTGACAAAGTCCAACACAAATCCCTGCAACTCTGATTTCCTTGATTAAATCCCCTCCTTGATAAGCATATATTTTCCTTGATTTTGGGCATTATTATCCAACAAACAAACGGGACTAAAAGATTAAATCCAAGCAAAAACCAGAAAAAAGTGCTCCATTGTTTTTTGTTGCGGGATTATATAGATGGACTTTTAGGTATATTGAGTGTAACATGAGAATTCTTACATCTTTATGTGCACAGTGCACTAATACCATTTTGTATTTTGTATTTTGTTTACAGTGCATCTCACAAACTGACAATCGAATTAGCATAATCAAATGCCAATTGAAAAAAATTAAGTACAGAACAAAATCCCAACATTCATCTTAACAAGCATTAGCAATCTAACATTAATTATATGTCAAAATAATTTCTCTTCTGCATAGCCAAGCATGTGTGTTTATGTTGTTTCTACTTCACACCCTCTTTCCCTTCCCCTATAAAATCAATACCAAATTATGTCTCCAATCGGCCTTTGTGGATGTCACCATGTTTTTTAACATACGAAGTTCATAAAGTTTGTGATCACATTTCACAGTCTTAGAAATGCCGAAATAAATAAACGCATAAACAACACCGAATTACTAAGGCCATAACCATACACAACACAAATTATTCAATAATAAAGTTGCTGAAATATTATTGAATAAAAAAATCATATTTTATATATCCTTTATTATGAACTAACGCACAAGGATATATAACATAATGCGTTATATAATTTATGTAGCCGTGATTATACGGGCTTTGATACCACTTGTAGGAATTATCTATCTACAAGCAGTGGCGGATCCAGAAAGTTTCTTTCATGGGGGCAAGAAGATAATTTGTACATTTAAATATGTTTTTTTTATAAAAGGTTAAATATGTATTTAGTCTTTATAACATTTGTGTATTTTGGTTTTAGTCCCTCAAACAACTTTCATCTACTTTTGGTCTCCACGTTTTTTTGTAAGCAATTTTAGTCCCTCATAACTTTTAATAGCGCTTAAAAATGCTATAAGATACCAAAAATATGCTATTAAAAGTCATGAAAGACTAAAGCAGTTGGTGTAAAAAACTTGGAAAAGTAAAAGTAAGTAAAAAAATTTGTGAGACTAAAAGCGAAAAACCAAACTTTTATAGAGAAAAAAAGCATATTTAACTCATAAAAATATTTTTTAAAAATTTATAAAATGAATAATCAAGTACGTTAAAAAGGATATCCAAACTTCTATAAATCTACAAATTATAGTTGTCCTCTACACATTTTCAATGTCTAAAAATGTTATATGATATTTTTGTTGTCAATATTGTCAAAAATATCTCTCTCAATATATCTACTAAAATAAATTAAGCTTATGTATTTGAATAATTAGATACCAATGGGGGCAAACTCTATTTTTTATTGGGGGCAAATAAAAAATACCATATAAATTAAAGCAAAACTTTATTTTATGATGGGGGCAATTGCCCTCATAGTGGAAGCCTTATCCGCCATATTGTCTACAAGACATGCTTATAATCATGAATATACTACTGTAGCGAAAAACAAAGACATACAGACATGCTTCTATATAAATTTTTATAGATTTTTTAATTTTAGATTGTAGAAAAGACAAAATTAACCTTATCATAAAGTTATACATTATTTTTTAAAATTAACAACTAACATTTTTAATTTAGCATCATTTTATTTGTTTATGTATTTAATATATATTTATAATTTATAATTTATAATTTTTAATATATATTTATATTTTAATAGATTTTAGATTTTTATATCTTAAAATATATTTTAGAAGGGTAAATGAAAAAATTATTTTCTTATCTCATTTTGTTGGTTTCTAACTCAACTCAAACTCAAGATAAAATTTTAACTAGAGAGACAAGATAGGATAAGTCATAAGATTAAATTATCATATCCTACTAGCTCAACAAACACTGAATTGACACATGATATGATAGAGTTATATCATATCATATCTCTTATCCTAATCACCAAACGGACCCTAATCTAAAAATCATAAATCTAACAAAAATGAGAATAAGTGATGAAACTTTAATTTACTAGTAAAAAAGTATAAACATAAAAAATTAGTTTAATTTTTCAACAAATACAATATAGTTGTCCCATGGCTAGTTTTATCATTAACATAATATATATATATATATATATATATATATATATATATATATAATGTAATTATTTATTAACTTATCACTAATTTATAAATATTACTAGTTCTTTTTGACAAATAAATATTACTAGTAAGATATTAGAAAAAATTAATATGTATTTGTTAAAAAACAATTATACATAATTTATTCATTAGGACAATTTTGTCATTTAATATATATATATATATATATATATATATATATATATATATATATATATATATATATATATATATCATATTCTGGCATCTAGCTAGCCTATTTGTTATAGTGTGTCTATCAAACACTAAGTGTCTATTTTGCCACTATCATATTCCGTGTCTATTATATCTTGTGTAACACACGGGCTATTAAAGAATTCAGAATCCTCCCAGATTCTTGTTCACAATCTATCTGGAGGGACACATTATAATTTGACAACTCATGAACACAAAAACATGTCTCAGCTAACCTTCCTTGGTATATCCTTCAGTAATCTAGCACAGCTCGCAATCACAAAAAAGGATATCATGAAAACACCAAACAAATAAAGGAGTCAAATCAAATCAGATTAGCACTCACTAGCTACATCACACACTCACACTTTTGTCTAATCCTCTCTCTATAGGCTTTTTGCTGTCTCGTGTCGCTTATGATTGAGACTCTTATGCATAACTCTGATTGCCTTCCTACAAAACGACAATGCCAACGTTAAAGAAAAGTGATTCTTTCGCGAAATATGACATTTTTTTTGATTTTTTATCCCCAACTTGAATCGACCAAAAAGTGCACCATGTGTTGGTACACCATGTTTTGTCTCTCCTCCACGTGCTGTAATAGTTGAAAATGAAAACCAAGTAGTAATTTGCCCAGTGTCAAAACAAAAACTGCTGGAAATAGCTTTACTACAAAAGCAAAAAGCTCATCATGACATGTTCACAATATGTTTGATGATCACAAGAAAATAGAGGGATGGAAATTGGAAAACAGAAGAGGAAAATATTAGGGCAAGGTATCTTATAGTTATCTCCATGTTTTGTTGAAACTTGAAATGTGCATTGAAGAAAAAATGATCCCTTAATTGAAGGTGAAAGAGAGTGTGTCCCAATAATGCTTAGCTAAATGATTTATTCGTAAAATACTGCTAACACTCAAAAAATTATTAAGTTGTTAGCCGAAGGAGCCCTGAGTCGAGGAGAGTGTATAGCCAAGCCTTAATTAATTAGTCGAGTACTTCAAATTCTCATAGAGCAGCAACCAAAGAGCTATAAAAGACCTTATATTTCTCAGTCATCTAATTTCTTATGTTATCTCTATGTGAGCACCTATAAAAGGATTATGAGAATTATTGGTTGCATCTGCAAGATATGACTAGTTCAGCCGAGGGACCAATAGCCGATGATCCATCAACTAAAGCTTTAGTGGCTGAGGATACTATTGTTTGTTGGTACAAGGGAGTAATTTTGAGAGCAAGAAAGCCAAGCATGTGAAAATTAATTTGAAGATTGCATAGCAAAACGTGGAGCGATCGGAGAACGTGGTTAAGCGCCTAAGATTTTGGAAATGACAGTTATCATTGCTAATGGTCATTAATTAGTGGGGCGGTTTCCTAGAGTTTTAGTGTGTTTGGGGCTTAGTGTATGTTATTTTTAGACGAGTAACCATTTTTGAAATCGTGGTTAATTGTAGGCAAGTGAATATGGCCAATAATAGGGATCATTGTATATAAATACTCAGGTTGTAAATAGTTTAGACCCACACATTCCATCAAATTATCGTTTTCTAGTATTTTACGTTATGCATTTCTTTAGTAATTTTAGGCTAGCTAAATCATCTCCCACGTTAATTTTTAACAATCTTTAGAGTAGTTAGAGAACTCATAATTGAAGAACATAGTTTTTTCCTCAATGTAGTTACTTGAAGAAAGGGAGTCACAAGCCTCAAATTTTAATCGATCCTTGACTATTTTTTTTTTGAGATTACTCGACTAATTCTAAGTTGGGCATGAACAAATACATTCATTATCAAATAAGAAAAGACAAAGTGATTGTAAGATTCGCGTAAAAACTATTTAATTATGCTGAGATTTACCTTTGCTTAAACCTCAATTTGATCTCTAAACACTTAAATTATTTCTTCTAATAAAGTGTATGAAAATAGTCTATAATTTCTAAAATTTATAGAATGTGATTAATGTTATGCATTTTACGATATTTAAAAAAACGTAAATATAAAAAAATGAGTTTAAAATAAATTAAATCTTTTATATTTTGTTTCATTTTTTTGTCAATTTAAACGAAATGATAAATAAACCATCATGCACACACTATCACATGCTCACACCGAGTTCGAAGTTTGGGAGCCAATGTCTCCATATTGCTAAAATTGCCAATGCAATCAATAGTTGAGGACATATTTTCTTCTATTAGCATTGCCGCCGGGGATTAGTTTTTGGACCTCTACTCCAAATGGTTTAGACAAGCTTCTAGTGATAGACGCCTCGTGCGTCTACTTCTTCTGCTGAGTTTTGTTTGTTTTTTCTTTGTATTCAACCAAAAAAAAACTTGTTCGAAGAGATGTATCTTAATTTTATTAACAAAAAATATCTTGTAACAAGCTATAAAGAGATGTATCTATTTAAGGCTTACTCCAAGAGATCTTTATGGTTTGTCCCGAACTCCTCTATAGTACTTATTGTGTCAACCATATGAGAGATATTGACACGTATAAAAAACTAATAATATTTATTGTATTTATTATTGTATTGTATGTGTCGCTCTTTCTCCTATTTGACATAACAAGTATTTAAAATGGTATTCCAAACTCGGACCCCAGGAGAATTATCTCTTGAAGACTCTCAATTCTTTCAAAATGCATGATTTTCATGTATACATTGATTAAATATCATAGAGTGCTTACATGAAAGGTTAATCCCATTTGAATTGTATTCTTCCATAAATATTTGAATCCATTCATCAAAAGGTGCTTTTATGAAAGGGTGCATTATTTCATGTCATTTCATGAAAGGTGACTCAATGGGAAAGGGTTGCTTCTCTTTAACCAAAAGGAATGTATATTGTTTATCTTTGTTAGCATATTAACCTATCGGATGACACTCTATAGGTAGTCAGTAATGCTCCGAATCAAAAACTATTTACCTATCAAACTATTTAGAAATGGTTCGCATGGCTTATATAAAGGCCTTATAATATTACAAGGAACTTTAGATAGACTAACTTGG
Source organism: Oxytropis ochrocephala (assembly GCA_020916435.1). Taxonomy (NCBI): domain Eukaryota; kingdom Viridiplantae; phylum Streptophyta; class Magnoliopsida; order Fabales; family Fabaceae; genus Oxytropis; species Oxytropis ochrocephala. Next base: position 30,674,812 of record CM037089.1, read on the forward strand.
GAAATTAGATTTTCTAAAAGGTAAGACCTAAAACAATCACATTTTAAAAATTTGAAATATGCCACACTTTGAACCTTAAATTTTTTAAACAAGTTAAACATAAAAGTATCTTGGTCTAGCTTTTGTTATTATGTTACTGGTGTGCAGTACTTACTGACGACTAATCTAAATCGGAGAACCTGACTTACCTCATCCAAGACTCGAATTTAATTAAGACCTTGAGATGATATCCGAACTCAATTACTGTTTGGACACCCTTAATTGTTGGTTTCTTGGCAGTCTAATATTCCCCACCTTTAATAGTGATTATATTAAGTATAGGCATGGCAACGGGGCGGGGCGGGGGCGAGTTTTACATCCCCCGTCCCCGCCCCTATCTTTATCGGGGTCGGGTTTGGCATCCCCCATCTCCGTCCCAAACGTGGACGGGTTCCCCGCGGGTACCCGTTTATGCTACAAATTATAGGAAAAACACAAAAACATATTGGCTTAAATATGTTTTTACCCCCTGCAAATATGGGGTGTTTTGCTTTTACCCCCTGCAATTTTATTTTTAAAAAAAACCCCTTGCAAAATCGACTTTTTTGGTTTTAGTCATTCTGTTAGATGGACGTTACAAAAACGTCTATGTGGCATTTTTTTAAATACGTTTTTACCCACTCGCAAATAGGGGTGTTTTGCTTTACCCCTGCAAAATTTTCCATTATCCTCTCCCCCACCTCACGTTTCATTCATCTCTCCACAAATTCCTCCATTATCCTCTCTCCCCCACCTCATCTCATCTCTATCTCTCACTTCTTATCACTATATTCTTCTCCATTAAACTCTTACTTCCACAATCAAATCCCTAATATTCAATGAACAAAATGGTCCAAACCTCAAACTTCATCCCTCTCTCTCTCTCTCTCTTTCTTCACCACCATTATTTCTTCTCATTCCAAATCTCAAACTAGAACTCATCTTCTCTTTCTCACGTAACTAGCACACACGGTTTAATTAAACCACACACATTTATTAAACCCATAAAACCTTGATTTTGAGATGAAGAACAAACCCTAAAAAAGTCGAATCGCAATAAAAGTTAATTACATGTTGTGCTCATGGTTCGCTGGTTACGTGTGTGAGAAGAGAGAGAGAGAGACGAAGAAGATGAGAAGATGGGTTACGGTTTGATATGGAAGCGTTGGTTTGTGTTGGAGATGGAAAAGTTGATTTGAGGTTGGGTGGAGTCTTGAGGAAGAAGAATGGGATTTACATTTTTTTGCAGAGGGTAAAAGCAAAACACTCCTATTTGCGGGGTAAAAACGTATTTAAAATGTTTACATAGACATTTTTGTAACGCCTATCTAATGAAGGACTAAAACCAAAAAGTTGATTTTGCAAGGGTTTTTTAAAAAAATTGCAGGGGGTAAAAGCAAAACACTCTATTTGCGAGAGGGTAAAAAAAACGTATTTAAGTCAAACATATTTATAATAATTAATAAAATAAAATCATAATAATTATACAATGATAAAATAAAGTTAAAAGTATTAAAATAGACTTTTCTATATGAAATAGATCAAAATTAAAAATAAACAAAATTTATGAAACAAAATGTATGAGTAAATACGCATAAGAAGTAGGAAAGCCATTGAATAAGAAGTAAGTTCGACAATTATTCATTAATCATGAGTATGAAAATTAAAACACAAAGTTACGAGCCTTTTAAGTAATCATGTGACTTTTAATTAGCCAATCGACAATTACATAACTCAATATCTCAGAAAGGAAAATATAATACCAATTGAATTAATTTTATATTAATGTATGTAAATATTGTATAATGTATGTATTTGATGATGAAAAGTTAAGGAAATTTTGTTAAATTGTTAGTTCTATATTAAGATAGGGTTGATTAAAGGTATGTTAGGGCATTTGTGAAAGATCAAATTTGAAAGTTATTAAACAATAAATAATAAATATTTAACATTTATAATTAATCTTTTATCTTGTTTTACTAAAAAATAATAAATTTCATTTTAAACAAGGTTAACACATCTTAAACTGATTACTCTAATAATAATAATAAATTTTAAAAGTCAGATTTGATAATTTAAATAAGAAACTATTTAACGTGTATCTAGATTTAATATATATACACAATAGTTGTATAAATATTTTACATCATTTACCAATTACAAATTGACACATCGTTAAAAATAAGTTAGTCAATTAATAATCACCTTATATGTCAACCACACCATGAATTTTTATTGGTCATGGTTATAAAAAGGTTTACGTTAATTGTGCGTAACAATTAAACTCACTAAATATTTTTGAAAACTTGCACATGTTAAATATTTCAATAATTGAACTAATATTTTAATCTCTTAATTTCACTTATGGACAATCTACCTACATAAAGAAACATTTAAAAATACAAAGGGTCCCTAGGTTCTAAAATATGGGGAATAAAGAATGAAAGAGCTATTTATTCCTCATGTCATATTCCAGTAAATGGGACACATAGGAAGGTAAAGGGAAGGACACTAGTGGAGTAAACAGACTAGAAAGCAAAGCCAATAAATTACATTTTGGCTTCTACATAGCACGCTTGGCCCCTTAAGTACTTTTTCACATGATATTATGAAAACAAAGTGCTTCTTTGTGGGTCTCTACTTTACTGTACTTTTAACCCTACATGAAAAAATTGTATTCTTTTTGGAGGTGTTGGGGCCTTATAATTGAGAAAAAGGACACACAAATATTGCTGTATATTGTCGTGCATGAAGATATATATACATTTTTATTTATTAGTATAGTTGTTGAGTTGGTGTATATATATATAGTTGGAATATTATATTCCAAAATCTAATAAACTACAATGATTAGATGATTGCAGATTGAAATTTTGTGGTACGGAAATCTTCATCCTGAATAATATTCTCTTCTCTCAATCACAGAAATCAAGTTATCATCAATCTGGCCATCAATGAATAAACTCAATTATTCACATAATTTATATTGGTATGGTTGTCTCATCATGGTTCCACAATATAAATATATAAAGAGAGGATTCATGAGTAAATTAAAAGGGAGCAAATATTTTTAAAGAAATCCACATAAGCAAAAAAGGCCAAGAGAGATTATTGCATTGGCTGTGTCAGAATCAACAAAGATGGTTTGCTTTATATTTAGCATTTTATAAGTTGGTGGGAAAAAATTAACAAAAGCATCACTTGAAACTAATCAACCATAAATTCTTGTGGAAAAAGTGTAGAGGAGGACCATGAGATCAACCATAGAATAGGATTAAGATCCTTAGGCTGGCCCTTACGTTTAGCTTTAATAAGTATATAAAGGAAATTTCACTTACAGAAATGTTTGGGGAGAGATTTTATTAGTTTAGAGCAAATTATCAAATTACTTTCTAAAAAAAATAATGTGAAGACTCGTTAAAACATTTTGATGCTAAGTCTCTTTAGGAAAAAATATCTAAAAACAGAGTACTCCCCCGTTTTCATTAAAAAAAAAGGAAAAAGAATGCGAGAGAGAGTCAGGTGGGCAGTGCACTAAAACCCTTAGGGAAAAAAATCATCGAAAATGCGAATATGGAAGACCTAACTTGTTATTGGCAAAGTCCTCTAAAACAAAACTAGGTAGTAAATTCCACCAATTGAAACCAAGACTAATAAAGTCATAATTAGCTAGTTTATCCGCACAATAATTTTCTTCTCGATGGATGTGAGAAATAAGGAAATTCATCCTATTGGTTATAGTGATACAATTGCGGTAGCTACTTTTAAGCCTCAAAGGAACCGAGGCAAATGACTTATATGCTGCCACTACAAGAGAAGAATCACACTCTATCCAAAGCTTGCACCACCCCCTCTCAAAATCGATTTCATTCGATTTCATAACTATAATATCTCGACTTCAAAAAAGGTAGCAATGCACACATAATTCGAGAAGCAACTCATGATTTGCCCACTCGAGTCACAAAACAAACCACCATAAGTCGCAGGACCAGGATTACCATGTGAATCCCCGTCAGAGTTGCATCTAACCCACAGAAAAGGGCAATTGGGGAAGATAGAGTTGCTTAAGAATAAGGGGATGGAGAAATATGGGTGGGTTTGTATTTGGGTTTGAGGTTGGTGGGTTGGGAACTGATTGAGTGGTAATGAAAGGGAATATAGACTCATGAAAAACCATGTGTCTAGAGAGAGGCATCTGGCAAAAGAGATAATATGAAGGCATATGGCAAAAGAAATCAAAACATTATTGAAGCGAACATGATTCCTTTCATACCAAATAGCCCAAATAATGTGAACAATGACAAAAAGAACCATATCAATATCTTAGAGCTTCAAGCTTTTTCACAAACGCTACGTACTACAAGAATGCTATTAACATCACTAGATATATTAAGAAGATCCCCTAACCAATGCCAAAATTTGGATGCAAAATCATAGTGCAAGAAAATGTGATCAGCAGTCTCACTATTATTTCCACACATGCTACATAGATACCATCGTGCAACCTCGAGTTTTCAGATTCTCATTAGTGGGCATTTTCTTATGGATAAGTCTCCACAGTGGAAACTACTTGGAGTGGGTAATGGCTTGACTCCATATAAATTTACCCTAATTGAACGAGGAACCAGACAGGTTGAGATAAAGATAAGCATATTTGAGATCACTAAGGATTGAAATTTAACAGTCATTTAAAAATCCGAGTATATATATGAATTACATCTCTTTTTTATTTTTCATTAAGTTATTTTAATTCGATGTGTGACTAACAACTCGCACGTGAATTTTCAATATTCGAGAGTTCAAGATATTTTTTTTATCCATCTATGTGTGTGACTCCCGTTGATCCACGTAGAATAGAATAAAAAAAAAAAACGTTGTTTAAAAACACATCATTATGATGAGATTTTTGTAAGTTTCTTTTCAAGCAAGTGTCTCTTAGAAACTTTATAAAAGTAAACTCTAGATTAATCAATCACCATATAGACATATATTTTACACTATATAAACCATACACAAGAGGTGCAACTACAAACCAACAAAGAAAGCTAATAATACCACAACAAAAATGGCCTATATTGGTGCTACCATGAGCAATGGTGTAACCACAGTAGATTGTCAAAAAGAAGTTCGATCATGGAGACTTCTACGTTCCCTCATAGAACTCCTAATCCCAACTTGCAATTGCACCTTAGTAGAAGAAAACCAAGATACAAAACCCAAAAAATATTTCCAAAACTACCCCTCATCACCACTCATATCCTCAACTACAATCACTGGCACTATACTTGGATATCGCAAAGGAAAGGTAAGTTTTTGCATCCAATCAAATGCTAACTCAACAAACCCTATTCTCTTTCTTGAACTAGCTATCCCCACAAGTGTATTAGCAAAGGAAATGAGAGGAGGAACACTTAGAATTGTGCTAGAGAGTAAATCTTGTGACATCAATGAGAATGAGAATGAGAATTTGTTGTTTTCAACGGCTTTGTGGACTATGTATTGTAATGGAAGGAAAGTTGGGTATGCTGTTAAACGTAGACCTTCAAAAAGTGATTTTGAAGCGTTGAAGTTGATGAAATCAGTTGCTGTGGGTACTGGTGTTATAAATGAGCTTATGTATCTAAGAGCTAATTTTCAAAGGGTTCGTGCTTCTTCTAAATCTAACTGTGAATCTTTTCATTTGATTGATCCTGAAGGTACCATTGGTCAAGAACTCAGTATTTTCTTTTTTCGATCAAAGTGATATCGGTGATGTTCAAGAAGGTGGGTAGATGCGTGTACACAAGCTAGATTATATGAACGATATTTTAATTATCGGAAAAAAAATATTAACTACCTTTTTTTGAGCTGTGCCTAGCAATCACAATGGCATGGCTTTATCCTATATGGTGAATAGTTTTTGTTAGTTAGTTTCTTTTTTTTCTTGGTTGGGAGAGAGCATGGCCAAGCCTAGCTATAGGCTTTTTTTTCACTCTCTTCTATTGGAAAATAAGAAATGTTTGGTTTAATTTTTTTTTTGTTTGGTTATGTTATGTACCTATTTTTGTATGAATGAATACCATTACCAATTACCAACTTTCCTTGTCTTCTAATTTGTGTATTTGTTTCTTTATGAGTTTCTGTCATTTTCATTTAATTTGCTTTTCCACCTGAAAACAAAATATCAATTCATCTTTGATGATAAATAGTATTTTCCGTTAAATTTATTAAGCAATATTTAATCATAGTTTTGTAATGTTTATACAAAACACAAATTATTAAGTTTTTAGAACAAACATGGAGAATAATGAGACATTATTTTTACAAATATTCAACCAATATTTAATGTTTTAGAGAGAAATACAAATAAATAAAAATATCATCATGTAAGTTAGGGTCGGACTAGTATTGATCTGAGCCCACATGCATGGAGCTTGGAGAAGATCACAAAGATAAAGACCAAAAAGAGTCAACAAGAATTCAAGGGAATATACTTCAATGAGTTTTTTTTGTACCCCCACCAAATCCCCATATACCCCCACATAATAGAGAAACCCCAAAATACCCTTGACAAAACGTTTTTTTTAAAACTAAAACCAATCGTATATACACCTGGGGGGTGTATATATGACCCTATGTTATAAGGCATCGTATATACACCCCCAAGGCGTGTATACGATTGATGTGGGGGCTGGCCAATCGTATATATGTCTGGGGGGTGTATATCGTATATACACCCCCTAAGGTGTATATACGATTGGTATGGTATTTTTTTTAAGTCAAATAAAATTAAGTAAGGCCTGAAAATAGGTTTAATGTGTAGTTCGTTAACACGTGACGATGTTAGACGTCGAACTAATAATTTAGGCTAAAAAATCGGTTTTCGGGCAACTTACTCCAATCGTAATGTAACCACAGCCATTAAATCCGAAAAAAAAATCAAGGATCATGACTCCCCTAAAAGGGACTTCTTACGGGACTACAACCTCAAAATCCCAAATTCCATCGTTTACTTAGGAATTTTTTTAATTTTTCATAGTCTCCAAAAAATCTAAAAAAAATTGCATATCCTTATTTTGGTTTTGTTAGATTTTTAGTGGTGTTTTTATAATTTTTTAGACTAGTTTTGACTATTTAACGAATTTTTAATAGTCTTTTTATAACACTTTTAAAAACAAATTAATATTAAAAAAATTAAAAAAGCATCGTATATACCATTTGGGGGGTGTATATACGACCCCATAATTTGGCCATCGTATATACACCCCCAAATGGTATATACGATGGAGTATATACGATTTGAGGGGGGGTATATACGACCCCCATATTTTTATTTTTATTTGGAGCTGCAGGATTTTTTGGAATTTTTAGATTTGTTAAGAGTATTTTGGTCTTTACGCAGGGCACGTGGGGGTATGAAAAAAACACCCTTACTTCAATATGTTCAACCTAATCATTATGAAAAGAGCCCATTGAACGTGACCATGTAAATAATATGGAATTTCTAGATGACCAACTCTAGTGTTTCCTATGCTTTGTTTTTCTTTCAATAAGTCTACGATATAAATACTTGAAACCCTAGTGTAATCTTAGAACTTTGGTGAATGGAATTCACTCTTACATTTTGAGCAAGAGAGTCTCCTAATACCTAGCTAAGAGAGTGGTGAGAGGCTAGTTGCTAGTGTGTAGGTGAATGTTCATCATGGATTCTCCAAGGTATCTTGAGATAAGAACCTTGGGCACACAACCTAAAGGCTAGGAGAGCTCAAAGATAGTGTTGTCCTTATCATCTTCTCAAGGAAGAAGTGGTGGACTTCCTTCTCCATTTCCATTTCTATCTTCTCCACATTTTGCATTATTCCTTTTCAAGTAAGTTTGTGTTTTTGATTTTGTGTAGTTGATGTTCATCATCTTTTGTTGTGTGGGATAATTGTTGAAATGCCAATTTTCAAGATCCTAAACTTATAGATCTCCTTTAGATCTTATCAAGTATGGCCCAAACCAGCGTCACCTTGGATGACTGAAGGTTCTAACGTAACAAGTGTAAACACTTTCCGGAAACTTAACTTCTAAGATACCTTGGACTTGTTTATTTTTCTCAGTTCTAACGTCTATAAATTAAGATTTTGGAAGTTCAATTTAATTAAAATCTGGAAATTTAGTTTCTGGATGCCTAATTTCTAGATGCCTAATTGAGCTTCCAGTTGTATAACTGAACTACACTTCCAAAAACTTAATTTCAAGACGTGTGCATTAGAAGTGAACAAAAACCGAAGGGAAAAACATTAGTTTGCAATCCGGTGTTCCGAAAACTAAGATTCTTGAAAGCACTGGACTTTTTATTTTCATCTCTGTGGACTCACAGTGGTTGTAAAGTGGAAAGACAATGACGCAACGGTTTCACAATAGAGGTGGCACGACAGAGCGGCAGGGACTTAGTGGGTGGGGGTGTCAATGGCTCACTTTGGGGTTGGGGGTGGGTTGTTTCGGTTGTTTGAGTGTGTTTGCGAAGGGTCAAGTGTGTGGGTTAGGGAACGATTAATAATTAATGCATAAATGACAGATTCTTCTTATTAGTTTATATACTACGATTAAGCAATGTAAGAGATATTGTATCCCTGCATAGAGAATTCAATTTTAGAGATCCATGATGATTAAAACATTTCGCCATCCTCATTGATGCTTGAAAGATGTTGATTTTATTCTGGAAAAGTAGAGGGGAAGTGGAAGTTTTTTTTAAAAAAATAAAATAAAATTAGGGTCTAATCCCATGCATGAGTTGTTTCAGATTCCCTTGTCGTCTGATTTTATTTTATTTTTTGAATGATCACTTTCCTCTGGCTTGTTTAAGACCACATGTTAGACAAGCTACAAGGCAGTGGAGCAGTACCCTCTTTGGAGGTGCTGTAGGAAAAGGGCTGTGCTTTCCCCACACCCCCCCCTACTTATTCACACCCCATCAAAATTTTAATTCCAAAATTACCCCTTCAAAAAAACAAAAAAAAGCCACACCCCTCCCCCCTTCTCACTTTCCCTCGTCTCTCATTCTCCCCTCCCCTCCTACGAACCCTAAACCTTTCTTTCCCTCTCACTCACATTCTCCCAACTCACTCAATCTCACTCAATCTCGCACTCAATCTTCTCCACCAACACTCTCAAGAGCACCTGGGTTATTTTCGCCTCCTTTCACTCTCTCTATTCGTTCCATTTTCTTCAAGGTATCCCTCTCCCCCTACGCTCCATTCTGGTTTTTTTTTTTCTGAAACGCTGAGTTGTTCGAACGAGCACCCTCGAACACGTGAAAATGAAGGTGTTCGAATGAGGTTGTCGCGAACACGCTTCAACAACCTCATTCGAACCGTTATAATTTGTAATCGAAAGCAATTGTTCGAGCGGGGTTGTCTGAACCGATTCGCATGTGGCCGCTCGAGCGATCGTTTGACGATGAACTTTGTCGACCTTTATTCTGCTTTTGTTCTGTTAATTTGATTTAATTGGTTCTCGCTTGATTGTTGTTTTGAGATATGGTGAGGAGCGAGAGGTGGTCATGCAAAAAACCATCCGAGCGAGCCGGTCACCCACCTCCTACGGTTTCAAACCGCAAAAGGAGGAAGAAGCCGTGAACCCTCCCGAGCTAGGGGTCGTGCCGGGGGTAGGGGTAGGGTTGATGTTCCTCCTCCCCACTTCCGGAGGATATTGGGCGGGATATTGAGCGTGATGCTCAATTTCCGCTTTATGAGTTAGCCGCCCTTCATCTGCTAGGCCTTCGTGCGCTGGGCCTTCATCTGCCGCTAGGCCTTCATCCGCTGCTAGGCCTTCATCTTCTAGGCATCACGAGGAGGAGGCTGCGAGCCTCGTGAGGAGGAGGTTCTTTGAGCCTCGGGAGGTCGCTGCTTTATTAGGCGACATTCCCATTTCTGGTGGACCGTAAGATGGTTCTGTCTTTTGCCACATCACGGGGCACATATCCTCACCGATTTTTATTACGCGGTAACTTATTATTTTATAGTTGGTATTTGTAAATTTGTTTAATATGTTGTAGAATGTTTTTGCTTATTGTGTCATTTCTAAATGCGAGTTCGTGGGATTTACAAACAATCCCACATGGACTCATTGACGACGTTGTTTCATGTGCGATTAGGGACACTCGACGGCTTCGTGGTTGGTTCCCTTGGTTGGGCTTAGTTTCCCCATTCTCCAGAAGTGGTCAGCGAACGCATTCATAGGCGTTGGCGGCCGGATACATCATCATTCCACCTTCCCGTGGGTGAGATGAGCATCACCCTTGATGATGTATCCCACCGCCGCACATCCCCATTCTTGGCGGGTTCTATGACATGCCGTGGACTACATGGCGGGAGAGCATTCTTTGGTTGATCGTTTGGGTGCCACACCGAGAGATGCACGGTACCAGGACTTCGGGCGTGGGGCATGTCTGTTGGGCTTGTATGGGTGAGGATGGGGTCTACCACCCACCATAGCGCGAGGGAGGTGGGACCATCTTTGCTAGGGCCTACATGTCATATCTTTTAGGTTGCACCTTGTTTGTTGACAAGTCGAGCAACAAGGTTAAGCTTGGCTACCTTGGTATCTTGATTGATTTGGAGGCCGTTGGAGACTATTCTTTGGGGGCCATGGCCCCGCCCATCTCTATGATCACCAAGGATGCTACAAGGAAGAAGAAGCGAAGAAGATTGCTTTGGTCATCTTCCTTTACTTCGTATATAAAACATATTCTTTACTTTTAAGTTTGCTTTAGGGTTACTTTTAGATTAATAATCAACCAATTATATGTTCATTACAGGCTTGGATCTTTGAGCACTTCCAGTGCAAACTTTTCCTCTTGGGTGGAGCACCCAGTATGATGAGAGTACCCCACGGGCGAAGAAATGGTTGTGCGATGATGGCCACAGGGCCATCAAGTCACTGAACCATCGATTATGCCTTGGCCGGCCACACCGTGAGGAGGTGACACAGGACCCCTACACACCCCATGGCGGCGGTGAGACCGCTGTGGGCCGCCGGTTCGGAGGTTCATTCGAGTGGTGGGCGCATGATGCGCTATTTTCCGGATCGAGTGCTCGAGACGGTTTGGGCGGATGCAAAGCACATTCCGAGGATCCCGGACTCCTCATGTGGGCGTTTGTACCCTATCCAAGTGTGACGAGATGTGGACACACTTCGAGGACTACTTGGTGGCGCGGGGCCTCTCACGTGTCTTGGACTCGTCAAACACGGTCTGCCGCTACTTTCCATGGTACTCTGTGGTCTCACATCCCTTTCTCTTCCCGAGCATTATCGCACTTGGAGATGAGCACGATGTCGATGTGGTGCGTGTCTTTTATGTTAATTGCATTGATAATGTTTCTTAATATTCTATTTATTTTAATAATAATGTTATGTTATTTGGTTGTGAGATGCTACGGTGATTGATTGATTTGTTGATGACATTGATCGGGCCATCGATGATCATGTCCCGGAGCGGTCGGGACCATGTTTCAAATGCATCAAGAGGTCGCTCAACCCCTTCCGTGGGTTTAGGAGGAGGTTTGGGAATGTGTATGAGAGGAGGAGAGGCGCAACACCCAATGGGATATGTCTTAGGAGGATATTTGTTTACTTTTTTGTATAATTTAACAACTTTGTTTCATTTGGTTTTTAATTTGAAATTCCCTTTACTTTTAACATAAATTTAATTGTCATTACAAAATACGAAATACATGAAAACTAAATACGAAATACATGAAAACCAAATACGAAATACATGAAAACCAAATACGAAATACATCAACAGAAAAAACATAATACAACTTAGTTCTACTTAGAACTACTACTACTACCTCTAATACTACTACAGAGTTCTTGAGAGATTCTTCCGCTTTTTTACGAACAATTCGAGATAAGGTTCAATGACACCTTGGAATTCTTCATGTTTCTCAAACATTTGACGAACGTCTTCGTCATTCTTGAGACGCTTAAGGCACTTCTGGAATACGATTACGTGGGTTCCACCTGTGGACGTAGGGGAGTGACATTCGATTTTTTTTATTTCTTGCTGAACACCATCTAGTTTCACATTTTTTATTACTTTTTCTTTCAATTCTGCGAATGTGATGTTGTTCTTAAGCATGAAATTTTTAGTTTTGGATCCATGACTATGAATCAACAGACCAGAATGGTCGTTCAATGATTGTAAGTCATCTCATACTCAACTTTACGTGTGCGTAAGTATGGGTTGTTGTGGTGCGGGTGGTGGTGGTTGAAGAAGATGCATGACCTCTTCTGCAGATTCGTATTGTGTCCACGTACAACTCTAAGATCTGTCCGCCCATCTAACGTTAGCTAGATGTTCCATCATTGCGCGGACGTCGTCGTCATTTCGGATCTCCATGATCGAATCTTTGGGCGATCATCATCTCTACAATTGAACTTTTTGAAACGTATACGCTCCACGTCTTTACGCCACGCTCCTCTGCGGGCGAATCTTCCTCTCGACCTTTTCCTTCATTTGGCGAAGGTGATGTCCTTACTCATTCTGCGAGAAGACATGGTTAGGACAACGAAACCACGGCACCATGTTCGTCGGTGGTAGACAATCCCATTGTGGTGAAGAAATTTCATTAGGAATTTGTCGTTTAGTCTTGGGTTGAGCACAATTGCCATTCCATTTCAATTTGGGTTGGGAAGAAGGAGAGAAGGTTTTGGTGAAGAAGCGGTGGGTTGGGAAGAAGGAGAGAAGGTTTTGGTGAAGAAGCGATTAGGGTTTGGTGAAGAAGGTCCGAGGATGTGAACCCCTTTTATAATAGGCGTGGTGAAATGTCGGTAGCTCATTTCATTTTTAGATCACGATCCGAGCCGTTTAAATTCTATCCGTTCGTGCACATTTTCCAAAGTGATTTACATCCACTCCTTTATCTCGACACATTTGGTGATTGTAAACCGCTGATTAAAACCGCTTGGTGGAATCGAGGCGTCCCAATGATCGTCTTGTTGCGCAGCAATTACTCGCAACACTTGTTCGAACGACATCATTCGACCATGTTCGAAAGACCACAATCGAACCTCGTTCGTATGACCTATTCGAACAGTGTGAAAAACGCCAGCGGTGTCTGTCCATATTTAACACACTCGAACGAACTTCGTTCGAACTCATTCAAGCCCCGTGTTGAGCAGTGAAAATTTCTCGAAAAAATAGGTCTTTTGGTCTTTTCACACCCTTATGGGGTGTGTTTAGAGTAGGAGGGGGTGTGGGAAAAGCAATAGCCTAGGAAAAAAGTGCAGGGCCAGTCCCATCTTTTATCAGCCCAATCCAATGTAAAGTTCCATGATTGATACAGACCCATATGGGCCGGAAGGCCCAGCTAATCCTATTTGACAATGCTAGCTGTGGCCTGTGGGTGCTGCCAATAGAAAGATTTCCTTGGATGGTAGACTTAACACACTGACTTATAAAATTGACTTTGAATATCAACCAAACAAAACTTCTCAGTTTTATTTGCATGAAAATGCTGCTACTAAACAAAATCTACAGTACGCACAAATTTTGCCTTTTGCATGTTGAGAGTATTTGTTACATGAAAAAAATTACCATGAAACAACTGCATCAAATATGCTTCATTCCAGGTAAAAGTTTTGTCACAAAAACTTAAGAAAAAACCAGGTGCATGCCAATCCTAACAATCTTAAAGTGTTTAAGTTCTGTTTGCTGGGTGAGTTTCCTGCAAAAACAAATAGGTGGATTTAAATATCAAAAAATATATTACCAACAGTGTGCCATCAAATCTATACTCTTTACCTAATTGAAGATAGTTGTTCCTAATGTTCCATTCCAAATCCCAGTGTTCCCTATCATTTTTTAGTGTCCAATAACACCAACCAAACGAAGCTGCATTATATACATCTAACTGTGCTTTTCCAAAGTCTTGATAATCTTTTTGGGATCCATTTGTCATGCTCCACTCATTCACCCACTCTCCTGAAATCAAAACATTTTCAACTTAAGAAAAACAAGACTCCGCAACCGCAAGAAGAAAACAAGGTTTTACAAATTCAGACAAAGTGTATGTATGCATACAAGCCTTTTTTTCCCATAACTGTGAAGCATCTAATGCACTGTCAAAGAAACAGAAAGGAGAGTTGTCTTACCAATAAAAATGAGTGGGCCATTTGAATTATTCAAGGATTGCAACAGACCTTCTCGGCTTTTGATATGTATTGTATGTTATCGACAGCGCTCATATTAACAAAAAATGTGTCAAAGAGATTGTAGAAATGCAAATCCAAAACTACATTGTCAGATCCTATGTTGGTATGATAAAGTTCCAAAGGATCTGCAATGCCAATTCTCTGGCACATTATCACATAAGCAGATGATGAGTAATTTCGAACAATTTGGTAGCCCTGCTTATAATAGGATGTTAAAATATCTAATGAAACTGTGGCAGCAGATGGTTCATTCAAAAGCTCAATTCCTAGCAAGGCAGGATGTCTTGCATATCTGCAAATCAATATTCTAGGGTGCATTGGAAGTTGTTTATTTAATAATGAGAACAATTTATCCAAATATATTTGCACATTGAAAACATTACCTAGAAATTAAAAATTCAATAACATGTAACGACTTTGATATGTGATCCGGAGAAGTCGACCAGCCTGTAAATCCATCTCTGCTTGCACTATGTTCCATCCCATTTTGGGAACCAGGAGCAGCATGAAGGTCAATTATGCATTTTATATCATATTCTCTGCAACAACACAATAATTAGGCATGTCGTTCAAACCCAAAGCTTCAACTGTGCCAAAAACCTTGAAGATAGAAAGTAAAACCTACTGTGCCCATGAAAAAGCATTATCTAGAGCTTCGAGACTTCCTCCAATAAATGGATTTGGAGGATCAGGTTCAAAAGCAATCCACCACCCAACAGGTATCCTCACAGCATTTATTCCATGTTCATATAGAAATTTGAAATCCTCTCTTGTAATAAAGCTATTTCTATGTCTCTGCAGTTACAGAATGGGATAGTCATAAAAGATATTTAGTGGAAAAATAAACAATGTCCAACAAACGGCGCAATCACACAACTAGATAATTATATACGGGTTTATAATATAAGATTTTAAAAGGTGTGATGTAGATGATTGTCAATGTTTGAAGTGCGAACATAGTTAAGATGTCTTGTAGTATAATGATGCCTTTGCATGTTATTTTGTTTTAAGAAAACTGTATAAGATTTTACCCTAAGAACTTCTTTTGCATGATAATGCCCGTATCCATTGGCTAGCTGGTAATCTCCATGTAGGTTATTTGAAACAATTGTCATTTCGAAAGTGGCAGAATTATCATCCCATCCTGGTGCACCTGGATAATCCGCAGTTAGCTGATCACCTGTTGTAGCCTATAAATATAGTGGAAAAACCAATCACCTGAATCTGTTAAAGTGTAATATCCAACACGGTTTGACATAATAAAGGAGTAAAACAAGTTTTTATGACAAAAGAATCCTGCGCAAACACAGCTTATATTTTACATGCAACCAAATGACTCAGAAAGCAAAAGGATAATACCTGCAGGTAGGACCCATTCTTTATCTTTATATGAATCCTATTTTTCTCATTTCGCTCAACTTCAAATGTCTCTGATGTTGAAGCTGATTTTGCTGTTGCGGAAAGAGTGCAACCTCCACCATCACATGTAAGAAATTGGCCTTGAGTGGTACGGAATTGAAATTCTGATTCGGATACTCTCCATAACTACCACAGAAAAAAAAAGATAGTCATTCTATAAAACTTCAACTCCTTAACACATCGCTTTAACAACTTCAAACTTTACTATCATTATGCATGAAGTCTTGCTAAACTACTAGTGCATGTCATATTTATCCAATTGAGCGTGAGAAAAAAACCGTAAATCTCACCCTCCAAGATATAGTTTCTGGTGAGAAGATGGTGAAAAGGAGGAAAAAGAGATGCAACTCAGAACTAGAGCCACAACAGAGAGATTTTTTATACCCGCGATTAACCGATTAAGACTTGAGCTTGAGGCAAGCTCTACAGTCAATCTAAAATGAAGCCTACAATTCCAATTTCTTCTAAAGCAACTATTATCATCAGAGTCTGGGAACATTTGTCTTACCTACTGTATTATAAGAAGTAACTGAAAATGAAACTAAAGAGTAGAAGGTGATACCATTATTTAGATCGCACTTTTTTATATTGCTACAAAAGATAATATGTCATGTTTGAATTCAACCTTTTGGTTAACTATAATATACTCAAACTACTAACTACCAGTAGCAATGTAAAGCAGAATGTATTAGGCAATAAAAGAGAATGAAGTGTGTCAAATGATAGAGTGGACTCTGTCATCTATGACAAGGAATTGTTAGTTGTTTTGAAACAAAAGAAGCCCATTACATTGAGCTGTTGTTTGATTATTCACTACAGCAACGACCATCATTTATGAAACATTCCTAAACGTTCTATTTCGCTAACTGCTGCTCATTTGAAATTTAAGTTTTAATTTCACTTTCTTTAATCTGAAAAGTTGTTCTTCATGGCTGTGTCCCGGTAAACAGAAGGTCTACTTATTCAACCAACATTAGCTTAAGAGAGTGTATAGGAAAGCAGTAGCTCACTGCCACCTCACGTTTATTGCCATTTTTTCGTGCATCTTCAGAAGCTACAAATAGTGGCTTTTACATTGCCGTGGTCTCTAGTCGCGATTTTAGTGAGTTGGCCGGCAATCCAAACACTCACTAAATGGTTTCAAATTTGTTAGTATTTTAGTAGTTTGTCAGAGTAGGCCACCTTAGTTCCAATATGGTCACCCTTGCCAGGAAAAATCAGTATGGCACAGAATACTTCCAATTTGAATCACATTCAAGTTCACATATTAATACTGATATCCATTCAGAAATTGGATTGATTTATATAACTAAATCAAATATAGCTTCAAAGGGAATTTTAATGTAAATGCATGTCAGTGTATTTAGTGTGATATGATGATGACAAATCGACAAACATCATGTCTACTCAAAGGATCTATAATCAACTCAGATACATTGCAATTTGCAACATATAATGGTGGATACAAAATTAAAACAAGAACAAAATTGCCATCTTACCTTGAATGTTTCCCATGAAGATGGATCATCCCTGTCAACTGTCACATTCATTCCTCCTCCATTCTCCGCGGATACATACTTCTGCAATGTCAGTGACTTAAACTGTACCTCTGTCCCATCCTGCATGATTTCATACCATTATCAACACACTTATCAGCAAAATAAGTCACTGAAACCCCAATATAATGAAAAAATTTAGAGGAAACAACTTACAAGCATGTCTCCATTGGAAATGCCATCAAACAATGAAGGTTTGATCCAACCTTCAATAACCAACCACCCTCCTAAGTTCACACCTCTAACTTTAGAACCCTTAAGCAACCCCTCCACTTGAACAATACAAGGCCATTCAATTCAACACAAGAAGCAAAGCAAGTAAGATATTTGGTTCATAACATTGTCATTGAAGAATTTGAAGTTGAACAAAATTTTACCTTACCAGAATACACTGCAGAAGTGATGAGATAACAACACAGTAAGAATGTGCATGCCCGTTTGGTTAAAACAAGTCCCATCAAGAATGCGGACTTCAAAAGCACCCAGAAATCAAAAATACAAAATCCATTAAAGGAAGAAGATAATCCCCAATTAAAAATGCGGTGAATTTATTGCTATTCCTTCCTTATCACAAAGTTAATACCAAATTCAAGTTTGTGGACAAACATGGGAAGGTGATTGGGTTTTGGGATTGCTTGCTTCTCTCAATTCCTCAGTTAATTGAAGAAAAGTGGTCAAAAAAATAATGTTTCAGTTATGTTGCAAACCGTAGCCAATGAAATAAAGATGGAAGGAATATCAAAGACTCACCAATCACCCCATTTTTAAGTTTAGAACCTTGTTGAGGGGGGAAAAGTGAAGAGAATAAAGGGAAGGGGAAAAGCGTTCACACTGTTTGTAAACTGAAAAGGGGAACTTTGACTGTGGGGTTCTTCCGGTATTAAATTGTAATTAATTGATTGATTAATGGCTAAAAAGCATTTTTAAAGTCATGCAAAATGTCAAGAAATCAGGTTTAGTCATATGCATTCCAAATTTTTAAAATAGTCCTCGCAATTAGTAAACGTTACTACTTTAGTCTCTGCTTTTTTTTACTCTTAAAAAGGAGGACTAAACCTGGATTTTCTCGACATTCATATGACTAAAAGACATTTTAAATGGAATTGCGAGGACTAAAGTAGTAATAAAGAGGACTAAAGTAGTAACGCTTACTAATTGCGGGGACTATTTTAAAAATTTTGGAATTGCAGGGACTAAACTGGATTTTCTTAATATTTGCGGGGACTAAAAGTACCTTTTAGCCTTGATTAATTAATTAAGATCAGAGATTTCATTATCATTGGTTGGACTTGGAGGAGAAAAATAATAGAAACAATTAGGAAAGACTTTTTTTTTTGGACAGAAGGAAAGACTTGATCTTGTCAAAGTTTGTTATAGCAGATAGCTCAAAATTGATAAATTTATTTTAGGTGTTTGGTATCACTGGTTTATAGTATTTTGTCACTATTTTATAACATTTTTCGAAACGTTACTTGAAGTAGTGTTTGAACTTATAGCTTATAGCGTTTCATTTTTTCTCTCATTTTTTCCTTATTATTTTAATTAAACTCCTCATTATCTTCCATTAAATGAATCTTCTCTCTCATCTTTTAGAATTAATTACGAATGTTCATTTATATCATTTTATATTTATAAGTTAGATCAACCCCTAATTTTACCAAACAATTTAAATTTAATCCGCTAGTTTATCTATCACGCTATATCTCGCTATAAAGCTATATTATTTGTTATCAACTAGTTTATTTGTTATCGCCATTTTTGCCAAAGGGGCCTAGGTGAAATGCAAGGCTATGTTAAAGAGTAGTACATGCTTTTTTTAATTACTAGTTACTCTAGATAGTACATGACGTTTAAGGCTTTCTAAACTTTAGATAATTGTAGTTGAATCTTATTGCCATTTGCTTATCACTATTTTCGACATTAGCAAAAACTGTAGTGAAATTGAAAGGCAAAGGAAGCAAGACAACCACAAAGAAATCTTCCCCAAAAGCCAAGAAGACAATTGAAACAAGTCCTACTCCAAAACTCACCCCAAAAAAGGTATGTTGCTATCCACTTATTTCACGTTTTTTTTTAAGTATGACCTCTAGATCACGTCGAAAATTTCCTTCTCCCAGAAAATAACCAAAGTGCCAAGCCTTCTTCAGAAGACCAAAGTTAAAGGGAAATTAATCATCTCTTCCAGTTCTGAGGTAATATATATAAACCTCATCAGTCTGTCAAAACTTTTTTCAAACTTATCACTTGCTTTGTGATATCATTTTACTATAAACTGAACTCTCTCTTCAGGACACTGAAAGTGATGGAGACAATGTTCCTCTTATACAAAGATCAAGAAAAAGAGCCTTACTTGATCCTCAAAGGGCAACAAAAGGCATTATTATTAACGAACCTTCTGAATTCCAGCTTTCTCCTCCAGTCAAAAAGCTTAAGGTAAATATTCTTTCGAATTTATCTTGAACCTCTTTCGTTTTACCACTTTCCAATTTCGACATTACTAATATAATTTAATGTACACAGTAGACAAACAACTCGTTGTCACTCCCGCCAATAAACTTTGACCAAGTTGCAAAGACGAGAATTTTCTTCAGTAAGACCTTCTTTGCCTTCATCGCCATCCGGTGTAGTTCTTTGAGGAACTCCCAAGAAATTATCGAACCCGAAGCTTACAATTGTTGATGCAACCATCCCAAATGTTGATGGCATCGAACAAGAGGCTTTGTTGAAGAAAATACCAAGCTTTGGGACCCAAAGATCCGTAAAAGCAAGGACAATAAGCGTAAGCCATTCTCAAGAAGCGACTTTGACGGGCTTTCCATGACCGACTCAAGGAGAAGGGAGAATTTATAAGGAATGAACTCGAAAACCAAGATGCTTCGCCAAAGAATCGACCAACAAGTGATGTCGTGACAAAGAGTTGTCCGAATCAAAAAGAAAGATCCTTTGGCGACTTTGAAGATTATGTTGAGTCTTCAAAGTTCGTCGACACATTTGGTTTGCAGCTCTTCAAACACTTCTCTTAGTTCTATCAACCAGAGTCGATGAATGCCTACTTCACAATTGAAGGCTAAAATACTGAGGGAGATCTTGTGGCGAAAATTGAACAAGACCCTTCTGAGTATTTCAAATCAAATCACTCATTCGTAAAATGACCAAGTCGATCCTCCTCAAAATCTCCTCACCTTCTTTATTGAGTTCACCCTCTCTTCGAGCAACTCGTCTTTCTAACCAAACAACGATCCAACATTCTCACGCAGAAAAGATCGTGAAAATCACCTTCGTGAGAAAGAACTTGTCTCTCTTAAGGTCGCTCGAGATGATATCGAAGCTCTCTTGCACAAGCGTAAAAGGACAAGAAAGAGATTGCTGAGTGGGATGTGAAAATCACACGCTATATCGAAGAGATAAAAATCATTCAAGCCAAATTGTCAAGTGCTAAGTATCAGAAAGGTTTGGTCCAAGAAAGGATGGGGACTTCTTCTTCGTCGAACACAAAGAACTAAAGCGCTTGATGACCATAGAACATTTGGAAAAAGCCAATCAACATCAAGTTACCCTTGCTCAGCTCGACATAGACCTAAACCTTGTTGAGACTTCCATTTCTTTAAGTGCTAGTGTTCTTGAGAGGCTTAAAACCTCTTTGAAGAACCTTTAATATTCTGTAATAGCTTTAGAAATCTTACAATGGTTATGCAATTTCGATTTTGCATCACACATTACCATTTTGAACAAATTTCATTTATCTATGTTTGTTCGATTCTTATCTCAGTTAACATTGGCTTATACCGTTTTAAGTATTTGCCATTTATTCTAAATATTTTGTTTTCGTCACCTAACTCTTCGATTTCATAAGCACCATTCGAAAAGCATTGCAATACGCGAAATGGGCCTTCCCACCCTGGTGACCACTTGCCTAAGACTCTATCTTTTTTGTCCATAGGCAACAGGACTTTCCACACTAACTCTCCTTCCTCAAAGGTTTTTAACTTAACCTTTTTGTTATAGGCTTTAGCTACTCTCTCTTCTCATCGAATAAGCATTTCTAAAGCCAACAACCTTTCTTCGCCTAAATCAACCAATTCATCAATCATCATATTCCAATAATGATCGGGCGGATTTCCCATCGTCTCTCGAATTCTTGTTGATTGTAAACAAATTTCAACAGGCAACACTGCATCATGTCCAAATGTTAGCCTATAAGGAGTAGTGTTGATAGATTCTTTAGGTGAAGTTCGACAAGCCCACAATGCTTGATCAAGAGTACTATGCCAATTTTTGGGTTTTCGTCCAACATGTTTTTTAATCAAATTAATAATGATTTTTTTGGCAGCTTCTACCTGACCATTGGCTTGTGCGTAGTATGGTGTTGAAGTTAATAACTTAAAACCAATTTCAGAAGCAAACTCTACCATTTTTCGACCAGTAAAAACAGTACCTTGGTCTGTAGTAATGGTTTCTGGAATCCCATATCTATAAATGATATGATTTTGGATAAACTTTATTACTGCTTCTTGATCAACATTGGCTAAAAGTATTGCTTCTACCCACTTAGTGAAGTAATCAATTCCTACAAGGATATATCTATGACCTTTTGATGAAGTTGGTTTTATTTCCCCAATCACATCTAAAGCCCATCTTCTAAATGACCAAGGTTTAACTATGGAATGTAACTCATTCGCAGGCACATGTTGTATTCCAAAGATGCTTTTGGCATTCTTGACAACCTTTAGCAAACTCTATACAATCTTTTAACACAATATTGGCCAATACATTCCTTGTGTCGAAACAATAACCATTTCATTTTGTGGCCTACTTGATGTGAACCACATGCTCCACTATGCGTGTCGTAAATTGCTAAATATGCCTCATTCTCACTAAGACATTTTAATAACACCCTTCCGAGTTTGCTTGAACAATTCATTCCCAATTATCACATAGCTTAGAGCTCTGTACTTCACTTTCCTATTGGTGTTTCCCGTAGGATTTTGCAGATATTCTACAATAGGTTTTCGCCAATCATTATCAACCATATTGTCAAGAGCAAAAATTTCTGCTAAGTCAATGTTATCAACAATGTGACGTTTTTCGACAAACACTTCATCTGGATTTATTGCCCCCCCAGTTTTTGGTGTTGACAATAATGTCGAAGAAGTGTCGTTATAAAGAGAGTCATTTGAAATGAGTTTGTCTTTTATCTCAATTAACTCTTCTAGGATTTGTTTCGAAACTTTGTAGCCTGAAGCAATTTGTGCCAACTCATTTGCCACTTGATTTTCAATTCGTGGTAAATGTTCGAGGTGTACAAATATAAACCTTTTTAACAAAGTGTTGGCAACAATAAAATACTTAATAAGGTGCTCATTAATGCATTTGTATTCTTTTGTCAATTGTTTAACAACTAATTGAGAATCACCTTTTATTTCTACATGACTTGCCCCCAACTCAAGTAAAATCTTAAGGCCTACTATCAAAGCCTCATACTCAGCTTCATTATTGGAGCAAAAGTCTCGAATTTTAAACCTATACTTCATTGGAATATTCTCTGGGGAAATGATCAAGATTACAATACCAACTCCATTTTTATGGCTGGAGCCGTCGAAGTATAATTTCCAAGGACGCATGTCTAACAAATTCATCTCATGTTCGACAACAGAATGGTCTACTATAAAATCAGCAACCACTTGTCCTTTGATTGATTTAAGAGGTTGATAAGTTAAGTTATATTCTAACAAAGCTAAAGCTCATTTACCAATTCTATTGTGCAGCATTGGTTTTGATAACATATGTTTAATAACATCAAAATGCGAATAAACATAAACATCAACTGGCTTTATATATTGTTTTAACTTAGTACATGAGAAATACAAGCAAAGGCACAACTTTTCTATTGGGCTATACCTTGTTTCAGCATCAATTAAAACTCTACTAAGGTAATAAATGGCTCTTTCGACACCACTATCATCCTCTTGTGCTAACATACTACCTATTGTGTTATCAAAAGCTGCTATATACAATTTCAACACTTTGTTTCTAATAACAGGCAATAAAATTGGTGGTTTCATTAAATAAGACTTAATTGCATCAAAAGCTGCTTGATGGACTTGTTCCCACTTGAACTCGTCTTCTTTCTTCAGTCTCAACAATGGCGAAAATGCTTGTGTTTTGCCACTTAGATTTGATATAAATCTTCGAAGGAAATTGATCATTCCCAACAGTGACTGAAGTTCTTTCTTGGTTGAAGGAGCTTTTGTTTCCATAATTGCCTTAGTCTTATTTTGATTGATTTCTATGCCTTTCTTGTGTACTACAAAACCCAAGAACTCACCTGCACGTACACAGAAAGCACATTTGGCTGGATTCATTTTCAATCCATATTTCCTCATCCTTTCAAAAGAACGTCGAAGATGGTCTAAATGACCAATTGCTGAGGAGGATTTAACCACCACATCATCTATGTACACTTGCATAAAATCATCAATAAAATCATGAAACATAGAATTCATTGCTCTTTGGTAAGTTGCACCAACATTTTTTAAACCAAAGGGCATTACCACCCATTCATAAACGCCTAATGCCCCTAGACATCGAAAAGCTGTTCTCGACACGTCCTCTTCAGCAATAAAGATTTGATTATACCCTGAATAGCCATCTAGCATACTGAGATAATCAAACTCTGCTGCTGAATCTATTAGAATTTCAGCTATGGGCATAGCCTATTCATCTTTGGGAGTTGCATTATTTAAATCTCTAAAGTCTACGCAAACTCCAAGTTTTCCATTTTTCTTCATTACTGGTACAATATTAGCTAACCAATCAACATACCTGGCAGTTCTGATGAATTTGCTTTTGAACAACCTTTCAATCTCTTCTTTGATCTTAGCCAATATTTGAGGAGCAAATCTTCTTGGTGTTTGCTTTACTGGTTTCTTTCCGGGTCGAATAGGTATTTGCAACTCCACTACTTCGACTCAAACCAGCATTTCATTGTACTCCCACGAAACAATCTTTGAACTCCTGCAGCAGAGTGAGATAACTTGGGTTTTGAAGGCAAAGATCAAGGTTTGCACTAATGTATGTTGGCCTTTAACTAAGCCATTTCCCAAATCCACTTCTTCCACTCGGATCTTGAGCTTGCATACGCCTTGTCGAATCTCTAGGATCCTTTTCAAAACCTAATGGTTCATCATCATAAATACAATCAAGTTTTTCATCTATGATTTCACCATTTTCTTCAGATTTAATCTATGGCTTCAACAAACCATTGTTTGTTGGATTATTTCGCGCTTCTAAGGCCGCTTATTTTTATTTTCGCCATGTAGTCGTAATTTTATCCCATGCATTGGGTAATCGACATCTAAATTCTTTTAAGATTCAAAGTCCCATCCCGCTGAGGTAGAACACCTTCAGTGATAAACACTCATATCTTCCATTGTATCCTCTCCCAAACAAAACCATGAGTTGGGTAGAGATGAATCAAGAAAGCACATTGTCGTAAGAAATATATGCTTGGTTGGAAGATGTACATGGCGCAATATTCGCCATTTGCTTTTCAAAATTTTCCTTTGTGACATGGTTCACATCAAGAAGAAAATAGCTCGTCGCCTTCGACGTACTCCACTGCACCATCTTCTTTCCACATCACAAGTCGCTGATGCAGAGTCAAGGCACAACACCCACTCCATGTATCCATTATCTCATGAAGGAGTAAGTTGTAGCTTGCCTTAGAAGCTATAACAAAGAACGTAGTTCTTTTACAAAGGCCCACCATTATGTCAACCTCTATGGCCCCCAAAGATCGCCGATTTGCCTTCATAATTAGTCAAGACAATGTTGTGAGGTTTAAGATTTGTGTCGAATTTTCCTATTGTCTTCAACAAGACTTGAGGCATTAAGTTCACTGCAGCACCTCCATCCACCAGAATTTTGTTAATGCCTACACCATTCACTTTGGCTTGTACATACAGTGGCTTTAGATGGTGTTGCATGCCTTCATCCGCTTCTCGAGAGCAAAATGTTTGGTCTTTGACACAACCATTATTCATAACATAATAGCAAACTGGCTTATGATTAGCCATGTCTTCAGTGAAATTCTCTTCAATATCATTAGGAACCGTAATGACATCGTATTCACTAGGCAGGATAGACACCACATTACATATGACATCAAAATCACCTTCAGAATCTTCAAAATCTGATGTCACATCTTCGTCCATGTCGAACTCAGCATCTTTCATTTTTAGAGACGACAATGGGGGAAAGATTCTTTCAGTTGCAGGCCTTCTTGGCTTTTCTATAACAACAGCTTTGCCTTTAGCCTTATTCCCAGTATTCACTTGATTTGCAGCATGTATGTTCACCTTTGCAGTCCCATCAACTTTTGTAGTCACATTCTTTGCTACCTTCGAACTTCCCGAGTTCGCTTTATTGGCGTGAGTCGTTTCTTCTTTGATCGTTGAAATCGACGCCATTGAGTCTTCGCCATTGGGTTCTTACCCTTATAATTGTTCCCGTAGTTGTACTTTGCAAAGATCACTCATATCCGGCTTAACAACTTCAACCCGTGGAGTAGCATTTTTGTAGTGCTTGCAACTAGCATGAATCCACTTCTCATTCGGAAGGTTTGCCATTGGAACAAATGACTTAGCAGACGCTGACAACACGAACTCTTTCTTCGTTGTATTCTTGTTAACAAACGGCTGCTTACTTGTCGAAGGCTTAGTTGACACTTTAGCCTTGTAAGGAAGATCCCCTTTTTGAAATCAAATTTTGGCCTCTTATCTAGCCATTTTCTTTTCAATGGTTGTCGAACCCCATAACCTTCGACACTCTTGGTCGCTTCTTTGTCGAAGACAACACCGCATCTAGGACAAAGCATCACTTCGTAGTTTTTCACTTTTACATCTATTAAGGAAATCTATCAATTCCTCTTCAGCTTTTGGGTAAACAAACTGCACCTTCTCATCATACTCTTCTTGAGTTATCTTTTGTGTAACATCATCTACATGTACGACACTCTTGAGTTTTTCTGTGGCAGACTTAACATTTTTAGGAGATCCCACCATCTTAACGTCGACCATGCTTACATTCATTTCGACAGGTTCTGCATACATGGCTTCAGCTTGATGCAACGGATCAGCATCAATTTGCATTGGAGCTTTGTTTTTCTTATCACCGAATTTAAGCCTTCCTTCTTCAATTGCTTTTTGTACTAAGTCCCTGAAAAGTACGCAACGGTCAGTAGTATGTCCCAAGAAATTATGAAACTTACAATAACCCTTTTTCTTTCTCTGTTCGAGAGATGGTACTTTCAGGCCATTAGGCACTATTATTTGGCCATCAGTTACTAAAAGATCAAAAATTTCATCACATTTAGTAACATCAAAAGTATAAGTTTTTGGCACAAATCTATCATTTTTAGGCTCTACAGGTTATTCCCATTTGCGTGCCTTAATAGTTTACAAGAATAAGGAGGACCAGACTTAAGTTCACCACATCTATCTATCTTTTCAGATCGACATCGCTAAATGCGAAGTCGAATTCTCATCAACATAGGTTATTTTTTCCTTTTATGAAACCCAACCGAAGTTTTCTTTTTATGGAATTTGTTCGCCCTAGTTTTTTCTTCTTTAAGCCTTTCAACCTGTCGAACTCTATCGGCTAATTGGGCCATGTCTCTTAAATGAGACGTATCCAATTTCTTTCTAATTGAATAATCAAGGCCACCAAAGAGCTCATTTCAACAAGTTCATGCTCAGGCACTTGCGTGAAACACCTAGCCTTCAACTACCTAAATCTATTTAAATAATCATCAATAGCCTCAGACACTTTACGTCGAACACTGGCCAATTCTTTGAGACTAATCTTCGACTGGCCCATGTAAAATCGTTTCGTGAAACGCTTTTTCTAGTTGCCCCCATGTGAACATAGAACCGGGAGGTAAGGTGGTAAACCAAGTAAAAGCATTCTTAGTCAGAGAATTTGGAAAATATTTCATTTTCAAGTTCTCATTTTGGGCTATATCTCCCGCCTCGATCATGTAACGGAAATATGTTCGATCAGAGATTCGTTTGTGTCACCCCAAATTTAGTAAACTTGGGAATTTTCCAACCTCTTGGCAACTCTATTTGTAATACATATTCACACAATGGTGATATGAAATTAGGCCTATGCAAACCTATGTTAAGGCCGCTTTGTGTGCATTATATTTTCTACCAAAGTGGCTATATTATCTTGAAGCGCCAACATTATTTCGTTGTACTTGTCGAACAACTTCATCAAAGATTTTGGTTTCGCCACTAAAACTACTTCAGGATATGGTTCCCCATCCTCGTTGTTCGCTTTACAACCGCTGGGCTTCGATCAGAGCCGATCCCCGTGGAGTACTGTGCACATTATTCCCACAATTGGGTACTTGCCTATTATTAACCGTCGAGTCCCAAAGAAATCGGCAATCCTACCCATTCGAGTTGCCAACATCCGATAACTTGTATTGGTATTTTGAATTAATGGATTGAAAACCGTACAATCTGGCTGAGTCAACATATTAACCATATCATGGTTGCTTTCATCCACTTGTTGTCTTAACGCCAACAAAGATGCATTGGTTAATGCATTAGGATTTCGACCTTGTATGCTCTCAGAAGACACATGTGAAGGAGAAAAGGTCGAAACATGTGGCATTCCAGTAGGTACGCCATATATACCAAAAGGATATGGTGGTAGACTCATATTCTGGAAACGTGTCTCTAAACTATTACCTGTTGCCATATAAGGGCTAGAAGGAAGCCCTACATTTGGTGGCAAAGACATAGATTGCGTCGACCCAACATTGGTCATCGACATTGCAGGAACGGTTATTGATGTTATTGAGGCTATTGTCCCTGCAACATTTCCAGCGCTAACACTTACAGAGTCCATGGTTGTTCCTTCCCGTTGTGATACCACATGGTTGGAACTAGACGCATTATTAGAATTGGTACGCACCATTCTACCACTCCTCAAGCGCATACAAATACATGCACTAACAGAAAAAAATAAAAACACAAAATCAAAGGCAATGTCCCACTGGGCGTGCCAATTTGTTTACTGGTGTTTTTAGCAAACAATCACTAGTTTTAAATATTGAGTTTGTGAGATCAAACTAGAAGATCTCTTGACAATTGCTCTTATATTTTTGTGTTTTTGACAGTTTTAAAAGAAGTAACTTGTGCGAAGAACAAGATTGTAAATGAAACGAAAAAGTAATTGCAAGAAATGTAAGAGAACAGTAAATGATTGCATTGAAAATAAGAAATTGGTACACAAGCACATACAATGATTCTGTCCACTCGTTTTCGCTGTGACTTGTAAGTTAGAGTTTCAGAATGTTGTGTTTATGTTGTGACCCTGAGTTTCTATTACAAAGTAGTATATATACTCTTAGAAACAAATGTAAGAAAAAGTAACTGTCTGCTAAACGTGAGAGAAAGTAATCGCCACTAATCGCTTCTTCTCCTTGAATTTCGACTAAACCGTTGCCAACAGCTTGTCGAAACGTTGGACCTTGCTTTGACGAAACACTAAATCTTGCTTTGTCGAAAGCTCCTTTGCTTTGCTTGTCGAAGTTCATTCCCACTACCAACACTTAGACATCTTCTCTCACCGAATTGATAGCGAATTGACTTGATGTTGACTTGTAGTTTCAAGACATCATTAATGAAGAAACAAACCCACTTAATACTTCATTAAAAGCATTGTCGAAATTTTGGGATAACACCTACGTATTTATAACCCGAAACCAAATGGGGTTTTGGATTCCTGATTTACCAAAAACCAGTAAATTCGGTTCATAATTAGAACCTGATTTACCTATCTATGAGGTAAATCGAAATCCAAATGCACCCCATCAAAAGCGTAGGTATTTTCGAAATTTTTAGTAAAATTAGGGGTATTTTTGTCCAAAATGGTATTTATGGGGGTGTGAGAGATAAGGAGGGGGTGAAAAAAAAACCTATACACAATTAGTGTATAAGTGTTTTACACTATCTACTGATTACAAGCTGACACGTTATAAAAAAAACTTAGTCAATTAATAACCACTTTATATGTCAATCATACTATAAATTGTAATTGATTGTAGTTGTAAAAACTAAAAAGGCTTACGCAGTTACACCAATAGTGCGTAGTAATTAAACTCATAAGATAAAAAAAGAAGGTTAAATATGTTTTTGGTCCCTATAAAATTTAGACTTTTTTAGTCCCTTAAAAAAAATTCACCAAATTTTGATCCCTATAAAATTTGAGTTTTTTGCTTTTAGTCTCTCATAATTTTTAATAACGGTTCTTGATTTTTTTTTGGGTCAAACGATTGTCTTTGAATAGGACTTTTTGAGTTTTTATAAACGCTATTAAAAGTTTTGAAGCGCATTAAAAGTGATGACAAACTAAATGAAAAATACACAAATTTTATATGGACGAAGGTTGGCGATAATTTTTTGTGTGACTAAAACAAAAAGACAAATTCTATTGGACTAAAAAGATATTTAGCCCTAGAAAAAATGAGGTAGGTGGTTTTTTTTTGTGAAAGAAAATCTCAGCCGTCTAGAATGGAAGTCCAGGTATACAAAGTGTAGGGTGTTCCACCGAAGTGCACTCTCTCAGTCTGTCTCCGGGTGGTGTCGTAAACCCTGGGGTTGAAGGCTTCAGTTGTAGCTTCTTCCCTAAACCTACCGAGTTCACCCGGAAGCGACAACTGAGTTGTAACTCGGTCTCTTTCACATTGAGCCATGCAAGTGATCTCCAATGCTCGCCGAGTCTCTCGGCTCTTGCAATCTCCGATTTTCCTTTCGTCTCATCTTCGAAACACCGAAGCATCGGTTTCCTCAGGTAACATCTCTCTCACTTCGTTCTCTTTCAAATCGAAGTTTTCTGAAGTAGGTATATTGAATTGCTTAATGATGCGAAGTTGTTGCATAAAATAGGGATAACACAAACGTTGAAAACTGAGCCATTGCATTTCTTTGCATCAAAGGCTTTTTACAGTTCCGGTGTTGATAATGCTAAAGAGACTCCAACAGGTTCTTCATTCATTTGTTTCATATAACTTCCTTTTACCGATTTCATTTTTTGATGTTTGGTTTGTTTAATCGAATCTCGAATACAGAGACTGTAAAGGATCTTTATGATAAAATGCTTGAGTCTGTGAAAGTTAAACGATCTATGCCTCCAAATGCTTGGTTGTGGTCGATGATTGCCAATTGTAAACACCAGCACGATATTGCACTTCTCTTTGATGTTTTGCAGAACCTACGCAGATTTGTTAGTTTCTGCTCTCTCACCTCTTTCTGTTGCAAATTCAATTATGTATCTGTTAGTTAGTTTGTTTATTATCTTGAAACCGTGGTGATTTTTAATCTATTTTGTGAGCAGAGGTTATCAAATCTTCGCATACATGACAATTTCAATTGCAATCTCTGTCGCTGGTTGCTAAAGCATGTGTTCATGTTGGAGCCATTGATTTTGGTATGCATACTCTATTGATTCCTCCACTTTGTCTTTGTCCCTTATAAATCAGTGTTGTGTTATTTGTGAAATTTGTGGATGTGTCATGTTAAGGTTTTTTGGCTACACTGTGTGTGCAGGAAAGAAGGCTTTGTGGAAGCATAACGTGTATGGGTTGTCCCCAAGTGTTGCATCTGCACATCATTTACTGGTATTTAGGCATACTCATGTTCCAAATTCTTTGATTCTCCTCCTATTTCCAATGGTAAATTACTGTCGATTAATTGCAGCTGCATGCTAAGAACCACAATGATACTAATCTATTGGTGGAAGTAATGAAACTTTTGAAGAGGAATGATTTACCATTGCAACCGGTACAGCAGATATAGTTTTCAGGTATGTTAATGTTTTGTTTTACAGGAGTAGGGTTTTCTGTTAATGATTACTCTTTAAAATTTGAATTTGGATTTTACCTCTACAAGCAGTTACTGAACATTTAATTGATATAATTGTTCTTTGTCGCTGGATGACATGCACTCATTTCAAGTCCTTTTTGTTGTTACTTGTTAGTCCCTGATTGTATGAAGGCTACCAAACAATACTGTTAGTTTGCTTGATTTTGTGACCCTGCAAAATGCTGGATGTATTGTATCATAACATGTATTTGGTACCCATAACCGCTCTTTGAAACTGAAAGCTAAGTAAATCAGGATAAGAATGAGAATTTTATCTTTTTTATTTTGGTATTGTCTAACACTGAGCAGTGATTAATATGATTTTCACATTGTTAAGCCTTATTATGCTGCTTTCATTCTCTCATGTAAATGCTCTTGACCCGTTTACTGGGTTGATCATTTGCAGCATTTGTTACAATACAGATAAATGGGAGTTGATAAATAAGTATGCAAAAAGGTTTGTCAAGGCTGGTGTAAAACTACGACATACCTCATTTGGCACGTGGATGAGTTTTATGCCAGAAGAGGTGCACATACTGATTTTCTTTTGATATTTCGCTTATCTTCCTAACTTTGTAAGTTTTGTTGAGCTTTAATGGAATTTTATCAATTTGAGTTCCTATATTGAACATCAAACCATCCATAAACTTATGGAGAGTGTAAATTGCCTAGTTTTTGTTGGCTTTTGATTTTTCTTTCTTTCATAACTTGCCTCTTCCCCCATGTTGGTGAAGCTGTTCTTCCCAGTCTGTGAGAAATTGAAAGAAGCCCAAACAGAGATATAGAACCCCATTGTCCTTGTTGTGAATACAATTTCACAAAACAAGAAATTCCAAGTCACGAATTGGTTCGAATGTTTTTTCATTTATTTACCGTGGGCTGCTGCATTTGGACCAGTCCCACACTATTTTTGTCCAAATGCATGTGCTCTCGTTAGCCCTAGTTGGATTTTGGAGTTAGAGAATTTTAAACAACTAGTTCTATACAGTTATTCAGTGGTAATAGATGGAAGGCGTTAACTTGGATTCACTTTATTTCTTTGATAGGTTGCATTTTACCCTGAGAATGGTGTCTTCTGTACTGACAATTGGAAATTAGTCTTAGATATGTAAAGGAGCCAATTCATAATTTAATAATAACTAAGGTAGTATTTCCATATAAAGAAGTTCGCTGTTAATTTGCTTTATTTACGGAAAGCAGTATAGATCAGACCAATATTAAAATCATAGAGAAAATCATAGTAGAAGTGGTTTACACGATTAGGCCAACATCTGAGAGGGTGGTCTACTGATTGTATTCATTTATCTCTGTCTTCAAGATTTGAAGAACATTGGAACTTATTGGATTGTCCCAAATGAAACAGCAAATCCGTAGTAGAAGTGGTTGGCACGATTAAACCAATATCTGAGATGGTGGTATACTGCTTGTGTTCATTTGTCCGTGTCTTCTAGATTTGAAGAACATTGGAACTTATTGGATAGTCCCAAATGAAACAGCACCATTTTTGACTAAGAAGTTACTTTAAGGAAAAGTTACTTTTGGACTAATGTGTCTTGACTTGCTTTGTTGATATCTTTTTTGAAATTCATTGGTTCAATTCACCTATATTAATAACCTCTTCAAGAATTTGATGGCTATAAATGTGTAGTAGTATTATATGATTTCAAGATCGTGTCATTTATGCATTTCATGTTCTCATTTGTAGGAGATACCGAGTCATTATGGAAAATAGAAAAGTTGAGGTCTGATTCAATGAAGCAACACACTTTGGCAACTGGGTTTTCTTGTGTCAAGGTAGCAAATCTGTTACACAATTGTCTGATTTGACAATTAATTGTAATTATAACAAGTTCACGGACATGTGCAATGCACAGGTAAATTAAGTAGGGAAGTAATATTGCATAACAAGAAATGCATCCAATAAAATCAAATTTCAGTGTAGTTAGTGTCGAAAGCGGCTTACTTAAAAACCTGATTTAAGGTCAGATTTCCTAAACAATATGGTATTACTTAATACTTACAAGTTACAACTTCAAATATTTCAATGTCGCTTCTTTTTGTTAACTTTTAAATGCTCAATGTTGTTGCTTTCTAAGAACTTCTTGTTAGTGCATTCATCTTTATGATTGTTGATGTCTTGCATGCTTCTCAGCCCCCATCAACTCCATTGGCTTATACTCATTTATAAAACCCCAGAACAAACTTAAGATTCAGGAAGATGCAAATGTAGATTGCTTAACCCCCCCAAAAAATAAACAAAATAAAAATAAAACAGAGTGAGGGAACACCCCTGGGAGAAAAAATGCTAGAAGGATAAGAGAGCAAAGGAAAACCCAAACAGCACCAAACCAAAAACTGAACAAAATAACCTGGTTATAGGCTTTTATGTGCAGGTTCATCTACATGAAACTAAAGAGATAACTCACCTCAGTGGCTCGGCGAGAAACCCAATCAATCCTAGAAAAATGAAACAAAAAAGAGAAAGAGAGGAGGCACCACGTGATAAGCGACAGTAATTGCCTCATTCCACAACCACGCTAACATATAATTAAGAGTCTAAGAAACACGCCATTTTGAAGCTTCCACAAACAACATGTGTGCCCTCCAGCCTTGGGAGTTAGCATTGAACAGTTATCGCAGGCGACTAACATAAAGCAGTAGTTAATGATGATTAAAAATGATTAAAGAAGCTTCACAAAAATTACGTTACTCCCCCAGTTAGGGAGGGAAACTTGTTTCTTCATTGCCGAAACAGTTTTTAGATATAAAGATGCAATTTTTGACAAGCTCATGTGCTGTGTGTAGCTTATCACGTGACATCTCGGATTTTTGCTTAATATGCATAATTCTTTTACTTGTGTGTTTTAATAATTATAAAACAAAAATTATTATTTTTCCCAATTGACAAGTCTTACCTAATATTGATTTGCCTCACATGTTCTCAATGCTGATACATGTTTCAACTTCCTGGCAGCTGGGTCGGGTTGAAATAGAGTTCCATTTTGATAGTAAGTCTAAGCTTGTTTTTATGGTTATGTAGGGTCTTCTGTTGGAAAGTAAACCAAGTGATGCAGCAACCATCATTCAAGTTCTAAATCAGGTAGAAGTTTGTGTTGTTTACTTCTTTCTGTGTTGTGAATCTTTTTGTCAAAAAGTGAAACAAAGAAATGCTTTTGAAATAGAAATAACCAGTGTTAGATGAAATTCTATGGTTATAACCCCAGAAAGATTTATTAGAGTAAAAATCAGTTCGCATAAGAGCAATTGTTAAATTGTTGCAAAAATTACAGTTTTTTTGTTAAGAAACTTCATAATCACCCACCAACATGATGGTGAATAAATTTTATCATTAATTATATTTGTTAAAACATTTTTTCTTAGTTATGATACGATATGGTATCATTATTGTTGGTGACTACTCGGTAATGCTTGAATGGAGAAGGTATGACCTGGGGGTGTGGCTCTAGATTGATTTTGTGTTGATGTTATTCTTTCACAAATGTTGCCTTTGCTTTGATGATGGTTGTATTGCTAAGAGTGATTGTTGGAAAACTGAGTGGAAGGTCATATATGTCTTTGGATAGTCTTGTATAACTCTGTTTTCTTGATTTCCATTGTTGCTAGACTTTGTCTGATGGCAAAAATCAGGAATCAAAGATGAACTTCAAAAGCTTGTATCCGAGTGGCCTCTTTGAAGTTCTTAAGCACAATAAAGAAGAGGAAAGAAAGGTACACCATCTCATTCGTCGAGAAAGTTTTGACCTTTTTGTTCAGTTGTGGCCCTGCAAGACACTAACCTGCTTTTTCTCCTTTACTGACAGACATTAGCAGCCTCTATGAAATCCGATATCCTTGCTATGATAAATGATTTACTGAACATGGGACTTGAGGCAAATGTAAGTGTGGAAGACCTAAACAAAGGAGAAGGTATTCCCAATAGCAGAAGTTCAGAAAGACTTCATGGTTCAAAATTTGCTCGTTTGACGAGTATCTCTATATAAGGATACTCAGTAGTCCTAGTTAGATACCAGGTCTCAGATCATAGCAAATGTTGATTAATAAGTTTAAATTAATTATTTCATTTTGCTTCTACTTTTACTATTCCTTGTTGTATCTCCTCCAAGTACTTAAGGTTTTAGTAGCAGATTAGTGGCATTTAGGCAGTGTTTCAAGAACTGAAATCTAGATGTCACTATGTTGGAACCAAAATAATCTGGCCTGTGCTACTGATACAGGTGAAGATACAAACTTCCCTTTGCAAGGTCATTAGTTCAAGGCTTTTATTTTTCACACCCCCTCATCATCAATCTCACCCCATAATATACGCTTTTGACAAAAATGCCCTCAAAGAATATATAAAATTTCGAATTACCTTAGCGAATTGGTAATTCCGAAGGTAAAGGATTTCGAATTACTAAAATTGAGGTAATTCCGCTCAAAAATGTGAACCTAATTACCTCAATTTTTGGTAATTCCGAAATCCTTTTACCTCTACCTAATTACTTAGTTTTGAAGGTATTTCAAAAAAATAAAAATAATTAAAAACAAATTAAAATTAATTAAAGACGCGCTTTTCAATTACTTAAACGATACAATA
This sequence comes from Oxytropis ochrocephala, assembly GCA_020916435.1. Taxonomy (NCBI): domain Eukaryota; kingdom Viridiplantae; phylum Streptophyta; class Magnoliopsida; order Fabales; family Fabaceae; genus Oxytropis; species Oxytropis ochrocephala. The sequence continues at coordinate 30,710,520 of CM037089.1, forward strand.
CATGAAATTGATGAAAAAATAACATAACGCAACAACAAACGAAATAAAACACTCGTAGAAACTAGTGAGATGGTGGTTGGAGACGCCAAGAACCTCAAAGAACTGGCCTTCCGGTTTTACATACAAATGAATAGACTCGTGATCCGAAATATGTCAAAACGGCCCATCATCACTCAAACGCCATCGTTGTTCTTCACATCCATGGTGGACCATCGAACACGATTATTATCGCCATATAGTCGGGTAATGATAAATGATCCGGTGACTTCTTGCTCATCACCCTCCACCGCACCTTCGCTGTTATTTTTCTTTCGTAGCTTCAAAGGTGATGTGCCGCGTTAGTTCTCGCATAAATGGGGTTTGGACTCTCGAAATAGACACCATTTTCTCTGCTTGTGATCGCGCCCTCGATGGTGAAGGCGCGAGTGCAGTAATCACGAGAGTATTGTGTATTCGCAGTATCCATGAGAGTGTTGTGTGTGTGTGAAATAAGTGAAATGGAAGCAGTATTTATAGTGAAAAATGAAACCTCGAATGAATTTCCACCGCTGATGAAAAGTGGTCGGCAAAATCTGACCCTTTAAAGTGTCGGCAAAATCTAGATCGTTAAAAGTTGTCGGCAAGATCTAGTCCGTTAATTAGTAATTAAATAAAAAAAATGTTGTATTAGTTTAAAAAAAATGACTTTTTAACTATGTTCTGGTCAGTTTTTACCATGTGTAATTTTTTTTAAATTTTTTTAAAAAATTACAAACTTGTAGAAAAAGTATAACACTACGATATTGAGGTTAAAAAGACGAGTTACAAAATTATTTACGAGCTGTAATTGTACACCAAAGTGGCATTAAAAACATGTTTTATTACTTTAAAAAAATGACTTTTTAACTATGTTCTGGTCAGTTTTTACCATGCGTAATTTTTTTTAAATTTTTTTAAAAAATTACAAACTTGTAGAAAAAGTATAATACTACGATATTGAGGTTAAAAAGACGAGTTACAAAATTATTTACATGCTGTAATTGTACACCAAAGTGGCATAAAAAACATGTTTTTTAGTGTTAAAAAAGACTTTTTTGACACTTGTTTATTATTTGTATCCGATACTCGGTTTTTTTTGACACGTGGACATATTTTTTTTCGTCGATTAAATTTCTTTGGCAGTTGTTTATTATTTCTATCCGTTACTCGATTTTTTTTGACACGTGGTATATAAACAATTAAGATGTGATATCTATATAATCATATGGTGTCATTGGAACATAATCTGGAACAAAAGAAGACCATAACTGCATGCGCCCAACGATGGATATTGCCACGATCTAGCTTCATCCGAGGCGACGACTCCAAGAAGGATGTGCAGGAGGGATAGGGCTAGTGTGGTTCAACTTGACAAGAATCCAATGATTCCTATGGATGAACCCAACACAAACCAACCGACTGAAAACACAATCTCCCTCAAAGCGGAAGAATGTCCAGCTTCTCATGAGGCGACAACATAACCAGGGGTCTCTCGATATCTAGTAGCTATGACATGTCATGTGTCCGCATGGTCATCCACTTCTCAATAGGTTGTTCTCGCTCTGCTTGGGATAGCAACTAATGAATCTCTAATGTTCTCAACATTGTCACCCATAAGTCGGTGTACCAAACCACTGGAGTCCATATCACTAATTAAATCATTCCAACCATCCGCCAACCGTGTTCACCACCAGCCTAGTGAAGTAGAGATGCATCTAAAGCCACGCTTTCATCCCCGCGACATTGATAATGTCGCCAATATACCTATGTAAGAAATCTGGAAGTGACTTACCAAGTGGATGTCACGCCGCGCCCGCCTTTGTCGACCTTTGTGACTGTAGCTCTGATGGTACTTGTGATGCTACTTGTAAGGACCGTCGGGAGGTATCTTTGACTGGCCTGTCTGATGGTACTTGTAAGGACCGCTTCTGGGGAGGTATCTCAGTGTGGGTTTTTCTAAAGATGCATCCACGTGCTCCCACGCAGATGGATCTCTCTTCACATCATACTCTTTCTTCTTCTTCCCTTCTTCTGCACCCCTAGTTTTGACTTTGTGGCTAGGTGGAACCATGGATGTAGTGCCTCTAATACATAATCATCAAGACCTCTTTCCAAACACATCTCTCCTCAAGGTGCATGTCATTCCATTGCCTCCAAATCTCCTCATCAGATAACTTAAGTCACCTCCTTCCGACGCTTCTTTGATCCGCTCCTCATCCATTGCCTCCAAACTCGCCTCTTTCCAAAGAGAGTCAATAATGTCCAATGGTATTGGTAATCCCATTAGGTGTAACCTACCAAGTTCACAAGAACAAGGTAACCCATGAGTAACTTTAATGACACAACCAAAGACACTTTTTCTTATCCGTGCTCACACCATCCATCATGGTATCAAACTCCCCGCAATATGATTCAACGCCTCAATAGACACCAAACCGTGTAGATTCTTGTAGAATGGAATGTCAGGTTGGACATCTATACTGGCTGATGCTCCTTTGAAAAGAATCCACAATTTTATTAATCTGCGCATCGATCATCCCATTCATTGACTCCCAACTTTTGCATAAATCACCACCACTAGAACCCAATGATCTCTTCAATGCCCAATGGGCAGCCTCAACCCTATGGCACGTAAGGAAAAATCACAATCATATACTTAAAGCACATAAGAAAACAATTTGCGCACTTATTAGTCGTGGTATTTCCATGTTGTCTTACTTTATCCGCCCACTGCCACAAAATCTTTCCTTGTGAGGATACAACCATTGCTTCTTCACATATGCAATAAGCTAGGGTATGTCAGTAGACGATTGCTCCAAATCATGCAATGCCTCGCTAAACTCATCATCAAATGTAGCATCAACTACATGATGCCAAAGTGTCATCAGTGAATCCACTCTATCTCCCTTCACCAACTTCTTAATTTGAGCATGAACATTTTTGTTGATATGATATCGACAAAGCAAATTCATTGCCTCCGAAAGACAACCTTGATAGCACTCATCAAAGCCTCCTCACAATCGCGAGGATAACCCGAGAAACACAATCCACACGCTCTATTAGAAATGGAAAAAAAAAAAAACAAGAATGTAATGGCAAAACTAAAGTCGCTTAGCATTGACTTACTTGAGGAAGTGCAATATCACACAACATCAAATCTCGTAGGCTCTGCAAAGACCCATGTGTAGTCATCATAACGCTTCATGAGACAGATATGCAAACGCAACAGAAATGTCAACTCGGTGGAAGTGACACCAACAATCTCCAAAGCAGAGGCAATGCATACTTGTTGGTCTTAAAGGCACACCCATAATCAAAACAATGGAAACATCCTCAATAACTTGATACTATCGTGATGTGACCACATGATCTCCTCAACAATATCAATACCTTTAAGTCGCCTCGCCCAACACAAGTAATGGTTCGCCTCAATCGTCATAAGTCGCCGATCTCACCATATTACCTCTTTTCCTTTCTGATATTGTTGCGGGTTCTATACAACCGAGTAATGTTGCTCAAGTTGTTCTTAAATCTCGCCTTCAATGCTTCAAGACTTTTGGATGCTTTCACTCCCAAAGTCTTACGAGGCTCATGATTGTGAATCCCATCCACCACTCTCACCTTCCAATCGTAACTAGAGGTAACATTGGTTTAGCTTTCAATTGAAACCTACAACCACATCTTTTCGAACTCTTGTGTCTACCAAACAGAACACCCAACATCTACTCGATCAGATGTGCCCCGCCTCTCACAAAAATGCATAAACAACCTTGTTCTTTTTCCTTTCCCATTCTCCGTCGCTCTATTCAACAATAACCACAATGACTCCGCTCGCTTCCCAAAGATTCTAACCCAACGTGTCATTGCATCACGAGTGGGAAATATCTCGATGTCGTGAACGCAAATCTAAAACTGTAATAACCATCTATTTAAAAAAATTAAAATGTTAAAAAAATTCAAAAATATACTTTTAATAGGTATTTCCTGCTCATATATTGTGAACCGGAATTACCTCTCAAAAATGTATTTCCGAAAAATCTAATTTAAAAATACAAAATTTCTAATTACCTTTCTCGGGATAATTTCTGCTCAAAAATCATGAACCTAAATACCAATTTTCTCGCGCTTAATTCCGAAAAATCACTTCCAAAATTCCTAAATACCTTTTTTTTTGGTTATTCCGGATTTTTTTTTATGTAGGTCCGGTTCGTATTTTTAAATGACAGGGGCATTTTAGGATATTGCTACTTATGGGGGTGGGATAGATGATGAGGGGGTGAAAAAATAATTGCCTTAGTTCAAGTTGAACCCCTCCCCACCTCTTCTCTCCCGGTCGAAGAAACGATAAGAGTTGCAATTATTGTCAATTGTCAACTCGTTGGGCAAGATCAGATATATCATTAAACGAGTTTGATGTTATTGTTGTCATGCATAACTGAATTCAGATGCCACTATGTTGGAATAAAACTAATCCTGCACAAGTTGGAAAATGTAACGTTAGAACAAAAAAATTCTAGCACAAGTTGAATGCAAAATGAGAGTACGTTTCAATTAATTATAACGACTGCTAGTTTAGACGTTAGTCTGCTGCATTTAGTAGCATATACTACTATATAGATCTAATTAATTATAATGGCTGCCTGCATTGTAGGCGGCAGCTGTACCCAACTTCACGTTACTGTACATTAAGTCAATCAAAATTAGGATCTTGCTATAATCAAATTGAAAGTCTATGTTTTTTTGGTCGGCATGGATAGTCTATGTTTGAAGTAGTTTTTTTTTTTTTTTTATATATAATGAAAATAACAATGATTTTTTGATAGATGAGATGACTATTGACTCCTATTTATAAATTAGTCAAGTTATATTTTTAACAAATACTATTTATTTTTTTACATTGATGAGTGTCCATGAGTACCTTCAAATTATTATACACAATGAGGCATAAAAATGTTAAGTTTAAGTCTCTCGTATTGCATTTTTTTTTCTTTTCTCCGTTTTTGTCTTCATCTCCCCTTCTCAGATTCTCTTTATCATCCATCTCATTGTGAAAAATATTATTATACACATGAATTTCATATTAAGTTAATATCGATATTTTAAGTAGGTGACATATTATGTTGAGTTGGGGTGCGCATGCGTTGGGTGGAGGGATTTTGATGCGATTAAAGACTCAAACTCGACACAATCAAATACTTGTAGGTTTGGGTTCAACTGAGTAAATATGGCCTATGCTTCGTCCACCCCCCCCCCTCCCTCCTACTCACTAGAACCCCCATACCACCCTTTATTTCCAAAATACCCCTGACAAAATGAGAGGTTAAGCACAGACGCACGATCGATTTGGACGGCACACGCTTGGTCGAACCTAGTCAAAACATAAATTTGGGGTGTTTGAGTAAATTTTGACTGGTTTGACGCAACGAGATTCGATCAAGTTCGATCAACCGTGCATAATCTTTAAAAAAAAATAAAAACCAAATTTCAGTAAGGGCTTTTGGTCTTTTCACACCAAAAAGGGGGTTCTAGTGAGTAGCGTAGGGCCAGTACGAAGCATGGGCCAAGAATATTCATGTAACTCGAACCAACTCAACCCGGTTTCAAATGGATTGGGCTTAGGTTGGAACGGGTATCAATTTCAAATGACTTTATTCATTACAATTTAGGATATTGCTTTTCCCACACCCCCTTCTACTCTTTCACACCCCTTTACAAATTTTATTCCAAAAATAACCTCGCGTGAAACGCTGCGAGGACGTGTTTTATGACTGTTCGAACGACCTTGTTCGAACAACATCATGCGAATGCAATAAAAAGGTGAATGTGGTGTGAGAGTCCATTTTTTGTAATAAAATAGGGTGTTCGAACACCCTCATGCGAACAGGTGAAATTAGATACAAGAAGGTGTGAAGTCAAGATTTAACACACACGAACGATGTTATTCGAACCTGTTCGAAGGCCCGTGTTCGAACAGGTGAAATTTCGTGAAAAAAAAGAGGTTTTGGTTGGCCTTTTGGTATTTTCACACCCTTATGGGGTGTGTTTTGAGTAGGAGGGGGGTGGGAAAAGCAATATCCACAATTTAAGTTTCAAAATTTTCTTATCCCTCATGTATAATACAAGATCGACTTTATTTTGCCATTTTGGTGGGAAAAAATTTTCCCACCATTTACCTATATATTCTCTCATTTTCAGACTCCTACTGCTTACCAATATACCCCACTCTCTATATTTTGGACCAACATACCCCCACTCTTTATTTGTGCCCCACCATTTACCAATATACCCTCATTTTGTACCCCATCTCATTACCAATATACCCCACTATATATTTTTGGACCGACATACCCCTAATTTTTTTTTTTCTCCAACACTTTTTTTATTATTATCAAAATGTACTCTCATTTTGTACTTCCATCTGCTTACCAATATACCCCCACTCTATCCGAGAACTATTAATACACAATCGTTGACTTTCCTACTTTTGGTGGGAAAATTTTATTCCCACCATTTACCAATATACCCCTCATTTTGTACCCCACTTTTACCAATATACCCTCATTTTGTACCCCCATTGTTTACCAATATACCCCACACTCTATATTTTTGGACCAACATACCCACACTCTATATTTTGTACCCCACCATTTACCAATATACCCTTTATTTTGTACTACACACTTTTACCAATATACCCCCACTTTATATTTTTTGGACCAACATACACTTGGCAAAAAAATTTGGTCCAACACTTTTTGTTATCCACTTTTGGTGGGAAAATTTTATTCCCACCATTTACCAATATACCCTCATTTGTACTCTCACTGCTTACCAATATACCCCACTCTATATTTTTGGACCGACATACCCCATATTTAGTGAATTATCTTTATCGTATTATTTTTGTAGGCCATAGCTTGTATCAAATAACATTCTAGGCCTACACATTTTGGAAAACTTAGATAAGAGGGCAAAATATACTACGTAGATCGTAGTAATAAATTACTAATCAGATGGCTAACAAATTATTTTTGTCGCCTGTGTATATATTTTTGGAGAAAATAATTGTTTATAGCTTTCATACTTGCTCATGCAGAAAGACGGGTTTGTGTCCTAGTATATAAAAGCAAGATAGTCTAAGGTTTTTTCCCGCCACATTCTATACTTTTTTTTTTTTCCAACTCTCCATTTCTTTCTTTCTTTTGCTATATCTTTCTTTTATAATTAGCATATTATTATTAGCACGCTTTATAAGATAGTCTAAGGTTTTTTCCTGCCACATTCTAGCCCACTTATTTTACTACTTTGACCATTTTTAAAAAAATGTATTTATACTTCATCCCTTTATTTTTTTAATGTTAGTAGTAATCGTGTTGAATCAACATTTAGTTCGATCACCATGCAAATCACAAAGTCGATGAATACAACAAATCCACTTTTGATTTGATCATTACAAACATTTTTTAGTTAAACCTAAATCTAAAATATTAGTCATGATCAAGTTAGAAGGAACTTTGGGTTTGTCATTGTAAATATTTTTCTTAGTAAAACTAAAATCTAAAATATCAGTAATAATTGTTTAGATTCACTTTTAGTGTCTATATATATATGAACTCAACCAATCATCATAGCCACTTTTCCTCAGAAAATCCAAGTTATAGTGGATTTTTCTTTGCAAGTCTGGTTTTCGTCCAAATGAAATTTTTTAGGAAACTTAGTGCTTGAGTTGGCATGTATACTTGATAACACTTAAGGGTCACATTTTGCACCAACTGATATTATAAGAGTACTCAAATTGGTGATTATATTTGTATTTTAGTCTCATTTTTTAGTACTAGATGACAGACATTGGTTTATTTTGTTTTGTTAGGTGAAATTTCATGGTTCAGTTGAAATCTAGTCTTACCGCCACATATAACAATTAGTAAAAAAATTGTGGTTTCTTATTCATTATTTGTTTGAAAATTGGATACACTATCCCTTGGACCCAATATTAGATTGTATTCAATACTCAACCCATAAATTCTTATTACAGTGGAGGTAGTATTGGCGATGCAGACAGAAAAATCAAATCAAATCAAAACAAAATTCCATGCCTCTCATAGTTAATAGTTAATAACTAAAAGCTCAATCAGTCAATTCACATATTTTAACTCAATATTTGAAAGTCCAGATTTTACAGCAGCATATTTGGACAAAAAATATTCCATCATGTTTATACTAGTACTACTATCTAATTAAAAGAAAAACATGGGGAGTTGAAAAAAAGAAAAGCTTGCGTGGCGTGGGTTTAATTTAATGAAACAGGAATCTTTCTCCTTCATGAATTGATTGAAAATGTATTCTACGTAATTGAACCAAACGCGCAAGCAACGAATTTCCCAACCAAAGCTTACAAAACAAACTATCTCTCCTAATCACTAAAATTACTCTGCTTTTTCATCACGCTTGCTTTCCCATTGAATTCAATACTCACACACAACTACTACTACCAAAGTCTCATACCCACCTTTATTTTTATCTTCCACGCCACAAACTGCAATTAACCCATAACTTCATCATCCATCATAAAAAGATTGAATTTTTAATGGGTGGCCAACAAAATAAGATTGGTCAAAGAACAAGGATTTATCATAAACCAGCAGGGTTTGACCTTATGCAGAACTGTGATCTTCCTCCACCTTCAAAGGTTTTTATGGGTCCAGATAAGACTGTCATATATTCCATGAATAGGGTCTGCAACATTTCAGGGAAAGAAGATCAGCAAGATAGTAAACACTATAGTACCTATAAGCTTGAAAATGGTTATGATGATGATGATGTTGAAAAGGATAAAATGGAGCTTCTTAAGGCACTGCAAGCATCACAAACACGAGCTAGAGAGGCAGAAAAGAAGTTTTCAGTTCTAAACAAAGAAAGAGATGGTCTGTCTGTTGCTTTGTTGGAAGAAGCTATGTACTTGTTTGGTTATCGCCAACAGGTTAGATTGCTTGAGCTGCAAGTTTTGAATATGAGATCCCTTTGGCTTCAGCAACAACCAGAGAGACCAGTAGGATCATTCAATGAAGATGGACATGATGAAGAAACCACTAGTTTCACATGGGTTCTGGCTTTGATTTTTTCCTTGGGAATTGGGGTGGCCACTGCTCTTGCATGTAGATACTAGTCTGCTGCTATTGCAGCTGTGTTGTTGATACATGAAATGAAAGACAATCTGTAAACTTTATCTTTTGCTTTCATTAATTTTGTAACCATTAAATTATTTTGTTCAAAATGAGTACCAGTATCTATCTCTTTCTGTTTATTTACTACATCAATGAGTTCCATTGTTTTCAACGTGACGCCAAGAAAGATAAATTATGTCAGACATGCACAGCCAAGAAAGACAACCAATATAAATACTCCATTAGAGAATGGGTAATGAGTAATGCAGAACCGCATCTATATATACATTAGTTTACATAAACTATACATATTCTAACCTCTATGTACATATGATATTATACATGCCACTTTAGATAACTTACAAGCACCAAGCAAATAGCAATTTATACGATTGCCAAGTGTATGGCTCTCAAATGATCATAACATTCATCACTGGTTGAAAAGAACTCCAAGCAAACCCAGCATACATGTTTTCCACACTTGCATTCAACATGATTGCATCCATCCACCTTCTCAATTACATGGCCACAAGCCGAGCAGCTCTTGACTTGATCTTTCCTTTGCACCACTCTAGCAAAGATGAGTCTGGATCATCCTTGAATTCTCGGTATCTCTCGCATGTAAGGTATGGATGATTCTCTAAGTGGCACCTGGTACAAGTCTCTGAATAACACGCCCCACAAACAAATAGAGTATCAGCTGTCTTGGGATCTGCAACCCGATAAATCGAGGGGCAGTCAGGAGATGGGCAAAATCTATAAGTTCCAGCACTTGATGCTACAAAAGCTCCCAGAGAAGCCCTGAAAAGTTCCTCCAACTTATCATTTGACAAGAGAGTTCTCAAATCAGTAAGCAGAATTGGATTCCCACAGCCCTGGTGAGCACAACATATTGGGAAACTATCTTGATTTTTATGGCAGAATCACATTGCTCCACCAGACACTCATGGCAGAACAAATGCATACACCCTTCAAGCTGATATCCATCATCAACTTCACACAAGCAAATTGGGCAACTAGGTCCAGTGTCAGGACTCTCCACTAATTGATGGCTTGATCGCACTGTCTCAAAAATTATTTCTTCTACTCTTGGTTTCAACTCCTTATTACCATGAAAAAATTGTCTGGTGGCGTGTGTTGAGTTTAAGATCTGCCCCAGGTACCTTCTCTTTTAGTCCATGGAGATCTGGCCCAAAATTCTTAACCACTTGCTTCATTAAGTCATGAGGTAAATCCCTTCCTCTCAGACGGATTTCTAATTGCTTTTCTTCATGAAGAGAAAGTAGGGATTGAATCAACTTCTGCTGAGCCAGAGCAATCTTGTCTGGTGAACTAAATATCCGCAGATTCTGGTTGAACCTGTCGAAAAGAATGTAAGTTCCTGTCTGTTCCTGTATTGAATATTTAATATTAAAGCCATCTTTGGACAACATGAGCTGTAGAACAGCAGGGCTGAGGCTGTCGTTGTCAACGGTTTTCCCTCTCAGCAGTTCTTCCATAGGTCTTCTAACTTCAGCCACCGTCTTTGTGGCATTGGCTGTTATCTTCACTCGGTGGGAACCATTAGCAGTCTTGTTCCACTCAATACCTTACACGAAGACAAATGACTGTCAGCAGTCAGATTTAATAAAAAAAAGATGCAATTAAACTTATCTCGCAATATAAGTAGCCTCCCAATAAACCATGGAAAACAAATTTAAAATTCAACTTTCGAAATTGAAAACAACTCAGCTATATAGTGTCTATGAAACATTAATTTAACTCATTGTCCTTACTTAGCTGATAATTACCAGGCCTCAAATTATCAGCTATATAGTGTCTATAGCTGATAATTCAGCTTTGCTCGTGTCGAAAAAAAAAATTATCAGGCCTCAAATCAGATGGTATATTCAGTAGTAAAGATGTAGGATCAATTTCAGAGATTCGCTTGGGATGTTTTCATCAAAATAGCCATTTTTTATGTGACATTTAAAATGTTGTAGATAGTTTGTGAAGTTTTCTTTTTAAAAAAATGCAGAACAGAAAAGATTGTAGGTCTTTTGAGAAGGATAACTTTGCTTGATTGCAGTTTTCAGTTTTTAAAAAATTAAGAAAGAACGAATCTGCTCTTTGTTAACTTTTATAAAAGCAAAAACAAGGGTAATCAAGCATGCACCAAGTATCTTTAAAAAAACAGAAGCAATAAACGGCAGAGAAAACTAACGACCAAGGTGCTCTTTAAAAATGTCTTTCAACAGCAGTTTCAAAATGCAAGGTGCTTTTTATCATATTTTTTTGTAACAAAACAAAAACAGTTTCTACTTCACATAAAATTCTAAAATGAAAATAACTTTTTACACTACCTCAAATATTTTTTACGCTTAAACAGCAGACTCTTTAACCCAAACCCAGATTATAAATACATTAACTGCTAAGAAACAAGTAAAAGAAGGGAGACGACAAAAAAAACACTACTACTCACTTCACCAATCATTTTTCCCAAACGTATCTTTTTCTGGGGGAGGGGGCATGAAAACGTACTGCAGAAATTTAATTGGCTACAACAATTATTATAATGAAAAGAATCAACAGAATTGAACAATAGATATGGGGAAAACCAACATTTTTCTTTTGAAAAAATATCAAGTTGCAGTCATGTACGTAAATAAAAGGGTTGGCAAGAAAGGCATCAAAAGCATCTACAAAAGACACGAAGGAAAATGATGAAATACCCTCTAAATTGCTGAACCTTGCAAATACTTTTTCCAGTTGTTCCCTAACCACACGATACACTGGAGCAGGAAATATCAAGGAGCTGTGAAACTCCCGTTGGCACTTTATCTTCTGCCATGATTGACATCCATGCAACACCTTTCCTTCAATGTTCTCCAAAGCTTGCGCTGCCTCTAAATGTAATCTCCCATCAAAAGTAATTAACGCTTTCATGAAAGACTCCTTTGGCTCAGGTGGATACACCTGAACACGGCAAGCACTTATATGAGGGTTTCTTCTGGGCAGTAAGGGGGAAATTTCTTTTAAGAGTGCCTCTTCACACGCACTGCATGGTGGATTTTCAACAGCATCTCCTCTTACAAAGAAAAAATCCAGAATCATTCTACTTGTGGCAGTTTTTAGTGCATCAACAATTTCCTCTTCTGGAAGCTCACTGTCAAGCCCATAAATCACAATACTGTCCATATACTTGTTACTGGGTGCACAACGGACATACCTTCCTCCTATTGCAAGGTTATAAAAATCTCTCAAAATGAAATTGACATCTGTTTTATGGCATTTTAATATGCCATTTCTTCTTGGCCTACGAGGCCAAGAAATTTTTGCTGTGACTGCAGGAAACAAAAATGTTCTATCACCTCCGGTGGCTGAATGTGAATGAACAATTTTCAAGGGTGAGCCACAAAACTCCTCCCCATCCAGCTCAGCAGCTCTTTTGGCAGCATCAGGGGACAGAAATGTTATCCTACCCCACTTTTCTCTATCATCAACATCCTTCATCATGCCTGCGAACTTATGCACAGCACAGATACAACCTGAGGTATTCTTCTCAAAAAACATCAAGAGCTCCTTATCGCAAATTGCGCTTATGTTTGGGTGATGGACATCAACACTTAAGGAATGCTTCTCAAGTTCCAAATGCTTTATCTCAGCACCAGGCCCAAACAAAGCCACGGGTGATGAGAAATTAGACCCATGATACAAATACTTTTCCATACATTCAGTACGTAACCTCTTTTTTCATATTCTAAACCATCAATAACCAAAGTACTGGCTGTATCCATATCATGTGCAGTGGCATATACCTCGATGTAATTCTCGTCAACATTCACTTCAACAATGATTCGGTCATCCTTACAAGCTTTTCTAATGCGCTGAACAATACCAAGCAAATTATTGTTGCCTTTCCCACAAAATTTCTTGAGAAGAATGGGGCCAAAACCAGTCAAAGTCTTCATTTGCAACTTCCGCTCCTTCATCTTGGATGCATTAAACAAAGGAGGAGGGCAAAGGCAACATAATGACTGAAATTCAATAGCACTCACACAGACCAAATATTCGTTAGACATTGAAAGAAGCTCACTAAAAACCACCCAACTAGGCCTCTGAGCAAATACAAGCAAGGAACAAGATGGGTGTAGTTGAACATGTTGCCCAGTTTGTGCCACTTCATAACCAAGTTGATTGCATCCAGAGTACATGGCTACATTTTCAGCAAGTGAGGATAGTATAACCTTTTTGATATGCCTATCATTATCAGAGGGTCTCTGAGGGTCCCAACGCCAATAACTAGGGACAATAAGGCCATGTTCCCGCTCAAGGCATGATTCTAACTCAAAAATTGTGTCTTGGCATCTTCTGAGAGATTTGGCATTGATGCTGTTTTCCCAACACCATTTATTCCTCCTATCATGAGGCAGAGCTTCCCATTCCTTGTACACAGATAGAAGAGTAAAGAGGTCACCATCGCAATGGCAAAATTTCACTTTGTAACAATCAGATCTTCGTTTATCACCTTCATTACCAACTCTGCAAAATATGCTACTAGCATTGGCCATCACGGCAGCAAGGACAGTGCCTTCTTTACCCAAACCATATTGGAAACAGCCGAGAATAAGTTTACCAAGCCTAGGTTCGATCCCCATTCTTACCAAATACCTACCTTCATGAGTTAATTCATGAATGTTATTGTTCAGTTTAATGACTCCTAACTGAATTAGATTCCTGATTGCCATGTCAATAGAGCTAGGACTTGGAGCATCCACAAAATCAAAATCCTGCACATTCTTCACTCCTAAAGCAAGGATCCTCAAAACAGCTACACCAAGATGAACTCTCCGAATTTCAGGTTCTTGATTTAGTTCCATACTCTGATAATCAGCTTCTGAGTACAGTCTATAGCACCAACCAGGCTCAGTCCTCCCAGCACGACCAGCCCGTTGATTAGCAGAACTCTTGCTAATCCAGCAAACCTTAAGTACATTCATCCCACTGCCAGGCTCAAATCGACTTTCTTTGACCAACCCAGAATCTATCACATACTTAACACCAGGAATTGTAAGTGATGTCTCTGCAAGATTAGTTGAAAATATCACTTTTCTCTTTCCAGGGTAGTTCTGGAAAACATGAAATTGCTCTTCAGATGAAAGTTTTCCATGCAATGGCAAAGCAACTGCAGAGAGGGCGTTAAACTTTTCACAAGCCCATTCAACTTCAATTTGTGAGGTCAGAAAGGCAAGAATAGTTCCTTCTTTCTCTTTTTTGTGAATCTCGGTTGCAATTCTGACAACATCAGAAACATATGAGGCCACAACAGCAGAACCAGTACGTCCTGCATAGTCAGAAGGTACATATCTCACCTCCACAGGGAAGTTTCTTCCAAGCACATGCAATATTCCACAGCCATAGAAGTAATCAGATAGCTGCTTTGCATCAGCAGTAGCGGACATAATGATAAGCCGCATTTCTACCCTCTTAGAAAGTAAATCCTTAATCAACGCCAACAGTAGATCAGTATTTAAGCTCCTTTCATGAGCCTCATCAACTATGATACACGAGACCCCAGACAAATTCTTATCACTCATGTAGTGCAGCAATAAACAGTGATCTGTCATGAATGTTATCCTGGAATCAAACTTGTGCGAGGATGAAAATGTAGAATAGCAATTGATTGAATTGTCTGCATAACAACCACTACTTTCTTCCTGGACCCTTTGAGCCAACGATTTAGCAGCAATCTTGCGAGGCTGAGTGCACACAATTGACTGATTAGCCCCAATGCCTGAATCCGCAAGAAACTGTACTATCTGAGTACTCTTCCCAGAACCAGTCTCTCCAACCAACACCGTTATCTGTACAAACACTTGTCAAAAGATAGGCAAAAAAAAAAATATCACCCAAGGGGAAGGGGGGGGGGGGGAATTGTGCACAAACCACAAATGCTAAAGTCGCAAAACATGACAGGAGGGGATTTTTTACCAAAAAAAAAGACCAAGGCCAGCAATATGATAAAGTTGAAAACTTCGGAAACAAAAGACCCGTATTTACAGGTCATAAGGTAGTAGCTGCAGGGACATTTGATATGTCGGGGCACGGGTACAAACCTGGGATACCCCTCTTACTTATCGACATTCAACATTTAGTGTATTTGAGTTTCAGCAATGATTGACAGATAAAGTTGAAAACTTCGGAAACAAAAGTCCTGTAATTACAGCTCATTAGGTAATAGCCGCAGGGACATTAGATATGTCGGGGCGCAGGTTCGAACCGAGATACCCTCTTCTTGACATTCAACATTTAGTGTATTTGAGTTTCAGCAATGATTAACAGATAAAGTTGAAAACTTCGAAAACAAAAGTCCCATAATTACAGCTCATATGATAGTAGCCACAGGGACATGACATTTGATATGTCGGGGCGCGGGTTTGAACCCGGGACACCCCTCTTCTCGACATTCAACATTTAGTGTATTTGACTTTTAGCAATTATTGACAGATAAAGTTGAAAACTTCGAAAACAAAAGTCCCATAATTACAGCTCATATGGTAGAAGCCGCAGGGACATGACATTTGATATGTCGGGACGCGGGTTCGAACCCGGGATACCCCTCTTCTCGACATTCAACATTTAGTGTATTTGAGTTTCAGCAATGATTGACAGATAAAAACGGAAATAAAAGTCCCAAAATTACAGCTCATATGGTAGTAGCCGTAGGGACATGACATTTGATATGTCGGGGCGCGGGTTCGAACCCAGGATACCCCTCTTCTCGACATTCAACATTTAGTATATTTGAGTTTAGCCCCCTCTTTAGAACAAATAAACACTTGGGAAACAAAAATTTAATACAGCAACAAAACTATTACAAAGTCACACACTTTAAAAAATAGCCACTTCCCATAAACAACACTTGAACGAATTTAAATTTTTAAACTTTTTTAAAGTTTCTGTAGAAAGATACCTGTTGATGATGTATACCCCTAAGAAGTTCCCTCCGGTAAGCATAAATAGGCAATCCATCCTCAAGCCTACGACGTTCCCTGACAATGAAAGAGTGAATATTCTTCCAATTCAATCTTCCATTAAACCTGAACACAGGAACATCACCCTCCTCACGACTCTCCAAGCTATTCTCTTCCAGATACTTCAATATGCACTCCATTGCAGTCTCAAACTCCTTTAACCTCCCTTCAATTAAACTCTTCTCAGCATCAAGCCCCTTCTTCGTCGCAGCATGCTCATCCAGCATTCTAATTGGCAAAGGCCTTCTGAGCAAGTGCGCAAGACGCGCAATTTCCTTAGATAAACGATCTTTCTCTTCAACCCAACGCTTCACCTCCTTCCCTTCCATCAACCCCTTCACGTAGCTCGTAAAGAGGCTTCGTAAACGACCTTCAAGTTCCACCCTATCAGAAGGCACAAGAACGTTCGATATAAGCTCCGGCGTGAAATCATGACCACCGGAAATACGCGATTCCCATAACCAAACAAAAGCATCACGCGCTTCCGTCCATTGCCGGAAATCCAGAGTAGCAGCCACATTATCGCTAGGGTAGAAAGTGAAATTCTCCGGCTTAGGATTACATTCGCCGATGAGAGACTCAACCTCGTCCCTGTCGAGAGCACGACGGCCGAAGTTAAGTTGGACGACGAAATTAGGGAGACTGAAATTTGGATTCCGCTCTGGAGGACGGTCGACACGGTGGTTTGAGATATATCCAGTTTTCCGGTAACGGTATCCAAGGCCGGGAGTACAACCACCATGCTGCGACGGTGGACGGTAGCAATTGGTGTCACGCCGTGTGGCGTGATAATTAGGGTAAAGGGTTTTCTTCATCGGGAAAGGATTACGAATAACGAAACCCTAATTTTGGTGCGAATGAGAAGTGGAAAAGTGTGTGTTTCTGTTTTCTCTTTAGTGTCAACTCACTCACACTGCTAGCTTCTCTGTTCTCTCTCTGTTTTCTTTTACCTTTATATATACACACACACCTGCGGCTTTACCTAATTCATATTCAAATACTGTGAAGTCTTTCTAGTGTGTTCCAAGTACGTACGTACATTACGTTCACTAGATTTGTTATCTTGTAAAAGATTAATAAATAGCCGGGTTTGATGCTATTCTCATTTTTAATAGGGTACACCAGCAAACACCGTATAATGCTTTCTTTCGTGCTAGTGAAGTAAAAAGAATAATAATCATCGGGTATTGGTTACGACTACTACTAGAAGCCTTGGATTTGATGAGCCCATGGGACAGTGGGACACAGTGCACGTTTTCTTGGTAGGTCACAATATTTAGCATTACTTTTTCTTTTTGTGCCTGCCTAGTTTCTTTTCAAATTATGGAATGATTATTGCTTTTATTTAGTAGTTTGTTTGTTCTGGTAACTGTAATTAGCAATTGATCATTGGGTCACGCATATTGTTTTTAATTTTTATGAATAATCTCTAGGTGGATAATGATATTGGAGAATTTTTTTTTAGGTAATCAATGATATTGGAGAATGTGATTGGGCCTTGAATCGAAAGTTGCGCGTGTCGCGACGAGTTAGTTAGTAGTGGTGGTTCCGAGTGGTTGAGGGAAGAGTGAGTTAGGGTTTGAGACACCTATTATGGAAGGGCGATAATTGCGGAAGTGGAGGTAATCACAATTGCTATTATGGTAATAGTTTGACTTCGTGAGTTTGAAATTCGCATAATCCGACAAAGCATAACTGGAAGGTCGGTTAAAGGTAAATGAGATTCGTTCTCATTTAATCCTCGGGTGAATGATGAGTCGAATTCTAATTAAAAGATTTAATGTATCTTGTTCTAAAGGTAGGTTACATTAAGGAAAATTATGAAAATCGAGAAAAGATATGACAAAATACGATCTTCTCCTTTTCCTTCTATGGTTGCCCAAGAAAATACGATGAACCAAAGTAATTGCCCGACAATTGATAAGATGTTCATTAATCGTAATAATCATGTTGACCATATTATGCATGACATAATATCTTGTCTTGATGGGTTTTCAATACTAAAATGAAAGCGAAAATCTTTAAAGCTAATTCTCGTGGAATTAGTTTCGCAGAGTGCATGTCGAGAAATCGAATGTAGTCTATGGCGTAAATCTCGAGAATTTGTAGGTACATAAGTAGGAAGAATTTATAGTTACTAAATTGAAAACAGAAATGCTTGAGTATAATGTTATCATTAACCTTCGAGACAAAAACAAATAATAGAAGCAAAGATTAATATTTTTTATTGATTGCTTTCTGGTTCTCAAGCCTATCGAGATATTTTGAGAACCATCTATTCGAATTGTCAAGACATGGGTAACCTCCTGAGCGGCTTCCACCGTAAAATACCTCATTTGGTGTTACTTGGTCGAACATGTTTCTTCATTTTTTCTGCTTTATTTTTAAAACTTTAGATGTCAATAAAGTAGAGGAAAAATACAAACAATATATCAAGCTTATTTGGTAAGGTGCACGAAGACTTGGTACTTTGTACACAAATAGTGTCCGGGAGTGAGTGAGAGGGTATTGATGATATCATGTTGTGATTCTTCTCTCTCTCTTCTAATTGTACTCTCTCTCTCTCTCTCTTCTATATGACTTTCTTCTGCTTTCCTTCAAATTGTACTATATTTTTGATCTCACATTGACATCGATATATTAGTACTTATTCATTCCATTTCTAAGTTGTGTTCAAATTTGCTTTAATTTAAATTACCATTTCAAAGACGAAATCAACCTTCACGTTTAACTAGCACGTGTGTGGAAGAGGATTAATTGTTGGAGTGGTAGGTCTCTATTCATAGCAAGATGTGAGTACTTATCAAATATGTGCTACAAACCATCCCATTATACATTATGAGCATTTTTCTAATCTCAAAATAGTTCGAGGTGAAACTCAAAAATGATCATTTTTGTGAGGAGAAGAAAAAGTAATTTGTTGGCTATCATGGAATAGGCTTTACATTTCTAAGGCCTCAGGGGTATAGGATTGTGCAAGCTTTATGCTATCCAAACTAAACATTTTGGCAAAACGAGGCTAGAAATTTTGACTTAGCCGTAAACACTTATCTCAAGTATTTTCAAACCTAAATAGTTTAACGAATGTGTTTTGAGTGCTTGTAGAAGTCTTTAACCATCACTTGCCTCACTAGTAGTATTATTATGTGTATGAACATGGAGCTCTCTAGTAGTTTAAACGAGGCATGGAACACTTGCACTACAAAAAAAACGCGAATTAGCGACGGAATTAGCGAGGGAATATTTGTCCCTCGCAAAAAACTGACATTAGCGACGGAATTGTAGGTCCCTCGCTAATGTGCCCATTAGTGAGGGAATTAGCGACGGAAATGAGATGTTCTCGGTGATTTGATCGAAAGCAAAGACGCTTTTTTAGGCGCTTAGCGATTTAACTTTCAAGTCCTCGCTAATTGACCGACATTTTTGCGAGATTCGACCCATGGCGTTGGCAGGAAACGAGGATTAGCGAGGGACACCCTCCTCGCTAATTCCTCGCAAATTGTCATATATTTAATTATAATAACCGAACCACCTTCTCTCACTCTTCTCTCATTCTTCTCTCATCTTCCTCTTCCACTCCTCTTCCTCTACTCTCTCTCTTTCTTCACAAAACCACCACCACCACCACCACCACGCCCCACCACCACACCACAACCACTCTCACTCCTCTCTCTCTTCAACCACACAACCACAACCTCTCTCTCTCTCTTTCTTCACAAAACCACCACCACCACACCACCACCACCACCACCACCACCACCACGCCCCCCACCACACCACAACCACTCTCACTCCTCTCTCTCTTCAACCACACAACCACAACCTCTCTCTCTCTCTTTCTTCACAAAACCACCACCACCACCACCACCCTCTTTCTCCCTTACTCTTCTCCTTCTTCTTCTCTCTTTACACCACCACCACCACCACCACCACCACACCACCACCACCACCACCACCACACCACATCCAAACAATAATAATAATAATAATAATAATAATAATAATAATAATAATAATAATAATAATAATGATAGTAGTAGTAGTAGTAGTAATAATAATAATAATAATAATAATAATAATAATAAAAAAAAATTCAAATTGATAAGCGTGCCAATCGACTTTGGGTTGCGTCTTTGTCAAGATTAGCGAGGAATTAGCGAGGACTCGTCCTCGCTAATTAGCGATCGACACATATTCCCTCGCTAAATGCCACTAGCGAGGAGGGAATTAGCGACCGAACTGGTCCCTCGCTAATGGACATTAGCGACCGAAATGGGCCTGTTAGCGACGGATATTTCACTCGCTAATCTCCGTGTTTCTTGTAGTGTTGCCTCACTAGTAGTATTATTATGTATGAACATATTGAAATGGTGGTGCTACGCAATCTCTGGTTGGAATCGTGCAAGACAACACCCTCATATGGTTACCCAATAAACAAGGTTTTTTCTTAGTCATAACAACATACTCTTTGTGTATGAGCTAGCTTGCAAACACACGACCATTGATTTTCACTATGATGGAATTGTCACCTACTCGGATATCAATCTCATCCAATAATCCTTATTATTCCAAACACCCAAAACCCTAGAAATTAAAACAACTTTTGTTGTGTTCTGCGCCTTTTGGGAACATAACCACGACCATTGATTTTCACTAACTCCGGAAATATATTTGCGAATGCATTTCAAACAAGTTTTGGAAATATATTTCTAGAAGTCGGTTAATTCAAAATGTTTGTAAGCATATTCTCCCGAGCGTGTTTTCACATGTCAAATTTATACTTCCAAATTATGTCGAAAGTTGTAATTTCAAACACTACCAACACAAAAATGTTGTGTTTGTAACCCAAACTAACAACAACCTATCTTGAGTAACTACCATATCATACAATCAAATAAAAGGTAGTCATATGCAAAGAAACAAGCTTATGACTTACTCCTAAGTTTTAAAAACAAACTTTTCTCGCTTTTAAAAATGTTATCGTTGGAGTAATTGTTATCAAGTTGTGCCTAATAGACCTAACGATTTATTCGGCTTAGGAGGTTTGTTAGCTCTAACTAACTCCTCCTAACTCGACTGTCCCGCTTTCTAGTGTGCCTATATGTGTAAACAATTAGGGTTTTAAGAAATAGCTAAGAGATTTAGGGAAAATTACAAAGTGTTTGTCTGATTGAAGCATTTGGAACCCTAATCGTGTGTTCCTGCACTGAAATTGCAGAAAAGAAAGAAATTATGGTTAGGGTTCGCACTAAAATCCTAATTGAAGATTTTAAAAGAATTTAAACCGTTGAAAAGGTGTAAAAGCGTTTGTATTACCTTTAATCGGAGCTTGATTGTTGAAATCAAGCATAAGATTCAAGGTTCAGTACACGTACAACTCTGCGAGGTGAGAAGTGTTCATCGAAGCCTCAGATCGTGTGACTCAAAGGTGCAAGACACGGCTGTTCTTGCATCTTCATCACAAAGATCATCATCGGTGTGGTCACCTTAGTAAACGACAGCTTCAATCATCGGGAACGCCGGTGAGAGCTACGACATACTAGGGTTTCAGAGAGAGAGAAAGAAGAGAGAAGAACAGAGCTTCAAGAGAGTGAGAATTAGGGTTCTTGGTTTTCTGACGAGAGAGTGAAGTGTGAAGCTTTAGTATCTCGGGTTGCCAAGATCCGCATGTGATCCAAATCACACGGGTCCGGGTGTGCAGAGTTCACCAAACAAATTTGTTTGGTGTTACTTCAAATCTTCATTGGGTTGGGCCAGTACAGAGCTGGGCTTTGTTATTTACACCACCCTCAATTGTTGTTTCCCACCCGCATTCAAAAAAGGGTTAAAATTCAACAAGAAAAAGGTGATAAAAGTATGGTTCAAGGTCATTTATAGTACTGAAAAAGCATGGAATAGGAAGATGAGAAATGCTAGCAACACTCTCTGTCGGAAATAAGACCCATTAATTTAGTGGGACTATGTGAATTTTAATCGATCATAGATTGAGTGTTGGAGAGAGTGTACAAAAGAGTGTTGTTATCATTTCTCATAAGAAGAGTATGCAGATTTAGTATTTTTGGGGTGATGACGGCCGGGAGAATGGAATTTGGAGGGATTTTAAGAAGAGCGAGGTGAGAAGATAGGAAAATTAAGTGACCAACAAGAATATGTAATGAGGTTCAGGTGGATTTTTAAAAAAGAAAAGATCTTATTTTTTGTCAATGAAATATTATTGCAGACCAAACACACACCAAGACAACAAACGAACCCAAAAACCGGCCCACCAGATTTGGGAGAGTGAGATTTTGAGGAAATAGAGGTGAAGATAAAATGGGAAAAAAGAGGGACGAAAGAGAATATAGACGAAAATCGGAATTCAAGTAGGATTAAAATTGAAAAAATATACATTTCCTAACTAAATTCCATCTTGAAATAAGCTTTTTTTTTTACTAAAAAATAAACTCCGATAGGGTTTAAATTGAAAAAATAAAATAAAAAAAATAAAACACAATGGAGAGAAGCACGGTATAAAAACGGAGATGTTAATATGAATGCCCAATTAATCCAGGGCCTCCGAAAACAATATGGGCTTGGTAAACGCTTTAAGGTACCTACTTTTCCCACACCCCACCCTATTCACCACACACTCCCAAACCTCAAATATTCTCATATTACTCTCACGTAAAATACGCGTGGAAACCTCTCCACGCAATGTTTTTGATGGGTTCGGATCACACCCTCCGAACCAGTTCGGCTGACACCCACCGAACCCGTTCGGATGGGCGTGTCCGAACCTATTCTCAAATTCTAAAAGTGGTACATTGCTTTCACTTAAAACACATGTTAAATACCTGAATTTCAAACTATGTATTTGCATGTATTGAGACAATTTTGATAAATGAATGAATTAAGTTTTTCTTGTAAAAAAAAACTGTGAAAAAAAAACTATGTATTTCCATCTATGTTGCAAATCCTTTTTTTTTTGGTAAAATGCAATTGTTATTTTTTGTGAAAAAATCCTTTATCCCACTTTTCTTTCTCTTGACTTTTGTTCTACTTGATTAAGATTTGATAATTTGTAACTGTAAAAAAAAACTATGAATCTGCATTTTGTTCCAAATCCTTTTTTTCCGCTTTTCTTTCTCAAGGTTTTGGACCTTTGTTCTACTTCAATTAGATTTGATAATTTAGATTGATTTTTTGGTATTAATTTAAATTGATTTTTTTTATCGTTAAGCAATATTCTTTCAAAAAAAAAGCGGTCCTAAATTTAAGCAAAGAATATTTTTCTAGATAGGCAATTGTTAGTGGGGTGAGAGAAATGTTAGTTTCCTGATTTAAACTCGAACCTCCTTCTTACACTCATTTGGTGCACTTTCTTCAAGATCACTTACAGTTCGCTAACCGAAATTTCCTACTTGGGATAATCAATATATTAATATTTTTTATCGTTATGATAAGATGCCTTTTTTAAAAGTAATATTAATATTTTTAAAATAAATGACTGTTTCATAAAAGTGATTTTTAAATTTATAAATAATTAAAAATTCTTTTAAAGATAGTTAACTTTTGATCCAAATCATCAAAATAATAATAAAAAAGTCCGTACCACAAATGATATTTTTGTAATATAAAATCAATGTCACTTTTTAAATCAGAAATAAAAAAAATTCAATTTCATTTAATTACTTTTATTTTAGTCTCATCATTTATATAAAATAAAAGGTTTTAGATTAAGTCACACATGGCCATCAGCAGAAAGATGTCCCATAATGAGTGGGATCAAGCTTGCTCGTAAATCATATTTGCAGAAAGATGTCCCATAATAAGATGTTTAAACTTGGAGTGTAAGCTTCTGATACGTAATTGTCAAAAAAATGCTTCTAAACCCATATTCTGGTTACTACTATCAACAAGAACTTTTTTTTAAACGAAAACAAAACTCATATCATTTCACTAGTAATGTTTGCTACACATAAAGAAGCAATATAATGAACTTGGGAGCTAACATAGAATCTTGATGTTATTGCTAGAATATGAGTAATAAGATTCGCTTGCCTCCGAATATAACTAATCCTATAGCTCTAATAATGAGAAAGAAAATTATTACAATGAGAGATAATAACACCAAAGTATGAATTGTTGGACGTTGATTTAGTTGTTGCATTAACCACTGAGATGCAATCCATCTCAATCACTATTGACTCCAAACCCAAATCCTTCAACCAGCTCAATGTTTGCCATAACCCCATTGCTTATGCTTCTTGGGGTTTCAGAACTCCTATAAACCACATAACATAGTTTTTTCTTCCATGAAGCTACCACTTTCATCCCTTATGCACATGCCTATGCATACTCATTTTCGGGATCAAATAACCTAGCAAAGTGTACTTAAGCATACATGCATCCGGTTTCCTCCACACATATTGATCATTTCACCTGTCCCATGTGCCCCCTCCCTACTTTGGTTCGGTCTTCTTCTTTCGATCTCCCAATCGTAAAGATGATCTAGTCTGTTGCATCGATCGAGACCGAGACCGGTTTCATGGAGCCTTCCTAGACTTTGTTATTTTGCCGCTTCCAAAGGGCTCACACCGCCATGGCAAAGATTTTATAGTGATCCTGTGAGAGTGCCTCAAGTAGCTTGAGAATGCACTCCCTAAAATTTGTAGCCTACTGCACAATCGGTTGGACTGCATGTGCAATTCCACTTGCGACCAAAAATTGTATAGCTTGTAGACAATTAAAAAACAAATGGAGCTTATATATCTTCCACACCATCATTACAAATCAGACTTACCTCAGCATATGACACATGTCGTCGCCTAAGATTTTCCCCTGTTGGTAGACAACCCCTCGGCACACGCCATAGCAAGAGCTTGACCCTTTGAGGTATTCTGAGTCGCCAAATGTGCATTCAATTACCCAAAAAACAAAGGTAAGAACTGTCGATCAAATCCTCCATGATGCCAAAGTAAGCGGACCGAACCGAATATAAACGATTACGACTTTGCCACCAAACAAGCTTGTCCTCACCACTCATGTTGTAGAGTGTCATATTCTTTATAAGGTTTGCTTCATGATTGTTAAAGAGTGAATCAATCAATTTCTCATTCCACCCATATTGTCTCTCTCCAAACTTCTCCTACTTTCATATTTTCCTTTCCCGCCACCATTGGAGAAAGAATAAAAGCATCATTCCTACCTTTTAACCACGGTTTACCCCACATCGAGATATTATTCCCATCACCTAGCCTCCATTGAGATCCCAAATTTAACACAACCCGGAAAGAGTAGATACTACTGATAGATTTATATTTACATTAATTCTGTTAGTTTTTCTAAAAACCACATTTTTCTTAATGAAAAATATCTTAGGTATGGTATTTCAAATACTAATCTAACTATGGTCTGTAACATTATAAGAGGTCAATAAGGCCAAATCACTTGGTTAAGTTAATCGGGAAGAATTGTTTTGAAGCAAGAAGTTGAACGAACCAAGACAAGAGAAAAGTGAAGCACAAGAAGAAGTTGAATTCACCTATGACACACACCCCCGCCACCAAAAATAACATTACCGTATGATTTGGTGCGCTTTGAATGAAACAAACACAATATGGCATATTAAATTAAATTAATAAAAATGTAAAATATACAAAATTTTCACTGTGGCCCATTAGCTCAGTTGGTTAGAGCGTCGTCTTAATAACGCTAAGCCGCAGGTTCGAGACCTGCATGGGCCAATATGTTTTATTTTTCTTTTAATTACTCTTTCTAACCATAGTGGTTTTTTTTATACAAAAAGATTAACTATTGTTCTTACTATTGATTTTCCATTATTGTCAAAATAACGGATATAATTTGGTCAAAAAACAAAAACTGATATATATATATATAAGAATCCAAGACATTTCGCTCATGCATTATTCGATTTTAAACAAAAGTTTAAAGGTGAAAAAAAACTATTTTCATATATTTTGTGTTGGTATTAATTATAAGTGTATGTCATCAACAAATAATATAATTTTAATAATAAAAGCTTCAAAAAAATTGTAAAAACAAAATAACAACATATATTCCATGGTTGTTTAGCAAGAAAGTAAGGCCTTGCTATTTTATACCAATTTTAAAAAAATCATTATCTATCTAAATCTAAATTCTTTTAAATTATAGATGTATATAACTATTTTCAATTTTCGGAATAATTAAAATTTTAGTTCCAATAAGCTTTATATATATATATATATATATATATATATATATATATATATATATATATATATATATATATATATATATATTATGTATAACTAGTATGTTTCACTCATACACAAAGACGGATCGATATTCACTTGTAAATTAAAATTTAAGAATTTTTTTACTAAAAAAATATTATATAAATTTAATCAAAGTTATATAGCTATATCACACATGAAATGACATTAGACCAACCGACTTTCTAAAGCCATCATAACTATTTAGAGGGCAACCCAAAAGGAAAATCATATGTTGGTTGGTCATTTAGATAATCCTAAAGCCAAATACAATTATCAAATCTAACATTAAATAAAATTCTCATTATACAACTTCGAAAGTTTTCTTGCCATTGGCGCACACTCGCAACCACACCACAAATGTCCTCATCATCTAGTGACAATCCACTTTCCTCCATTAGCATACTCGTGGATCTTCCCGCCTTGGTTCAATCCCAGCTTTGAACAAATGGAAATTAGCACTACCAAGCAATCTGATAGGCTTGAATATCAGATTGCTTGGGGTTATTGGAACTGGAACTGGTCACGACAACTCTTCAACGTAATCAAATCGTAAACCGTAGGTAAAGCGGTTCCCAAGCAACAATGCAACACCTTGCTTGGGGTTATTGGAATTGAATTGGTCATGGCGCGCCACGGCCACAAATACCCTTCAGTGAATTCTTCAGTTATCATATTTTTCTCTTCGACACATGAATCAATAGCTAAATAAAAGGAATAGTTCAATTACAATGCAAAACACCACTGAAATATTAGTGAACATAGTTTGGAATCTTTTGTACAAAACAAATATTGTGAAAAAATATTGCATTTCGGCCCAAATTTCTCTCACTCGATCCATCTCCTTTCATTCAGGTTTCTTCTTCATCTTCTTCAAAGAAACAGAGCACTCCGTAATTGACATGCGCACCCCAATATAATATCATTATATCATATCCATAAACAAAACTCCATGATGATGATAGTATAAAATAAAAAATAAAAATGAAACCAACTAAAAGAGAGACATTACAACCTTTCCATTCCAAGTTAGTAATGGCAATAATAGCTAGCATGTTGTAATGTCTCTCACTCCTTGGCAAGTAAACTCAAATTTTTGCAATTAGCCTTCTTACCTTCAATACTAATTCCACATATATAAGATCTTTCAAATGGTCAAGAAAACGAAAATAAACATGCCTCCAATATTTAATCCTTCAAAGCTCAAGTTGTTATATGGTAGATTCAGAAACCTAGAAAGCACAAATCTTCTAAACTTTGTTAGATTTCACCTTAAATATGGTTTAATGAGATATCAAGCGATTCTAACAATTTCATGGTTCCGTGGTATCTCTATAGACAAAAAATTTCTTGATAAGTTCAAAAACCTTAGTGCAGATAGCTTGGAAATTTGAAGGGTAATAGTAAAACTTTATCAAATGAACTAATAAAATTGAAACAGATAGGGAATATAATCAAACCTTAACAAACTCCACACTCTGAACATTGACAAATTATTAATCAAACTCAAGTTAGTCTTAGGCTTTTAATTTAATAAAAAACAAATAACACAAAACCACTAACACTTAAATAAAGACCACAAAACCAATACCAGAAGGTGAAAGAATGCACCTTTTTAATTACCAATCATTTGCTTGTAGAGAACTTTCCTATCTTTGATGGAGTATGGTCATTGTAGCGCAATCAATGGGTTTTGGTTTTCTCGCCTTCCTTTCGCTTTATTTTCCATTTCCTCCTCCGATCTCTTCTGGTGGCTTGGTGGTTGGCGGAAACACCTTCTTGATAACCAGATCGCAGTGGAAGCCATTGAGTT
This sequence comes from Oxytropis ochrocephala, assembly GCA_020916435.1. NCBI lineage: Eukaryota > Viridiplantae > Streptophyta > Magnoliopsida > Fabales > Fabaceae > Oxytropis > Oxytropis ochrocephala. The sequence goes on from CM037089.1 coordinate 30,738,784, forward strand.
CAGGGCATCGACCAAGTCATCGCTAGTCACCAGCTCTTGTTTGCGGAAGAATTATTGCACGGCACCGTATCCACCCACCTAAAAGAAGAAAAAAAACCCACAAAATAATACATAATTATTTTATGATTAATATTGATTTATTGTTCGTAGTCGCCTTCATTACGCCGCCGAATGGATCTCGAGAGTGCATAACGTAGTCATCTTAATCACGCTGACCCGTGGGTTTTCAAATTCAAACTTGAATCCACAAATAAATGAGAATAATGAGTGTGATTGAATCCCATAAATATTACAAATGAAATTCAAAAATTTAAACTCTTTAACATGATAAACTCCTTCTAAAATCGTGAAATCAATTGCATATCAACAATCAAATAATGTTTCAAAAAAATCAACAATCAAATAAATGCAAATAATTATGTATTAGGTCTTTTTTCTTCTGTTTCACTATGTTGTATTTTCAAAATTAATGTATGTAATTAACTTTTCCATCTTACACACTCTATCAAATACCAAATTCTAAAAATACATGAGATAAACAATAGATCATGTATTAGCTCACAAGAGAACTAACACCTCGGTGGACAATGATCATCACATCACCGGTCAATATGCACCCATGAAGCGTAATCAAGAAAAATCAAAATCATGGATTACTCGATAAAGCAAAAAAACAATCAACAAACATGCTCATACTTTTATAGAGCAACAAATGATGTAGCAAATTCAAACTAACAATGTAGATTTAAACATGCCCATGAAATAAAAATTAATTGAGTACACACAGATCACATGAGAATTTCAACTAATCTACAATAAACTGTTTCAATTTATTTTTATCTAATAAAATAATCATCATAATCATCATTTGGGATCCGAGAATAAAGACCGAATTTTCTTCACATGGGAAAGAAACAATAAATCAGTAAAAGGATGAAAAGGGAAGCACTTACGTGTAAGGAGAAGCGATGAAGAAGAAAGGGTTGATGGGGGTATGTTAGCATTAGAGGCCATGACCCAAATTATCCAAGGTTGCATAGAAAGGAACAATGCCGTGGAGTTCTCTCTCTTCAACACAAATTGATTCTAATAAATTAACCTTGTAATGGTTGACTCATGAAATTAATTGCCAAAAAATAATTAGAAATATCCATCAAGACAATTCAAAATTACAATTGCCTAAAATAAAAAACGTATCTAGCAATTCATGAGGATGTGATAATTTCCAATGCAATTGAAAAGCTCAATAGCCGTCCAGATTAGACCAATAGATGAGGTGGCTTGCCACGTATTTATTCGAGAGATATGTGTGGCATTTTTGATTGGTCTTACGCAGTACGCCTATGTGGACAAACTCGTGATTTAATATACTTATGATATAATTAAATGATAAAACAAAAAAATTGAATAGCCATACCTTACGTACTAAACAAAAAAATTAGACAAATTTCAATAGTTTATTTATTATATTTAATTAACTAGAAGTTTGTTTATAATGAAATGAGCTAGACTCCTTTTGTCAAAAAAACTAGAAGTATGTTTAATTTAGTATGAGAATGCAAATGAATAATCATATTTCAATATAATATTGTATTAATATTTTGAACTAAGAAATAATGATTAAGCTTTTGAAATTCTTTTTGGTGTAACTATTATGCATTGAAAGTGGAGTTTCTTATTAATATGAATTATTCCTTAGTTGTCAATAAATCCATGAGTTAGTAAAATATAAGTGGAAGATGATTAGTTTTAATCTGTTGTGTTATGACACAAATATTTATAGGAGAAAAATTTAGATGGTGAGGGAAGTGATTTTGGCGAAAAATTCTAGTACAAAAATAGGATGTGCATGTGAGCATTAGAAAGGAGTGGTAACACGAGAAGATGCAGAGTGCGGAAAGAGAAACATTAGAGCGTGCAGTCAAGGGAGAAAAATGAAGTTTACATGGACAGAAAAGAAATAGAAAAGGTAAAGCAAATGGTTGGTTGGAGGTTCATGTTCATGACAATTCTAATGTAGTAAAAAAAATTAGATTAGTGAGTCATGCAGTTGAGGCCCAATATTTTTTTAAAGCTATAGACATGCATGGATTATGTTTAATTTTAATATTGTTCTTTAAAAAATGTTTACTTTCAATTACTTCCATAAAATTGGATGATGTGCTATATCTAAAAGTTTTTTTATATGTTCCTCGAACATTCACAAACACATGTTCAAGGATGAAAGAAGACATTTTTGTTTCTAATTAGATAGTGCATTAATTTGTTTTGTTTTAAAAGTGAGTGTATGGATCATAGACTATGAATATGACATTATAAAGAGTATCACTTATTCAAAAATTATTTTTACGTTGTGCGTAATTTCAATGAAACAGAAAGAAACATGTGAATTGAATTGATACACAAATGTAGAGTTGTTCTTAACTTGAGTTAGAATAGTCGTATCAACAAAATGCTTCAAAAACGATAACATTTTGGGCTAAAAAAAATGATTGTATGAATCATTTAATTGATATACAAGTTAAATACACAAATATAAGTGATTTCTTTTATGACAGAGAAAATAATTAAATTCTTGTGTTCCGATTGTGCTCGTTTTATTTCTCCATATATGTTATTTTTCCCAACATTGACATCATTCAAATGGGATGCGAGACTTTTGAACTAATATATGGTATGTGAATTATATTTAGTTTTTTTTTGTTGAGGGCGAGAGGCCTTTTTTCTGAGTGAGGCCTTTTGTTTTGGGTGAGGCCTAAAGCAATGGCCCTACCAGCCTTACGAATGAGTTGGGCTCGGAGATCATTGAACTTAAGTATCCAATAAGTAACTCTCGTGAACGTCTATTTGGATTCATTTATTTGAACTTTTTTTAATCAATCATTTAGTTGAACATATCTTTTGACATAAACATTTGTGAAACTATTTGGGAGGACTTAATTATAAAAACAACTTATGACATGATCATAAGTTGTTTTTAGGTTATTTCCTTAAGTTATCCATGATAGCTCTTGAGAACGACTTATAGCTTATATGAAAAGTTTTACTTTATTTTATCTTCTATTGTAGAAACTGTTTGTACGTAAACACTTATATGATATAAACGCTTATGCTATGAGTGATTCATTAAATTGTTTATTCAAACATGGTTATAATATTTTTGAGACTATATTACATTCGATATAAGACTCTTAGCACATTCACATATAGGCCTCATAAAATTTCCAAACAATCTTGATATTTATAAATTTAGTGTGGAAAGAAAGAAAAGAAAAATGAAGTGGTTGTTTGTAAAGATTCTGTTTTCACTTAACTTATTTTAGTAGTTGTTTATGTAGTCTTTATAGAGCACTGAGAAATTAGAAAAAAGGGAACCCAAAAAGAAAGCTGCCTACCACTAAGGGTTATGCGCTGTCAGACAAAAGTTTGACTCCTAATCAAAATCTTCTCTCCACCTGTTACTGTCCAATTTGTTTTTCTCTCAATTTTTTCTCTGTTGTTGGAATCTATACACATCAAATGGTAGGCCCAGGGAGCTAAGCTAGCTAGCAAAACTAAAAGGTTTCTCTCTTTCCTACTTTCTAATTCTAATGCACTGGACCACTCTTTTCAACCCCATGTGATCACTCATTTCATTGGTTTGGTGTGATTCAGGTTTTTGCCAATCTGGTTTTAGACTTTTAGTTTTGTGGTACCTTAATCCCTCATCTATAATACAATATCTACTTTAATATAGGATTTTGGTGGAAATTTTTTTTTTCCACCATTTATCTATATACCCTCATTTCAGATCCAACTGCATACCAATATACCCCACTCTATATATTTTGACCAAACATACCCCCACGCTATATTTTATACCCCACCATTTACCAATATACCCTCATTTTGTACTCTCACTGCTTACTAATATACCCCACTTCTATATTTTTTGATCGACATGCACTGACATTTTTTTTTTGGTCCAACACTTTTTTTATCCACTTTTGGTGAAAACTTTTATTCCTACCATTTACCAATATACCCTCTCATTTGTACTCCAATCTGCTTACCAATATACCCCACTCTATATTTTTAATCGACATACCCCACTCTATATTTTGTACCCCACCATTTACCAATATACCCTCATTTTGACTCCCACAAGTTTTCCAATATACCCTCACTATATATTTTTTTGAATCGACATACCCCTCGATAATTTTTTTTTTTTTTCTCCAACACTCTTTTTTTTATTATTATCTCTCTTAATTAATACACAATCGTTGACTTCACACTTTTTGGTGAAAATTTTATTCCCACCATTTACCAATATACCCTCATTTTGTACCCAACTCCAATATACCCCACTCTATATTTTTGGATCGACATACCCTCGACATTTTTTTTGTCCAACACTCTTTTTTTTTTATCCACTTTTGGTGGGAAAATTTTATTCCCACCATTTACCAATATACCCCTCATTTGTACCCCACTATTTACCAATATACCCCCACTCTATATTTTTGGACCGACATACCCCCACTCTATATTTTGTACCCCACCATTTACCAATATACCCCTCATTTTGTACCTCACTATTTACCAATATACCCCCACTCTATATTTTTGGACCGACATACCCCTGACAATTTTTTTTTGTCCAACACTTTTTTTGTTATCAAAATGTACCCGTCATTTTGTACCTCATTGTTTACCAATATACCCCACTCTCTATTTTTTGGACCGACATTGTTGTCTCATCCCACCAAGGGCTATTGTTGTCTCTTCGTCTTATATATATGTGTTGCGTATTTTTATACCCCCCTTATAAAATGTTGATGTTTTTTCGAAACTACATCTGTAGGCCTGTTAATCACCTCCTCGTGCATCGCACGGGTAATCGTCCTAGTTTCCCATTAATCTTAAGATTCACAAACTTGCAAATTCATACTACCTACGTCTCATTTTATATGCAGTTTAAGGTTGTTGCACACATATTAAGAAAAATAATTAGTAATATAGATTTTATAAAAAGTATTGTCTAAATTACCATTTAAATTTTTTCTCTCTACATGTATAAACGTGAATCATTTATTAAATGTAAAAAATTGTAATGATTAATAAGGACAATAGTGAAAAAGCATGTTAGATGCTTTCTTTAAAATGTAAAACAACAAATAATTTGAGACAAATTTATTTTGCTAAAACTACATATAAAATGGGACGGAGGTAGTATATAGTAGCATTCTCCTTTCAATTCAATTCCTATAACTAGATTATCATATATCAAATTGTGCGGAAGTATTATTCCTAGAGCTTCCAAAGACTGGTGTTTATTTTGAAAGAAATTAGGAGAACAAAATAGATGGTGAAAAGTGTTTAATGAGCTTAGATTTCACTCCCAAAAACTAGCTCAAAGGATGAGGACAATGAGGGTGTCCAGACCACGTATGTATTTACATTCAAAAACTTGGAAACCTTGTCTATGTGAGACTTCAATTGAATTTCAATACCCACTCTAACGCCTAGTGTGGGGCTTGAGTCTAATTCTCGCATTATCATCCCGAACTCGACTTTTTTTAGATAAGTAAGAGATTTTATTGAAGGAACTTGACTATAATACCGTGTTAAACACATATATAAATCCAACAATGTATGAATCTTGACAATGTGAGACTCCAATACAACTTCAATAAAAAGAATATTGGAAAAATAAATCTTTTGTCTAGCTTAATTATGAAGGAAAAATAGAAAAGGTGTAATATAAAAATGATAAGAATCATAAAAAATATCTCCTTTGAGAGTAACTGAATTTCATTGTTCTTTTTCACTTAACCTAACACTTTAGTTCAGTAGTTACTTAGCGCATTTGATTCTTAAAATACCATATTTTCATTACTCGGCTTTGATACTGAGCTTTAGTCTCATTCATACATGGTTATATTTTCAAGTGATGGTTTTTGAGTTGTTGGTGTTAGGAACAATATAGAGAAATAAAATGAGCACAATCAACATGATAATTTAACATGAAAAACTCTAAAATCGGAGAAAAACCATGAATCGTTGTCTAATCACAACTAGAGAATACTATGTGAATTTTTTTTGCAACACATAGACTTCTCTCAAACACCTTATGACTCCATTACACCCACACTCTCCAACGTAAGTATATAGCTACACCTCACAACATTCTTAGACACGAGTATAAGAGAAAGAAAAAGTCAGATACAAATTTAAGGTGTTTCCGACTGGTACATATTGTAAAAAAGAACTTGAGCCTATATATACAATTTTGGCCTCCCTCTTCCTATACAAACTGGGCAATGTGAGACATCTTCAAGATGCTCAATTCCAATAAATTCCAACAATCACCTTGATTGTAATTGATACACGAGACATCTTCTGCTTTCGTTCTTTACATCGATAATCATAGTTCAAAAGAACTACTACACTCCACCATAAAGAGTATATATATTTCACTTGAAGCTAAACAACTTCAAGAATTTCTACATGTCGAAATCCATCGACATAATCTCAAAATATATTTTGCATCAATTTCAACCAATGCCCATGTGCTATTTAGAATTCACTAGCAATAACTTGTCATTTTCCATGGCAGTACGACAATGCCATGAGGATAGACTTCTCATTTTTAGATACGATCATCATCTCTCATACCAAGGGATTGCTAGCATTCGCCTTGAAGCCTTTTTATGATATTGATCCACTTGGACAATTTTTCTTTACATGTCGAGACTTACCACATATCGAGTATTTCATATTCAACCCATAGTTCTTCCCATAAGCCTCATCTCTAGCTACCAACACTGAGTTTGATGAAGTGCTATCTTCACTATTCAGTCTTCTTTCTTCTGAAATAATTTTACTTGCAACAACTCCAAAACTCAAAGTTTATTCCCATTAGGGATGGTAATAGGCCAGGCCGATCGACAAGGGCCTACGGCTTAGCCTACGCTGCACTGAGCCAAACTTTTTCTAAACAGATAAGGCTTAGGCTTTTTTTAAAGCCTATTTAGCTAAAAAGACCGAGCTACAGTTTAGCTAAAAAGACCGAGCTACAGGTCGCTGAAAAAGCCTTTTAGGCCTACCAGACTAGCCTATTTAAGTAAAAATAAAAAGTATTTTCATTACCATTATTATTATATTAAATTTTGTATATCGTGTTAAATCATAAATTTGCTAATATTTTCATCTAGTTCAAAATTTTGACCGAATCAATTTTTGACATATTTAAAGTTATTATTATAAAATAGAATTTAAATTGGATGTCATATAAAATAGAACTTAATCTCACTGATCTATTAGCTTCTTAGTCTATTTACAAAAACATATATCACTTAAAGATTGTAGGCTTTTGTAAAAGAAAATAGTGAAATAGGTTTTTAAACAGACTTTCTCACCATTGTCGACTTTCACAAAGACCGGACTAAACTAAAAGTTAGGCCTATGAAAGGCCATAGGAAAAACTCAGACCTAACACTTTCAATCAAGGCCCAGGCTTTGCAACGCCCAGCTCGACCCAGCTTATTCCCACCCCTACTTCCCATATATCAAAACGAGTTTGATATGCCCATATGAAGTTGGAAGGGACCATATGAGTCTTAGCGCTTTATGTTCATCATAAACCTTGACTCAAAAAGCTTCCAATTCAAGACAATACCATTGAGAGCACTAAGATGTTCAAATACTTTCATGCTATCACGTCCAGTAAATCATGAAATTGCTCCTTTATCAACAATCGATTTAAGATGCCCATTGCGGATATAGCCCTTTGGGTCTTGCATAATCACAACAACATGCTTAGCCAAACACGTAAGAATTGCACTTGCGCCTCTCTCAAATCCATTTCCCCATTTCTCCTTGTCCATGTTGGAAATGTTTCCTTTCAACGCCATGTGCAATGTGATCGTATTCTTGACCAATGAAGTGATGTCGCTCGTGGCTCCTTCGCTCTGGCCGTTGATGAGGAATAGGGACCGACCTCGGAGAGCACCTCGGGTGGTACTCGCAAAGACACTCGACGCCTAGTCGGTGTTCGCCGCAGGCGGGGTATCACAAGGTAGAGAACGTACCTGAAGCCACATGCGAGTGGCGTATTTATACTATTGTGATGGAGCATCTCGGCCGAAAATATGCGCAACGGCCGGGAGCGGCTTCATACCGCAAGGCTAGCATGTTTGGGCCGTTTGGGCGCTTCTGCGTGTTGGGCCATCGCCCTTTCGCTGGCACCTCCCGTGTTGTTAATACACCCTAGAACACAATGCTAATTGTATCAGCACATCCTTGACTTGTATTTTTCACAAGTCAAACTTGATTCTTCCATCAAATTTCTCTATGTCATACTTCACAACACTTATAAAAATTGACACTGCAGTTGTATGGAGACTGTAAACTGTGCACCAAATCAAATAGGTTCCCAAAAAAGAGAGGTCGATTGCTATGAACACGCTTAAATACTAACTCTTTCCTAGCCACAACCTTTCACAAACAACACTTTCATAGTGTCAAACTTTTTTTTATGTGGAAGATCAGACAAAACTAGTGATGTGGATGACTCTCACTTGAAAGGATGACTATTGGGAATTCAAGTGCGAGTGGTTATCTCACATCAACTAAGAAGAGCTAATTGAAGGATATATGGTGACACATATACACATTACCTTAAGGTTTTTGGTGGAGAAGTAGTGTCCAAGTCTCTTGGTGGTTCTGGTAATTAGTTTGTTATTGTTCTCGGTGCTCCCCCGACCCAAACTCCCCAACAAGTGATATTAGAGTCATGGTTCGGCTTGATGAGGGAGCAGAAAGGGGATCATGGTTTAGATCAAGTCTAATAATGATGTGGGTGACTCATACTTGAGAGAGAGATTGATGGGAACTCAAGTGTTATTATTAGTGTCACACCGGCTAGGAATAAGCTAAATGAATGATATATGAGAGAGATAATACATACTCAATGTCGTAAGTTTTGGGTGGAGACATGATATCCAAAATCTCTTGTGTCTCATCATTTGCTTCTTGTTGTTGTTTCGATGCTCTCCCAAGCACTTCCCAACACTACTGACTACCTAATTGGCTTTTCTGGTTCTATGCATATGCTAATAGTTCAAATATTGTCTTGATTGGGAGGAGTTTAATAATTGACATTGCTGCGGCTTTGTGAAGTAGGAATTGAACAAAATATCTGTTTTTCCACACATAGCACGGGAAATGTTGCTTCGCTCATTTCATTGTTGGTCGTTGATTCAATTATTAGCTTGTAGAAGTAAAACCTCCTTTATCCTCTAATCATTTATAGTTTGAGATTCTTTTACAGCTTTTATAGGGTAATGATTAGTAGATAATAATCAAATACAGTAGCTTGCTTTAGAAGTTAGATGCTTCTGAATCTGATACCATCCATTAAGAAATTATTAGTGTTAGGAAAATACTTGAAGAAAGCTGTGATATGCAGATACTTTCGCCCAAGTCAGCGACATCAATGAATATGTCCCATACCCAATGATCATGCACAGTGGCACACTTGAGTTTCTCCACATCCGTTATCCGTTTTAGGATAGGGTTCATGAATTTATATATTATATATATATATATATATACACACACACCTTGGTCTTCATATAGATGAGAGGGTTCATCACATGTGAAAGAACTGTGCAGTATATTTATAACAATGGTTCCCATCTAACAGAGCATAAATAAAAGCTGTGTTTCAGACGGTTTTTTGTACTAAGGCCATAGATCTATAAAAGTATGCACCAAATTGTTAATTAAAAATTCTTAATAAGTTAAACGTACTTATAAAAATATAAAGTGAAGAAATTAATTTTCAATGTCCAAAAAACTATTATTATTTAGAATACACATTGTGTGGCTCTTCCAACTAGCTTTATATTTTAGCAAAAAGAAAATTGGGAAGGGGAAAAACTAGCTGTATAACAATTGGACATTGTCGTCCCACCAGTTTTCCTAGATTTGGACATTGGAGTGTGCATATGAAATGCAATTAAACTTTATATTGGGTTTGGCTACTTTCATGAATTCAACTTAGCATTACTAAGGATGCAGACGAGGAATCTCATTACTCACGCAGATATTATACTAGGTAGAGTCTTCAAAACCAAATATTATCCAGATTGTAACTTTATGGGGGCTCGCTTGGGCCATAATTCTAGTACATTCTCTTCTCGGGTGGTGTAAATGTTGGAGCCCAATGGCGTCTAGGGGATGACGGAAGGTATTGGTGTGGCATGATCTGTGGATTAAGGGGAGAAAAGGACGCTTTTGTTCGCTCTTCCGTGGTGGCCGGAATGGAAGATATGGTTAATGAGTTTTTCAATCCTCAAGAAGCAAGTTTGATCAAAAGAATTTCTTAATTTATACATTAGTCAAGGTGAAGATAAGTTGATATGGTGGAGAAGCCGTAACAACATGTTTTTGGTAAGGTCGTATTATGTTGTTATGGAGGATCTTATTGATAATACCAACCTTCATGTCCCGGGGAACTGGAGGCTTATACGGAGACTCAAAATTCCACAGAAGGTTAAGATTCTTCTTTGGCAACTAGCACGTGGATGTCTTCCAACACATGATTATCTTAGGCGACAACATGTCCCGTGATTGGGTCACTCCTATATGTGAAAGTGGTGTTGAAGATGAACTTCATATATTTTTTAAATGCCAACAACATGCTATTTTGGTTTGGGACTCTTTATCACAGTGGTTTTTTTGGTCAAATGTGTAACATTTCATTGAACTGAGCTAAGACCACCAACATTACACACAAAGTGTAAGCATCAAGCTTACAATCGAAGCACCATACAAGTCCATATCAGGACAACAACCAAATCAGGTAATGTTGAAACTCCTAAAAATAAACAGTAAGCATAAGAGTAGCACTTGAGCACACTAATTTCCTAATAAAACTAAATTAAGCAAAACATAAACACATCTTTATTAAATCGCTTAAATCTACCAACAAGCAAAACCACATTGCAGAATCCTTCACAATCTTCATCTCGAGACCAGTACCAGCATCACATTCAAACCACAACCATTGACCCAACTTCTCCACTGAGAAAAACAAAAGGCTCCATAGTGACGCAATTAATAGTCCCGTGAAGTTGGTGTGTGGGGGGGGAATGGAAAGTCCAGAATCTCTCGTATTTGAAGGCCAAATGGCTCCGGGGACTATGCAATTAACCAGAAAGCATCAACAACTCTTACAAAAAGACCAAAATGCACCTCCAAGATTATCACAGTCGACCAAGGTTGATCAGAGAACAAGGCCCCAAACACAAGAAAATAGGAGAACCACAAAGAAAGCATATACAACAAAAGACAAAAAGTCTAGAACTTTCACGGTAAATGACGACCAACTGACCAAGGTTTCTCATATCGATCTCTTGTTTTTACAAGCCACAGGAAGCCAGAAGGGAGAGAAGTTCAAAGGGCAGGAGGCTTAAGAGGAAATGAGAAGACATTGCAACATGTTGTGGAGATGGGAATAGAGGTTACAGATTTGAGTGAAGAGGATGAGATAAGAGGTCGAAACATTTGGTAATTAGAAGTTAGAACAAGATGAAGAAAGGGTAGTAGATCTGGGGGCTTGGACAGAGGATGAGCAGATTGAGGGTTAGAGGTAGATGAAGGCGAAGAGTCTGGTGGGTGGGGTGCTAGGAGAGTAGCCGCCGTTAGTGATGTAGCTCCCGCAGAAGCTTCAGCCATGATGAAAAGAGAGCAACACAGAGAATGCAACGAGAGACGTAGAAGAACGACTCTGCTAGATGAGCCACCAACACCTAGCATATCTAGGGGACGAAGAGGGTCGTAGTCGCACTTCTAATAGCCGCCAAATTACGCACAGCAGGAGCGCGCGCATTGCATTTTCTTCTTTGTGAAGCTTTAGTTTTGGTTTTTAATGATTGTTTTTTTAGCTTGTTGGAAGTGTTCACGCATGAACAAGTTACTTTTAATGATTCACTATCCTTCATTAGTTAAATGAGAAAATTAAATTTATAAAATTGGGAGAACAAAGTTTGTTAATTAATAAATGGTATGATAGAATTTTTTTTTGACAATAAAAAAAATTAATGTTTTGTTAGTTTTGTAAATGGCTAATAATCAATCAATCAATATTGATCAATACTAATATAATTAAATACTAATATAATTAAATAGTATGCTAACAACTTTACTAAATTAGACATCCTCTTAATTTACCACCTTTTTAAAATATTGGGCAAAATTGTAAATTCACCACTAAATGCCAAAAAAATGACAGTTTTTTTTTACTTTGACTACGTTTTTATCTCTCTCTTCCTTTTTGCTTTTTCTTTCAACTCCCTCTCAAATTTGGATCATCTCCTTCTACTCTATCTAAATCTCTCTCCTTCCTCTCTATCTCTCTTACTTTTACTCTCTCTCATCATTAAAAAATTATAAATAAATGCTGAGAGAGAGTGAAAGTAGAGAGAGAGAGAGGAAGGAGGGAGATTTAGAAAAAGTGGAAGGAGAAGATCCAAAGTGCTCCCTCTCTCTCTCTTTTTCTCCCTCACACGTCACACCTTTCACTTTATCTCTCTCTCTCTCTTTTGCTTTTGTCAGATTTTTTTCTTTCAAAAAAGATAACTTGTTTACTATTCACTATAATCTACTAAAATTGTTAAAACCAATCAATTTAACTATTAACATTTGTCAACAAAAACTCAACCACTATCAAAAATTTGAAAATTACTTTTTTAAATAATCGAATATTTTAATTAATATAATTAAATTAATATTAAATGATCTACAATTTACTACTCCTCCATTCCCGATTTTTGATACTTTTAGTCTTTTATTTTGTTCCAAAACAATAAGATTTTTAAAAACCCAATGTATAATTCAACAAACTTTTCCAAAGATACCCTTCATATTTATCGGTTTTTTAAACCTAAGATAACTATTAACTTTTTATTTGGATTTCAATATTCCCAAGACAATTACAAAGGTGCTTTAGTACTTAGATTGCAGAAATTAATTGTATCTTAATTTGTACAGAATAAAACCAAAAGACTCTCAAAGATCGAGAACGGATGGAGTATTTACTATAATTTAGAGAAACTACTAAAATCAATTAAATACTAACAATTGCCAACAAAAGTTCAACCGCTAACAAAAATTTTAAAAAAAAGGAGTAAGTTAGTTTAAGAACCTGAGCGGCAACAAAGACAATCGACAACGGAAAGCTTACAACGGAGAGCGGCAACGGAAGCGTCAACAAGAGACTAGCAATGAGATCGACAACCTGATCGCCAACGAGAGCGACAACGAAGGTGAATTTCTTATATTAAATCTCATTTTCAGTTTTCTTTATTTTTACTCTATTATAAAAATTATAAGAAGATAGCAATCTTTTTTTTAATTTTATGCAACACAAACAAGTATTTTAATAAATTTAAAATATAGCATTTTATCGAGTTTTGTAATGACGTGTGTTCTACTACATTCTTAAGCTCGTTAAGCAAGGCACGGCGATAATTGTTTTTACTTTTTGCTATTTCAAGGCTTGTTCTTTTCAGCCAATCCAACCCTTTTCCTAATTTCCAGTAATAAAAATAGAAAAGTTATAGAATTAGTTACTGATACATATTCCGTCTTGGCTTTCAGTCATTTTCACCCGAAAAATTAAAAGTGCAACTGCAAAGCTCATCCACATGCTCACACACAAAAATCAACAGAAGAGAACAGTGACTTTTTGATGATAATGAGCCCCACTTCACACGTGTTGTTGTCATTTAGCAAAAAGTGGGTCCCATTTCACATAAAAGTTGCCACATTTGCTTTAGTAAATGGGCTCCACCTTGTCAGTGATGACGAGTGTTGGGTCCTACTTTTCTCTTCCATCCATGCTTGCCTGTCTCTCTTGAATTGCGTTGAGACATTGGATTATTTGGAATGGAGCGAGCACATTAGTTGTGTTAGTACAGATGAACTGACCAATATAAAAGCTAGTCTGGTGATAGAAGAAAACACGGAACGTGGATGAGGAGGAGGAGGGTCTGATTCACTTAGCTAGCTGTTACAATTTGGTTGGTTTCCTTTTGCTATTGCAATTAGTTCCCCCCCATCACTTTCTACACCACGAGGAAATCGAATGGAATTAATCCATTTGAGAACATCACAAATGTGTTGAATCTGTAATACACCTAGTCTAAAAGGTCGATCCACAGTCTAAACCGGGTAAATAGTCATTTTGATCGGCGAAAGTGAATCGATGCCAATTTAGTCTGCGAATCGCCGAAAATGCAAAATGGTGCTCTCGAAAGTGTAATTAAATGCATCACACGTTAGTTATAAGATTAATGTGTGTCGTTAACTCCGTTAATCCATCCGTTCTCGCGCGTTTAGTCCCTGGAAAAGGTTCCCTTCTGGTCGGTTTGGTTCTGAAACATATATGTGAATTCGTTTTTAGCCCTCGAATCATAAGTTACTTCAGTAAAATTTTAAAATGGTGATTAAGACGCCAATAGACTCATGGACTACATGATCTATTGTAATTGGAAAATCGATGGTTAAGGGTGACCTTATTTGCTCCAAGAACATCAATCAAGATAACTTTGCATAATCATTGATCTATATTGAAATTAGATAGCAATTGTAATTTTTAATGTTAATTCGAAAGCTTCCACCGCTGCTGAACTTAATAAGTTACAGTTATTCATTCTAATTCATCTTTGTTTATAATGAATTTTATATTATTTATTTCATAGATTAAAATAACATTTTTAAAATATAAAAGTCATGTGGCATTCCAACGGCTTTGCCACATAAGTTAATAAAACTCCACATCGATTTAATTTTGACAAATTAGGGAGGATTTTGATTTTAGAAATTGATTTATGCATATTCAACACATGAAGTGATTTGATTCGGATTGAATCAATAAACACTCCTAATGATTAATGAAGATAACAAATTAAAGTAAAAGAGAATATGATACAACTGCAAGGTCCTGTTAACTAGCCTAGCAAAGCCAATACACAAATTGAGCCAAGACTAGTAAATTCTAGTTTAAAATTTTGCTGAAGTAACTTAAGATTCGAGAACTAAAATGAATTCACGTATATGTTTCAGGGACCAAACTGACAGTAAGTGACATCTTTCAAGGACTAAACTGACAGTTACGGATGGATTAACGGAGTTAACGACGCGCATTAATAATCTTAGAGGAATAATGTGACGCATTTAATTACACTTTTAGGGACCATTTTCGCTTGATTCAAGGACTAAATTGACAAATAATCGTGCGTGTTACACTTTCAGGGACCAAAATGACTATTTACCCGTCTAAACCCAATAAAATGCCTACTACTACCAAATTCATAAATATATATAGTGGTGGCCTTGAACATGGGCGGGAGGAGCGACTAATCAGACACTTAGGGACCCATTTTTTGAGAAGATGAAAAGAATATAACTTTAAAAATAAATATTAGTTTTCCAATAAATATTTTAGAGGTTTTAATATATTGATTAAAATCAAGATGTATTGTAAGTTCTTTAAAGATATCTAATTTTTTTCTAATGCATATACAGCTTGTAAAAATTGGCATTAATGCACTTTTGACCTTTCCTAACTTACCTGAAATAGGATTTTAGTCATTGAATTCCAATATCTAGTTTTTGCTCTTCCAGTTTCATACATTGTAGCGATTTTTGTTCTAACTCAGATTGTTGAGTCCAAAAGTGATTATTTTTAAGTCCAAAAATAGTGACTTTTGGCCCTAATTACGAATATGAAAAGAAAATACAAAAAGTTATCACTTTGAAGACCAAAAAACACCACTTTTGGGCCCAAAAGTCACCACTTTTTCGGTAAAAAATTAGAGTTATGACCAAAATTACAACAATGTGTGAAATTGGAGGACCAAAAAGCCAAATTTTGAAATAAGGGGACTAAAATCCTACTTCAAGAAAAATAATGGGACCAAAAATGCATTTTAAGCCTAAAGTTAACTACTTATCTCACAGTTGCATCGCTAAAAGAAGGATTTCTATATTGAATTCACAATTTACTATGTCATAAGATAGATTAAGCAATTTTACTTTAGTAGCATATCACAACCCAAGGGCGGACACACATGTATTTCAAGCGGGTTAACTGCACACACTTAAAAAACAAAATTAGCAATTATACTCTTGTTAGTTTTTTTTTTCAAACCCTGAAAATATTTTTTTACACACAAGTTCTTAGTTTTGCACCACTTCAGTGCACCAAACTCACACTCTCACATATTTCTAATTTTTTTTCTCTCTCCTCGGGTTCACACTCTCCTGTCTCGTTATCTTTCTTCACATAGAGGACAATTATGTGTTGTGTAACATGTTTATTTAAATATATTAAAGTCTTATTTTTATTACATTTCGATTGATACGTGTGTTGAAGAAAAAATTGTACCCCTAACCTGCAGTCTTAGATCCGCCACTACCACCACTTAACAGAGTCATCTTTATCATCAATCACCCGAGTTATCCCCTTTGTTCCGGATATAAAAGTAACTAAATTGCTACACAAGACTCGAGAGGAATGAATTGAAATAAAAATCGATTCATAAAATGCGCTTCATTTTTGTCCGGGAATTGAATTACTTAGGTCCAATCTATTCTCAATCGATTCATTGAAATTAAGAAACCTATTTATTTAACTTTAAAATTTATTTTAGATCAAATCATTATTTAGTCTCGAAGTTTACACTCAATATCTTATTTAGTGCCTAAATTAAGTATATAAAAGTAATAAGTATTCAATTTGTAAAGTTTGTGACGTTCGTCAAATCATTTCATAAAGTTCAATAAGTAATCTCTTACGAAACTAATGAGACATTTTTCAAAAAAAAATTAGAAATTAATTTGACAGATTTCACAAATGTTAGAGATTGCTTATTATTTTATATACTATAAAGATCATGTAGTGAACACAAAGTAAGTTCAAGAAGAACTAGCAAAACCTGAAAGAATTGACGGGTCTATATTTGCAAAATTTTAAATTAATGGGTAAAAATTTTATATAAGAAAATAAGTAAATATTTTTATTTTGGGTTTTTTGTACCCCACCCACTTCCTTCATACCCCCACAGAATTTTTGGACGAAAATAACCTTAAGAAAATGTACATCATATATACATCTAGTGGGGTGTATATATGATGTACATTTTTAGGCATCATATATACACCCAAATGATGTATGGGTTTTTTTTGGACCCCACCCCATCCCCTCCCACCCCACCCAATACCAAAAACCCCAAAATGCCCTTGAAAACTTAATTTTTTTAAAAAATAAGAAAATCGTATATACCCCTTGAGTATGTATATATCGATGGCTATTTTATGTCCAATCGTATATACGTGCTCAAAGGGGTATATACGATGGGTTTTTAATTTTTTTAATAATTTGTTTTAATTTTTATTACTAAAAGTCTACTAAAAATTCGTTAACTAGTCAAAACTACTCCAAAAATTATAAAAACACCACTAAAAATCTAACAAAACCAAAATAAGGCTATGCAAATTTTTTTAGATTTTTTGAGACTATGAAAAATTAAAAAAATCGTAAAAATAATAAACGATGGAATTTGGGATTTTGAGGCCGTAGTCCCGTAAGAAGTCCCTTCTAGGGAGTCTTGATTCTTGATTTTTTTCGCTTCTAATGGCTGTGGTTTCATTACGATCGGAGTATGTTGCCCAAAACCGATTTTTAGCCTAAATTATTCGCTCGACGTATAACATCGCCACGCTTTTAACGAACTACACACAAAACCTATTTTCGGACTTATATAATTTTTATTTGACTTAAAAAATTTAAAAAAATACAATGGGGTCGTATATATACACGAGGGTATATATATACGACCTATTTTTGCCCATCGTATATACACCCCCAAGGCGTATATACGATTAAGGTGAGGCCCAATCGTATATACGCCTGGGGGTGTATATACGATGGGCAAATAGGTCGATATATACACCCCAAGGCATATATACGATTAAAGTGAAGTTGTGCCAATCGTATATACGCCTTGGGGTGTATATACGATGGGCAAAAAGGTCGTATATATACCCCCCTGTGTGTATATACGATTGGCCAAAAAATTTAAAAAAATACGTTTTAAGGGTATTTTGGGGTTTTCGGTGTGGGTGGGGTGGGAAGGGATGGGTGGGGGGTACAAAAAAAAAACCATGATGTATATACGATTTGTTCTTTAAAAATGTACATCATATATACATCAAGTGGAGTGTATATATGATGTACATTTTTAGGCATCATATGTACACCCAAATGATGTATATACAATTTGTTCTTTAAAAATACACATCGTATATTCATCAAGTGAGGGTATATACGATGCCTAAAAATGTACATCATATATACACCCCATTTGATGTATATATGATGTACATTTAAAAATAACTCAGATTTTATTTAATTTTTTTAAAAATGTTACTAAAAGACTACTAAAAATTCAAGTAAAGGGTCAAAACTAATCAAAAAAATTATAAAAACACCACTAAAAATCTAACAAAACCAAAATAAGGCTATGCAAAACCAAAAAATAGTAAATGATGGAATTTGAGATTTTGAGGTTGTAGTCCCGCAAGAAGTTCCTTTTAGGGGAGTCATGCTCGTTGATACTTGTTTCAAAAATAGCAATAGTTGATGTTTACATATGTATGAGTCCACTAAATTTAAATTACGTTGTGTTTGGATGAAGTATTTTTTAGGAGTAATATAATTTTGGGTGGAATTGAACTGCTTAGGTTCAAAATCATTCTCCTAAAAGTTACATTAGTTACCCCAAAAAATACTAACACTATGTTTGGATGAAGTAATTTTTGAGGGTAATATAATTTTTGGGGGGAGTTGAAATATTTTAATTCAAAATTTTGAACTAAAATATTTCAATTCTCCACAACAATTACACTACCCCAAAAATAACCTATCCAAACACACCCAAGGGTATGTTTGAAATGGGGTTTTGGAAGGAGTGTTGTTATATACTTAAAAAGGATTTAGGAGTTGCTTCAACATGGTCCGAACACATGTCAGCCAATATAACTGTTTATATTAGATTTATGTCAAAACAATTTGTAAATATTTTTTTGGACTAAAAATAAGGTAGTCATTCATTTAAATCGATGGATTACATCGAAAACAATACAAATTCCATATTGCTAAAATCAAAAGGATGAATCTGCAAAATGCTCACAACATTGAGAACCAAACTCACAACATAAAACGACAAATTGCCTACAAAATGATAAAATTAAATCCACCAAGTACTATATGCCTCCGAATCAGAGTATTGGCGTGACCAAGTCTTCATTAGTTGAATCTATATATAGCGAGTCAAAGTGGATCTATCAATTTGAAATGTAACAAGCACCATAACAAGACGGAAAAATTCAAACTATGTCGCACAAGACGACAACCAAAACAACGGCGCCACACAAGACGACGAAAAAAACAACACCGTCGCACTTAGGCGACAAAATCACAAAAAAAAAAAACCTCAAAACTATGCGAATAACACTTATTTAGATGAAAAGAGAGAAAAATTGATGTAGATAAATATTAGTGACAAATATTTGTTCCATTTTTTTTAAGACTACTATAAACCTATTATATAAAAATACGGGATTAATGTTTGGCATTGATAAACCTATTATTTAAAAAAACAACAAGGCTTCCACAAAACAAAAAAAACAAGAAGGCTTAATGACTATTTAAACTACTGATTAGTATTTAAAATAAATATTTCTTATTGATAATCTACTATCTATATTTTACTATCTACTATAATCTATTAATCAACTAAATTAATCAATTGAAACTATAAGATAAACTATGAATGATATATAAGAAAACACATGATAACCGTGACCGATATATAAAAAATACATGATTAATATTTCTCATCAAAATTATAATTTTTGAAGACTACTATAAACCTACTATTTAGAAAAAAAAAAGAAGATTTAATGAGAATTTAAACTACGAATTAATATTTAAAACAAATATTTCTTATTGATAATTTACTATTTCTCTTTTACTATCTACTATATCTACTAAAATAATCAATTGAAACTACGAGATAACAACATTGATATATAAAAAACATGGGATAACTGCATTGATATATAAAAAAACACAGGATATATTAATATTTGTCATTGATAATTAATGTTTTTGAATACTAATACAAACCTACTATCTAAAAACAATAAGAAGACTTAATTACTATTTAAACTATTGATTAGTATTTAAAACAAATATTCCTTAATGATAATCTACTATCTATATTTTACTATCTACTATAATCTACTAATCAACTTAAATAATCAATTGAAACTATTAGATAATTGCAATGATATATAAGAAAATACATGATAAAAACACTGATATATAAAAAATACATGATTAATATTTCTCATCGAAAATTATTATTTTTGAAGACTACTATAAACCTACTATCAAAAAAACAAGAAGATTTAATGATAATTTAAACTACTGATTAATATTTAAAACAAATATTTCTTATTGATAATTTACTATCTCTTTTTTACTACCTACTATAATCTACTAATTAACTAAAATAATCAATTGAAACTACGAGATAACAACACTGTTATATAAAAAAACACAGAATAACTATATTGATATATAAAAAACACGGGATTAACATTTTTCATTGATAATTAATGTTTTTGAATACTACTACAAACCTACTATCTAAAAAAACAACAAGAATACTTAATTACTATTTAAACTATTGATTAATATTTAAAACAATTATATTTCTTATCTTTTTTTTAACAACAAAATAATTATATTTCTTATCGATAATCTACTATCTATCTTTTACTATCTACTATAATCCACTAATCAACTAAAATAATCAAATGAAACTACGAGATAACTGCACTGAAATATAAAAAAACACGGGATAGTTGCACTCATATATAAAAACACAGGATTAATATCTGCCTTTGATAATTATAAGGTTTGAAGACTACTATAAATCTACTATCTTATAAAACAAGAAGACTTAATGACTATTTAAACTACTGATTAATATTTAAAACACACGTGACAAATATTTGTCACTAATACCTAAAAAAGGACAAATAATTGTCACTGATATATAAAAAAATACGGGATCAATATTTTTTATTGATGATCTACTATCTATTATAATATACTAATAAACTAAAATAATCAATTGAAACTATGAGATAATCAAGACCGATATATAAAAAATACGGGATAACTTCACCGATATATAAAAAATACGGGATAACAACACCGATATGTAAAAACACACGAGATAAATGCACGATTTATTTTTTTTAATGATACTTTGACATTTTTAGATTTTTAGATTTTAATATTTATAAAGAGTCTCAAATAAAAAATAGATAATTATCTATTTTTTATTTGAGACTCTTTTTTTATCTCCTTAAATTTGTCTTTATTTTCACGGGGTAATTTTCAAATTATTTAAATTCTATCTAAGTTCATTTATAAAAAGAATACGCTACATTTCTGTATGCATGCGCGTGTATCCTACTAGTTATATACTTAAAAAGGATTTAGGAGTTGCTTCAGCAAGGTCCGAACACATGCCACTCAATATAACTGTTTATATTAGATTTATGTCAAAACAATTTGTAAATATTTTTTTGGACTAAAAATAAGGTAGTCATCGCCAAGGAAGGTTGGCTCAGTTGGTAAGGAGTTGGCTCACAAGGTCGTGGGTTCAACTCATTGCACGATGTGAGGACCTCTTTGGTGGGTGATCCAGTAAGTACTCTCTAAAGTAGCTCAAAGAGCCTCGAGGCCTTCCCCCGACCTAGTGAGCCCTGAGCCCAACTCACCTAAACTTTTATGTAACCAAAAAAAAAAAAGGTAGTCATTCATTTAAATCGATGGATAACATCGAAAACAATACAAATTTCATATTGCTAAAATCAAGAGGATGAATGAATCAAAACAAGCTTACAACATTGAGGACCAAACTCACAAAGATAAAATGACAAATTATCTACAAAAATGACAAAATTAAATCCACCAAAGTAACTATGCCTCCGGATTCAGTAGTATTGACGCCAAGCCTTCATTAGTTGAATCTATAATGAAATAAGTGGATCTATCAATTTGAACTAACAAAACACCATAACAAGATTTTAAAATCCAAACTATGTCGCATAATACGACAACCAAAACATCGGCGTCACACTAGACGACGAAAAAAACAACGTCGCACTTAGGCGACAAAATCACAAAATAATAATAATTCAAAACTATGTGAATAACACTTATTTAGATGAAAAGAGAAAAAATCGATGTAGAGAAATGAACCAAAATCACCCCTCTCCAATGAATGAAGAAAAAAAAGTTAGAAAGAAGATGAAGCAAAATTAGGACCGACTAGAGAAAAGGAGAAAAACTTTTAGATAAAATTTTAACTCATTTGCAAATATTTATTCAAGCATGATATGAATTTATAAAGTACTTTATGATTTGGACCCTTGACAGAGTGATTTCAGATCACCATTACCATGATCGAGTCTGGTCATCACTCCTAGTTTAAAAACTACGTTTCTCTATCATTATTAAGTATTAATTATAAATATATATTTATGTCATTTTATATTTATAAATTAGTTCAACCGTTAATTTTATCAAATACTTTTGCCTGTTTACACGTCGTATCCGTTAGCGGATAGCGATTAAACTAGTGGATGAAATTAGCGGGTGGAGAGTACATGTGTTTGGTAAGCACTAGCGCTCAGCACTTTTCGGAGTAGCGTTTAGCGCTTTTTCAGCACGCACGCTCAAGTAGCATTTTTCAAACGATGGCGGATAAATGTTTCACTTTTTTGTTGACATTTTACCATTTTTATTTTTCTTAAATTACTTATCTTTGGAGTGTCTGGCGCCCGCTCTTGGCATTGGCTTATGACAGAGAGGTTATAGGCGCGTGGATCTTAATATGGACTCGATCGTCGTTGTCAAGTGTATTTACGGTGCCTCTATCGCGCTCTCCGATGGTCGTAGTTTGGCTCACATCATTTGCTGATACTCCACCGATAGTGTTAAGCAAAGATGTCGATGATGTTATTGGAGTTCCTACTCCTCGTTTAATTCCTGTATAATCGCTTTTGGGCTAATCGTCCCGTTTTATATCAAAAATAATAATAATTTAATCTTTAATTAAATATCATTTTATATTTATTAGCTATTTTAACAGCTAGTTTTATCAAACAGATCATTTGCTATCAGATAGTTTATCCGCTATCCGCTCATCTGCTAGCTTATCCACTGTTTGCTACTTTTTACGAAACAAAGCCTTTGAATTCAATCCGTTAGTTTATCAGCTATCAATTTATCTGCTATATGTTAGCTTATCTGTTATCTAGTATATCTACTATCTGCTTTTTTTTGCTAAATAGTGTCTAATTCGGAGAGAATTTCTTGTTCACAATGGAATAATGAGTATGAGGATTTTGTGTCTATCTCTCTTCGAATAAAGTTCACCGATTTTTTGAGAAAATGAGAGGATGTTGATCCAACGAGTATGTTGACAAAAAACTAGAGCAAAAGAGTACAGATTAATTAACGTTAGTTAGGCGCTAACTCAGAGTAATATCACCGTTACTAAACGGTCGAAAAACCGGAAACACCACCGGCCACAACCGGTACACAAAAGTCGCATTTACATTGAATTTGGGTTCATTTCAAAGCTAACCGCGGTAGCAAATCAACCTAACCTCAGTCAAATTCTAACCCCAGTTGAGTTTATATAAACAGAGTGCAACTCAGAACGCCGCTGGGATGTGAAACTGGTTCACCACCATAGTTAACCAACCCACCACACCATCTCTTTCTCA
Source organism: Oxytropis ochrocephala (assembly GCA_020916435.1). NCBI lineage: Eukaryota > Viridiplantae > Streptophyta > Magnoliopsida > Fabales > Fabaceae > Oxytropis > Oxytropis ochrocephala. The sequence goes on from CM037089.1 coordinate 30,762,715, forward strand.
AACCCTTCACCCACTTTATGTAGAAAAACTTATAGTGATGATGATAAGAATATAGTGTAGTGAGAAATTCAGCAACTTCCTCGTATTGACCTAAGTTGTTTTTTTTTTTTTTTTTTTTTTATGTGGGTTTGTCCCGCGTGTATGAATTGTTTGATGGGTGAAGAAGGAGAAGAAGGAGTTAGAAAACAGGAGCATGAGGGTGTTAATGGAGTTAAATTAATTCCTTTTCAATGGTTCCTTTTAAGTGAAAATTCTTCCACTCTCAGCTTTTCTCGAGTATCTTAAAGACATTGACTAACACTAAAAAGGGACCATAATTCCAAATCCAAACACTATCTAAATTCATTCATCTATCTCTATACTAAGATCCAATCTTTTACTCATGAAGAGAATTACCACCTCAGATTCTTCCACTCCTCTCATCACAATCTGTCCAACAACAGGTTAATTAATTAATTTATCTTTCTTTTTTTGCTTGTTTGTAAAATTCAGACATAGATCTATATTTATGTCTCAAAAAAACTACTCTTATTATGATCAAACATCACCACAAGTCATCATATTCATAACCAATGTTTTTTTAGAGTACTAGACAAGACAATTACTGTAGCCAAACAAACACTGTTGTTGTTGTATACTAATAATTCTGTCTGTTTTTTTTTTAGAGGAACAGAGTCCAAGGAACAACCACGTGTATGGTAGGGAGTTTCAATCTATGCTGGAAGGATTTGACGAAGAAGGTTGTGTTGAAGAACTTGGACATCACTCTGAGAAGAAACGTAGACTGAGGGTGGATCAAGTGAAAGCTTTGGAGAAAAACTTTGAAGTTGAAAACAAGCTTGAACCTGAAAGGAAGGTTAAGCTTGCACAAGAACTAGGGTTGCAGCCTAGACAAGTAGCTGTTTGGTTCCAAAACCGGAGAGCTAGATGGAAAACAAAGCAGTTGGAAAGAGATTATGGTGTTCTTAAAGCTAATTATGAAGCTCTTAAGCTTAAACATGAGAACCTTAATCGTGACAACGAAGCATTGCACAAAGAGGTAGAATTCAACACATAAATCCATACTAGTCCATTATTATCAACTAGGTTTTAATTTGTGTTTAAGTCAAATCCTCCTAAAGTACTATGCTTGCTGTAATATCAAAAATCATGATATCGCAGATCTTATTTTGGATCTATGAAGTATTGACACAGACATATATAACACTAACATACATGGATGATAATTTGTGAAAGTTGAAGTGATTGAATGTAGCTATGTATGTTGGTGTTGTGATGGTGTTCCACATTTATACACTCTGAAGCACAAACACTTCTAGTTGAAGATTTGTCTGGTGTTTGACACGTGTCGTACACGGATACTTCAAGCTTGTTTAGCTATGAAACACCAACACTTCTAGTTGAAGCCATGTCTATGTGTTTGTGTTGGTGTTTCATAGCTTAAACATGCTCGGATACTAGACATGGCTTCAATCTGAAGTATTGGTCTTGCATAGATCGGTATCGTATATATTGTGATTGCATATTTTTGAACCTTGATTATGAAACTCTTTTGGGAAGAATTTTGTTATCAAATTTGATTTTATTGAATGTGAGTGATTGGGTTATGTTTGCAGATTAAGGAATTGAAGTCAAGGCTGCAAGAAGAAAACACCACAAATGTTGTTGTTGCAGTGAAGAAAGAGGTAACGATGCTTGAATCTGAAGAAGACAACAATAACCCAACATTTGAAACCTCAATTCCTGGTTTAGAGTCAAAGGATCAGTTGGATTGTAACAATGATGATGTTGGAGCCGCTTCACTCTTCTTCCCTCTCTCGACATGAAAGACGGTTCTTCGGACAGCGACTCGAGTGCAATATTGAACGAAGACAACAGTCCCAAAGCTGGACTTTTGTTGTCTCCTGAATCATCACCTGTGAAATTCAACTGCTTTATATCTTCGTCGCCTTCTTCCATGAATTGCTTCCAGTACCAGAAGTCGTATGTGAAAATGGAAGAGCATAATTTCTTAAGTGCAGATGAGGCTTGCAATTTCTTCTCAGATGAACAAGCACCTACCCTTCAATGGTGGAGTTAAAAGATGAAACTGCCTCCTAAGATTTTAATAATAGGAAATAAATATTGAAGAGAAATCAATATCTCTGTAAAAAAAATGGTTGGTAAGGTTGCTACGCTATTCTCATTTTGGATGCCAAAATGTGGTGTGGTTGGGAAGGAAGAAACAGAGGAAGGGGCAGAGTGGTTTTAGTTATGGCTGTGTGAAAGGGTAATAAACATTATGAATAATTTCTAAGTCGTAATGAAAACTCATGCTGTAAAAATATTTAAATTCAAGCATTGGAAATTACTAATGGATTAGGTAATTGCTCTCCATCTTTAGAATTTGCTTTTTAACTACTACAATGATTTGGTTAGATTGGTCAATTTCTAAAGGGAGGAGGGGACCTCACCCAAAATGCACTAAAGTATTTCAAGGAGAGTGTCACTTTCGATGATAACTCTTCCTAACATTGTGATCAAAAACATTGTAATTATGTATTGTAGATCCATATGTTGAGCAATGTTCTAGGTTTCTCAAGTATGTAAAACCTTACATCATTAAAAAAAACCCTGCAGTACCCTGCTTTCCTCTTGCGAAGTATTGTAGTTTGTAGATCCAACCAACAAAAGTCTATTGATACGTGTGGGATATGTAGGGTGCAAAAGAAGTGTTTGCCTCATTGAGAGAAAAGTCTTTAACATTGCGCGCATTCAAATTCCTATGGTGCCAAATACACCAAATACTCACTCCCAAAAACACATAATCAATTTGTTGCACTGATAGGGATAGAATTTAAGAAGTCCTTTTGGGAGAAGGATAGCTTTGGGAGGAAGAAGAATTAAGTGATGAGAGAAGTTTGGGTTTCTAATTTTGGTGGTGTGTTTGATTCGCACTGCAGTACAAGTCTACAAGACAAGGAGAACAACACATCAAAACGATTTGAGTCAAAACACAACTTTATGTCCTGCACATTGTTTTGACTTGAGATAGTCGTGAAAATGTGTTGAGGAGATTCAAAATTCGACACAATGCACTGCTACTGATTTGTGCACCTCATAGTGTAGAAAATCTCCGAATTATAGCCATGTAGTTTTGAAAGTCATTTCTATCGGTCGTTGTTTGGATCGTTGGAGACAAAGCAAGCCACACAAGCTTTTCTCGGTTTGCTTAGATTGGCATCCCTAGATGCGGTGTCTCATTTTTCTTCATTTGCGATGAGGTGTAGATCCTCTCAAGTCCTGAGACGACAATTCCGAGGGCTTGGCATTAGAAACCTTAAAGTGATAAATTCAACTTAGGTCATGAAGCTTTCATGGTCCTTGTTGCAAGAAGTAGGCTGCCTATGGTGCCATGTCCTTAGAGGAAAATATGGTAGCGATGGTCGGGGTCAAGGGGTTAGCGCTAAACCCGCAGATTCTCGCTCTCCGAAATGCATTGTTAATATCCGCCTAAAATTGAAAGCAACATCATTCGATCTATAGGTAATCGGGTTAATACCTCGCTTTGGTTTGATTGTTGGATCACCCCGCCAAAGACTGGGTGACATTATTTCCTCAATTCCTAACGATTTGGTGCAGATGAAAGTTAGTGATTTGAGCAATGATGATGGTGTGTGGAATTAAATACAATTGTGAAGTTGATCCCCATGAATATCTACTAGCGAATTCTTACTATCCCTCCTCCCTGCTTGGGTAATGGTTCTGATGTGAAGCTCTGGCTAGGCAATAGCTTAGGCCAATTTACAATCGCTAGCTCCTACTCACTGTTAGCCAACAATGACAACCATGGGATGCAGACTTTTCGAAGAAGATTTGGAAATGTGGTGTGCATGAGAGAGTCCAGACATTCTTGGGGATCTTGGTCCATGATCGCCTTCTTACCGATGAGAGAAAACATGTGATGGGTCTTGGCGATGGGTTATGTGTTCATTGCGATTCAATGGTTGAGAGTGCTACTAATGTGCTTCGAGACTGTCCTCTTGCTAGAAATATGTGGTTGGGCTTGGTTCGTTATGATTGGCCGACAAACTTCTTTAGTGGTGGATTGACTATTGGGTCTTTCTTAGTCTGGAAGCAACTGCTTGGGACAGAGATGATATTACTTGGGTTAGCATTTGGGCCATGGAGTGCCACCTTCTATGGATTTGGAAAAATAAGGAGGATAGCGATGGTAGATTTGCAAGGTATGGTCTTGTCCGAGACATCAGAAACCTCTTATCTCTTCTTCGGAGGTCAAGATTGATCACGTCTTCAGAGAGGCAAACCGGTGTGCTGATGAATTGGCTATTTATAGTTGTTCTAATTTGAACCCTTTGGTTGTTTTTGAGCAAAGCTCTCCGAGTGTGGAAGTTCTTGTGCTTTGGTGATTGTATGGGAATCTCCATTCCCCGTCGTGTTACTAGTTAACCCTATCTGTTGTTGGGGCTAAGCCCCTGTTTTCTATCCAAAAAAAAGTAATTTGAGAATTAATGCTACAAAAAGGTATTTTAGTTTTTAGTAAACACAAATTAATAACATCTTAATTTGTATATAACAAATCAAAAGAACAAAAAAATATGGAACAGAGAGAGTATAATTTGTCATAAATATTATTATCCTTTTATACGCATCACTCTACCTCCTACTTAACACAAAAAGTATTTGAGAGGTCCTAACTCCTTTTTTTATGCTAGTATTAGGGTCTTTTTGGCAAGTCTGGTCTCCTAGCTTATAGCGGATCAACTCGTAATTGTTTGACAATTTTAGCTTTTAGCATTTTTTCAATAGTTTATAGCGTATTTTGAAACGCTACTTGAAGTAGCATTTGAGCTTAAAGCTTATAGCGTTTCATTTTTCTCTCAATTTTACCTTCATTACTTTAACTAAATTATTCATTTATCTTCCATTAAATAAATTTCTCTCATTTTTAAGCATTAATTACAAATGTCTATTTGTGTAATTTTATATTTATAAGCTATTTCAACTACTAATTTTACGTAACACTTTAAATTCAATTCGCTAACTAATCCGCTATTAGTTCATCCACTATAAATTAACTTATCGGCATCTATTTTTTCCCCAAACAGAGCCTTAAGGATTGTGAATTTTGCTTTAAACTAGCAATATACCCGCATATACGCCGGCATTGTCATGTTTTACATTGGTATTAGTAATATTGCTTAAGCGGTAGTTTAGGTAATAAGCCCTTAGTCAAAGTCAAAATGTAAAGCAAGTGTGCTTAGTAGTTAGTTGTTCGTTACATGGTATAGAGTTAGTTATAAACTCGATACAAAAGATTGTATATAAGTTCTCTGTGTATTGAGTTGAAGCTAATTTGAAAGAAATCGCTTTCTTTTCTCTCTTCTTCTTGATTCTGCTCCAACAAATCGGTATCGAGAGCTCTCTCGGGCCCGATCCGTAAGCAAAAGTTTCACGAGAGCGCGAAGGTTGATTTGGTGTGAATCAAGATCGCTGCAATGGTGAACGAGAATTCCTTACACCATCGGGCCCCAAATTTGATGGATTCTATGAGCACTGGGCGCGCTATTGATGGAGAATCTTCTCGCATCCAAAGATTATTGGAGTGTTGTTGAAGACGGAATTCCATCGGTGAACGAGAATGCTACGCCGGAAAGTGTGAAGGCCAACGAAGATGCGAAATTAAAGGACTTGAAAGCAAAGAACTACCTCTTTCAATCAATTGAGAGAGGTATCATCGAAACAATGATTTCACGAAGCACGGCGAAAGAAATTTGGCAATCGATGAAAGAACGGTATCAAGGCTCAACGAAAGTGAAAAAGGCACAATTGCAAGCACTCAAGAAGGAGTATGAGAAATTGCAAATGGGCGATAGTGAGAGCGTGGCGGAATTCTGTACCAGAACCTTGACTCTTGTGAACAAGATGAAGGCTCAAGGGAAAAAGATGCATCAGTCTGGGGTAGTTGAAAAGATTCTTCGATCTATGAATATCAGGTTTGAATATGTAGTGTGTTCAATTATAGAATCGAATGATATTGAAACCATGTCCATAGATCAGTTACAAGGGAAGTTACTAGTCCATGAGTCTAGAATGAAGAATCTTGAAAATCCTAAGAATGAAGAACAAGCTCTTAAAGCTACTGTAGGTGGTAGAACTGGTAATAATGCTAGAGGCCGAGGTAGAGGAAGAGGTAGAGGCAGACAAAATAATAACAAGGATCATATTGAATGTTACAAGTGTGGAAAATTAGGTCACTATAAAAGTGAGTGTCCTAATGGAGAAGAGGGGGCTAATTTCACTGAATTTGATGATGAGGAAGCTGTTTTGCTTATGGCATGTAGTAATGAAGGAAAGAACAATGATATAGACAGGGGAAATCTGTGGATGATAGATTCTGGTTACTACACAAGTGTGTGTATGGATGATGGTGAAGGTGTGTTACTCATGGCGAGTAGTAATGAGAAGAAGAGCAATGCGGTAGACAGAGGAGATCTGTGGTTTTTGGATACAGGATGTTCCAATCATATGTGTGGAACAAGAAGTTGGTTCTCCACATTTGATGGAACATTTGTTGAAACAGATGAGACTTGGAAACGTGAATGCACTTGCGAAGGAAAGGCAAAGGGACTGTAAAGTTGAAAATTAATGGGATAGTGCAAATAATTTCAGATGTGTACTTTGTGCCTGATTTGAAGAACAATCTTCTTAGCCTTGGTCAGATACAGGAAAAGGGGTTGAAGGTGGTGATTGAAGACAATGAATGCAAAGTTTTCCATAAAGAGAAAGGTCTCATCATCACAAGTACCATGACCAAGAATGTATCGTTTGCTATAACAGTCATGTACTTAACCTTGCTCTAATTTCTGAGTCATGTCATAAAATTGAGGATAGTGATCTACCTCACTTATGGCATTGCAGGTTTGCACATCTCAGTCATAAAGGATTACAAACTCTGGTTCAAAAGGAAATGGTGCGAGGTCTGCCTAATCTCCAAGAAACCAGCAAGACATGTGAGGATTGCTTCATAGGAAAGCAACACAGAGAAGTATTCCCTAAAGAAGGTGCCTGGAGAGCTTCCAAAGTATTGGAACTTGTTCACTCTGATATTTGTGGGCCAATCACTCCTGCCTCCAACAGCCACAAGAGGTATTTTATCACTTTCATAGATGATCATAGTAGAAAAGGATGGGTCTATTTCTTGTCTGAAAAAAGTCAAGCTTTAGAAGTCTTTAAGAAATTTAAAACCATGGTTGAGAAGGAGTCTGGTGAGATGATCAAATGTCTTAGAACTGACAGAGGTGGTGAATTCAATTCACATGAATTCAACACCTACTGCAGTACCTATGGCATTAAGAGACAACTCACCACAGCCTATACCCCTCAACAAAATGGGGTGGCTGAGAGAAGGAATAGAACAATCCTCAACATGGTTAGGAGTATGCTGTCAGAAAAAGGGGTACCTAAGGAATTTTGGGCTGAAGCTGTAAATTGGTCCACATATGTACTTAATAGAAGTCCTACATTGGCTGTTAAGGATTGTACACCTCAAGAGGTGTGGAGTGGAGTAAAGCCATCAGTAAAACATTTCAGAATTTTCGGTTGCATTGGCTTTGTACATATACCAGATGTACAAAGAAAGAAGTTAGATAATAAAAGTGTTAAGTGTGTTTTACTAGGAGTTAGTGAGGAATCTAAAGCTTACAAACTCTATAATCCTAACACTAAGAAGATTGTTATAAGCAGGGATGTGAAGTTTGCTGAAAATGAGAAATGGGACTGGAAAGACAAGAATTTGCAAAGAAATACAGATCAGGTGGATTTAGACAATACTGAACATAGTTCTGCTGTGTCTACATCAGAAACCAATACTCAAGTCAATGATGATACTAGTGGAACATTCTCCGCAAAGTGAACCCGGTGGAAACAATGCGATAATGAGAATGAAGAGCATAACAAAGGCACAAGTGAAGAGGAGAATAATGGGCGGTGACACTAATGCTAATCCGCGCAAGCAGAGGAAAATGAACAAAGAAGAGCAAGGAGAACCCCAGCTTACTTAGCAGACTATGAAATTGACAATATGAGTCTAGCTGTGTTTAGCTCAAATGATCCCACAACCTATGAGGAAGCAAAACAAAGCAGAGTATGGCAGCAGGCCATGGATGCTGAAATAAGTGCTATAGAGAGAAATAGCACTTGGGAACTTGTTGACTTACCATCAAAAGTGAGTCCTATTGGTGTTAAGTGGATTTACAAGACCAAACTCAACGAGGAGGGCAAGGTAGAGAAGCATAAAGCCAGGTTAGTGGCTAAAGGATATGCACAAAAGTATGGAGTAGACTACAATGAAGTATTTGCCCCGGTGGCAAGGTGGGATACAATTAGAACATTGTTGGCTATAGCTGCTCTTAAGGGGTGGACAGTGTATCAAATGGATGTTAAGAGCGCTTTCTTGCATGGTGAACTCACTGAAAATGTATATGTGAGTCAACCTAGAGGGTATGAGGTCAAGGGAGGAGAACATAAGGTCTACAAGTTGAAAAAGGCACTCTGTATGGGTCAAGCAAGCCCCTAGAACATGGTATAGCGAGAATTGGGGATACTTCTACAAAGAAGGATTCAAAAAGTGTGATTATGAGTATACTCTATTTGTCAAGACTGAGAATAATGGAAGTATAGTGATTGTCAGCTTATATGTAGATGATTTGATCTACACTAGTGATAATGCTGAGTTGTGCAGAAAGTTTAAGCAATCTATGCAACAAGAGTTTGAAATGAGTGATCTAGGGAAAATGAAATATTTCCTAGGAATTGAAGTCTCTCAAACAGATTCAGGTATTACCATTTGTCAACAAAAGTATGCCAGGGAGATACTTGAGAGGTTTGGCATGATGAATTGCAAACCTGGCAACAATCCTATAGTAGTTGGAACAAAGCTAAGTAAAGATGAAGGAGGTAGAGCTGTAGATACAACTACATATAAGCAAATGATAGGTAGTTTAATGTATCTCACAGCTTCTAGGCCTGATTTGATGTATGCAGTAGGGCTAACCAGCAGGTTTATGGAGAGGCCTACAGAGACTCACTTTGCAGCTGTCAAGAGGATCCTTCGCTACATTAGAGGAACTCTTAATACTGGAGTCATGTACAAGAGACAAAGTCCGAAACATCAGTATAGTTGCAAACTCACCGGCTTCTGTGACTCTGATTTTGCCGGTGACATTGATGATCGCAAAAGCACAACTGGATACGTTTTTATGCTAGGAACAGTGTCTTTGTGGTGGTGTTCCGTAAAACAACCGCTGGTTTCTTTATCTACTCATCAAGCCGAAGTTCATAGCAAACACTTCAATTAGCGATTGTCAAGGCCGTGTGGATGAGAAGAATACTCAAGACAATGGGAGAAGATCAAGATGAAGCAACTATTATCTTCTGTGATAATAGCTCCACAATAAAACTATCAAAAATCTCCGTCCTCCATGGGAGGAGTAAACATATAGATCCGAGATTTCACTTCGGTAGATCTTTGCAAGGAAAAAACAATTGATCTGCCAGACCGCAATATCACGATCGATTGCGATATGATGACAAAACCACTAAAGCCGAGAGCTTCAACAAGCTCAAAACCATGATAGGAATGAAAGTGTTAAACCGAGGCTTGATATATCAAAGGTGTTCTCGCAGCAGCGCGCAGTGATGTTCTCGAAATTTTTGTTTCCTTAGTCGCTTTGTAATCTGTCTGCATTTGTCACGTGATAGATTAGGAGAGGCTATGTTGGTATTAGTAATATTGCTTAAGGGTAGTTTAGGTAATAAGCCCTTAGTCAAAGTCAAAATGTAAAGCAAGTGTGCTTAGTAGTTAGTTGTTCGTTACATGGTATAGAGTTAGTTATAAACTCTGATACAAAAGATTGTATATAAGTTCTCTGTGTATTGAGTTGAAGCTAATTTGAAAGAAATCGCTTTCTTTTCTCTTTCTTCTTGATTCTGCTCCAACAGCTTCTATGAATGGATTCATCAATTTAATTACCCAAACATTACCAGTAAAATAAAGAAAAATTTAAAGTAGACACCTTTAATTAGTCTGAATCTTTCCGCGTGAACAAAAGTGACGAATTTCGTTAATCTGAATCTTACCCCGTGAACATTACTACCAAATTTCATTAGTCCAGATCTTACCCCGTAAACATTACTGATGAATTTCATTAATACAAATTTCATTAGTCCAAATTTACCAAACAAATAAAGCCCAAATTTAACCAAATTTCATCCACTATAAATTAACTTATCGGGTATCTATTTTTTTCCCCAAACAGAGCCTTAAGGATCGTGAATTTTGCTTTAAACAAACGAACTCATTGCTAAATTAAAAAAAGATAGACGATGATTACAATTACAATTAAAGATAACATCCCTTAAAAGACGTGCCGCATGATTGGATCGGAATAAACGTGTCCGTTGGGAACCGCACATTTTTTTAGTGCTTGTTTCCTTACATTTTTTATGTTAAACATAGGAGTAGCTTTTTTGTTGGAAAAACATCACGGGAAAGTAGTTCCAACTACTAGCAGTACAAAAATACCAAGTAGTGCATCTCGATTCACCGGAACTCTATTCTCTTCAGAGCTGAGGTCTTTAATTCTTAAGTGATTGTTAATCATATTACTCTTTTTGTTCCATATTATATGACTTTTTAGGCAAAAAATTTGTCCCATAATACATGACATTTTAGAATACCAATACAACATTAATTTTATTTTCCAGGCATACCCTTCATTATTTAATATATCTCTTCCTACAATTCCACTTTTTATGTTTCCAATGTCATTAATAAATGACAATTTGGTAAACTAACTCACAAATTCTCTTTTCCATACAAAATTAACTATTTTTCTTAATTTTTGTGTCACAAATTTTTATACTGACATATAATATGACGGAGAGAGAGTGAAACAATAACTTAGAGTTGGTTCATAAGATTGAATATCACAATTCAAATTTTTTAAGATTTCAGATTGGTGGGGAAATCCTATCTCATTGTATGAATGCGATGTAATTTGATTTCTTGTCTCATTCTTCCCTGGATTATTTTCTCCCCGGGTTTTTTTCATGGGGGGTTTTGGCCCAAAAATGTTTTAATGAGGGTCATTATATTTCTAAGGGTTGGGGTGCCCCCCTAGCATTCCTTGTTTTTTAATATATATTTTGCTTATAAAAAAATTAGTAGTAGGAAAAATCATTCGTCATGCAACTTATTTTCGAATTTTGGAAAATTTAATTCAATATGAATCAATACATGTTATTTGAAAATTTGGAAGTTCAAACATTGTTTAGGCACAAAATAGGATTGTCCCACCAATTAAAAAAGAAAAGCTAGATTGACTACCCACCCTATAAAAAAACCAGCTCCAAGAAAGACAAATCGATGTGAGTAACAACAGAAGAAATTCTAGGTTCTCCATTCCTAAAAATGCAGTCATTACGAGACAACCAAATACTCCAACAAGTAGTCAACCAGATGATAAATTTTACCTTCTTAGACTTCTTTCCTACACATAACGTCCCAACCCCCTTAATGTGCTCAAGAATGTGATTGAATACACACACGAGTTACCGCAACCAATGAGACCAAACTTCATTGGCGAATCTGCATTTGAGAAACAGATGTCCATGCCTTCCATAAACTCCCAGCACAAAAGGCAAACAACATCTTCCTCGTTGGATATAACATGTCGATGTAGAAGAAGAGGCTGGGTAGGAAGAGATCTTCTCAACAACCTCTAACCAAAAATTACGATTTTGCAGGGGAGTGTCGCTTTCTACATCTCCGTAAGTGCCTTGTCACGCCATTACCAACATCACCACCAAGATAATCGCACTAAGTTATCAGTACTCAAGATCTCACCGAGAAGATTTTGGTCACTTCACGTCAAGTCCACAAATTGTCCCTATCTTGAACCGACTTCACGCCCATCAAAATAGCCGCAATAATTCATCTTCCTAAGCGCGAAATTGATTCGAAAATTTGGCCGTGGAAATCGCCATTACCAAACATTCTCCGATTCCACATGCCCAATTCTAAAATCTCTCCGCTTGTTGGGCTTCGCAACTCCGCAAATAAATTAGCAAACACTAAGTACAACGGTGCATGACCCAACCCGTGTCTTATATGCGAACTAAACCACCTTTCATCAAAAGAGTCATTGCCCAAACACAAGAAATCATGCAGCCATAGAGAGTCCTTAACCCCCGTGTCAATTATCCATCTCTGAGACGTGAAGAAATAACGAATCCGCGTCGCCATACCTTCGAAGTAACAAATCCCTCCAACTAGTGTTCTCATCCACTAGATACCACCACTTCTCGCTGATAACAATGCAATATTAAATAGCTCAAGATTTTTAATACTAAGTCCTCCTTCCTTCTTAGGTTTGCAAACCTTCTCCCAAACAACCCAATACATTCCTCTATCACCCTCATTGATACCCCACAGAAAGTCTCTTTGAATATTTATCATTGCATTGATAACCACTAGAGGCGCCTTATAAAAAGAAAAGAAATATAAGATCACACTATTCAAGACCGAGTTATATATGAGAGTTACCCGACCACCAATAGTATGTCCTTTCCAAGATGAAAGTCGCTTACGCATGTCCAAAATCGACTTCCAAGTAGTTGCCCTCCTTGGATTAGCACCCACCAAATCCCCAAGAAATTGAAAGGGATTGATTCAGTTCTACAATGAAGAAAGGTCGATGTTGCCTCTAGAAAATCAACCTGAATATTAATGTCAATAAGCTTGCTTTTATGAAAATTAACCTTCAAACCTGAAACAAACTCGAAGCTCCTCAAAATCGTCTTGATTCTCTCATGCTACAATTTTATTTAAAAAAATGAAGTTTAATGTCAATAATGATTTATTAAATAGAGTAACTATCACATAATTAATCCTAAAATAAGTGAATCCCCACCCATAAAAATATCCATTATGGTGTACATGATTTTGGATCTCTTTATTTTATTTTTTGATAAGCAAATATTAGCAGGTGTGGAATGTTAGTTTCTGCTAAACCCCTGTTCTCTTTATTATTTTGAGCTTGAACTTATTCCTTCAACTTTAGAATCGTGATATATAAAGAGTAGATCGCTTTAATAAAGGTTTTGGTGGGAAATTTTTTTTTCCCATTTACTAATATACCCCCTTTATTTTATACCCCACTGCTTACCAATATACACTCACTCTATATTTTTGGACCGACATACCCCCACTCTCTATATTTTGTACCCCACCATTTACCAATATACCCTCATTTTGTACCCTTATTGTTTACCAATATACCCCATTATATATTTTTTGTATCGACATATCCTCGATAAATTTTTATTTGTCCAACAATCTTTTTTATTTATTATTATCTCTCTTAATTAATACACAATCGCTGACTTCCTCGCCTCATTTTGTACCCAACCTGCTTAATCGATATAAATTTCACTCAACACTTTTTTTTTTTTATCCACTTTTGGTGGGAAAATTTTATTCCCACCATTTACCAATATACCCTCATTTGTACTCTCACACTGCTTACCAATATACCTCCACTCTATATTTTTGGACCGACATACCCCACTCTATATTTTGTACCCCACCATTTACCAATATACCCTCATTTTGTACCTCACTGCTTACCAACATACCCTCACTCTATATTTTTGGACCGACATACCCTCGCTAATTTTTTTTGGTCCAACACTTTTTTTAATTATCAAAATTTACCCTCATTTTGTACTCCCATCGCTTACCAATATATACTCACTCTATATTTTTGAACCGACATTGTTGCCTCATCCCACCAAAGCGCTATTGTTATACTTCTTCGCCTTATATATATGTGTTGCGTATTTTTATACCCCTTATAAAATGTTGATGTTTTTTCGAAATCGCATCTCAGAAAATACATCACCTCGCATCGCATCGCAAGAATCGACCTAGTACTAGTTAAACGAATATGACATTGTTCTTGGGGAGGGAAAGAAACTAAGTTTCGCTTCGGTAGTTGGTAGGAACAAGAATGAAGGAGGATAAAGGTGGTGTGGGATTATAATAAGAAGGAAAAATAATTGGCAAAATCAGTTTACAAGATATACACAAACAACTAAACAAGTATAGTGATCATGAGTTAAAGAGATTTGGAGGCGGCTATTGGTCTGCTATTTGGGAATTTTAAATCCCCATGAAAATCAAGGTTTTTCTATTCATGATGTCTGCCTTTTGGTCAGAATAAGTCTAAAACCAAGGGAATTGATTGGATATCAACTTGTGGCAAGGCATTCATTACAATAGAAAGACATGGTCCCAACTAGGTTTCCCCAAACCTCGTCTATCATTTGCAGGTACAATTGTTTAATTCATGCAATTGTTCTTTCGCTTATGCTCTCTGTGGATTCAGGCAACTTGTTGAGTTTTGTAGGTTGGCACGCGACATAACAATAATGGTATTTGCTTATGTACCAATAATATAGAGTCCGAGGATCTATCTACACGACAACATGACGCGGCCCAACTTAAGCATCTCGCTCAAACTTGACTCATATTTGGGGAGGTGTGTACCAGTATATCGAGTCCAAGAAGTTATGCAGCAACGGAACTTGGCCCGTTCAACATTATCAAGTACTTAGCCCAATTGGACGAGCCTTTCACCAACTCAGAAACCAACCGCCAACACCAAGAGCGTAGGGACCAAAAGCGCGCGCGCACACACAACACACCACCACAGATAGAAGAATCATCTCAGTGATCATCTCAGTCATTTGAGTTCCGAATCTTGTATTTTGAGTACAACTTATATGCTATTGTTGATTAGTAAGGTTGTCATAGATTATTAATGTGTCACGTAAAGACTTAATTGAAATTAAAACTTTAACATTTGCTACACAAACAAGTAAATTAACTATGTCATGTAAGATGTTAACGGCCACGAAAGGTGGACTTTTAAAATAACTTAAACCTAAGTATGTTTTGAAGGTAATATAATTTTTAGGAGAAATAATATATTTATCTTAAATTTTTAACTAAAATATTTTGATTACCACCAATAATTACATTACCCAAAAAAACTTCATTCAAACACAAAGATCTCATATGTAATTTAGCCTTAATATGAATGAGTACAAACAACTTAAAATAAATAATGTACAATTACACTAGATAAAAGATTTTCGCTTTTTTTTTTTTCACAAAAAAAAAAAAAAAGCTAAGTTCACAATCTTTTTATTTAGTGTCTGCGCTTGGATTCTCTCCAGTAAATTTTATGTGCAGTTAAATCATAACATTTCATTGTAAAGTAGAGAGAGACATTAAACTATAGAAAAAAATGAGCAAAATAGATTTTTGAGGATAGAGATTAAAAACTAATAAACACTCTTATCGAAAGAAACCTGTTTCTCATCTCAACTGAGATAAGATTTCAAAAGAAAGACTTCTATGATTTCATTTATAAAAAAATATTTTTAAGCTTCATCTATATTTCAGATATATTATACTCCGATACATCAATTATTCAACAAATCTAAAAAATATTTTTTTTTCTTAGAAACGAGACAGAGTATAGTACTAGTATATAATTAAAGGGGATCTCATACATTACAAGTGGATTTCGTATAAGAAAATCCTCCCCTGGTGTGTACACTACAGCTTGCTAGAAAATCATGTTATTAGTATAAGAAAAAGGAATAAATGCGGTCACTACGGTATACGCTGGTTCTCCTATCTCTCTCCTTGTGAATGTTATTAAAGCCAGAGCCGCGCTTACTGCTCACCTGCTCATCGGCTCTCCGACGGCCATTGGCTTGGCCTTTGGTCGGCCAGATGAAATTTGACACTTTTAAAAGACTAAAAATAGAGCATGATATGATAAATTTATAACTTAAAAATCAAAAAAACCTCACCACAAAATTAATAGCTTCAAATTTCAAAACCCTATCCTCACTGGCTTTGTTTATTGACCACTTGGTTTCACCGGATTTCTAATCGAGTCGGCGCATTAACCGATTTCATGTCTAGCCTGCTTTTTAATACGCAGCCACATGCGGTGAATCCCACCGACCTAATTCTAGCCATCCGACTGAGCGGTAGGGTAGGGTTTTAATAACACTGCTCTTTGCCTTGATTCTTCTTGTATTGGTAGAGCCATGTGACATGGGTCCCTCCATTCCTATATGGGAACATGTTATCTTCAAAGGGGTCATTGTCATGTGGAAATTGGAACAAACACGGAAGCTGAACGACGGAAGTGTATATAGTTCTTTGTTTGGACGCACTAATCGGTGACAATCCACCTAACCCGAATCAACTTCACCACCTATGCTGTCTCTCTGTATATATTCATATTCTCGCGACTCCCCAATTGCTGACATCCCACGTTGGAAATGCAGGATGTAACTTTGCCCACGGAAAGCTTTCTTTTTCATCCCTTCGTATAATATCATTTAAGGTTGTAATAGAGGAACTAAGAAAAGTGATAGTGGTTAATTTTGTATTTAAAAGAGAGATTGTGAGCTAGTTTATCAAATCGTTTTTCATTAATGATATCAAAACATAAAAACGTAAATCAGTAAGAAGAAATAAATTAAATAAAGTGAAAGTGGTTTATTTTTTCATGTTTTCTATAGAGTTTTCAAAATAGCCACAATCTTATGGGCTACTCGTTTGGTCTGATATTAAGGTAGGTTGATAATCATACCCCTATCATATTTTTTATTTACATATTTTCCATTTGAAATTGATGTAACCCTAAAGTTCCGAGAAGTTTAACTCCAACTAGCTCCTGACGAGGTAACCCTAAAGTTCGTAACCGAACATTGGCGATTACAAAGTGGGAGTACTTCAACGTATTCTCACTCTGACCGCCTCCACGGTGCCCCAAAGATGGAACTAGCGAGTATGCCCATTTTCGCCGCATGTCGGCGCGCGCTGCTAATCGCAAGTGGCGCGAGATTTCATAGATGGCGGCATTGCCGCGAGGGGGCTCTCCCACCGAGGAGACCACTATGCTTCTCCGAAGAAGATTATCTACCTGGGAACCCAACGAGCACATCCTCGATCATCTCTACCGATCTCCGTGAGTGGAAATAAACGAACCTCGGTCGATCAAGCGGAGTACAACAGTATACATTATGTTCCAAGAACTTCTTCCCGCATTCGACTCTCACCCGGCGGGTTAATTCCTACTGGGTCCCGACCTACCGCCCCTCGGCGAAAAGATTCCTAAACCGCTGGGATACTTCAAGACGCTCGTCACCTACGGGGAAAAAGGCTCGCCCGCGCGATAAAAATTGTTTTCGTGGTGGTGCCCGTGATCTCCCCGCATCGATGCATCACTTCCGAGGCCGACATTGGCAAAGCTAGGAGCTCTAGCCTCCGTGGTCCACCTCAAGTTGAAGTTTCATTCTCTCGATGGCGACGTAGTAACAATACCAACCGACTTAAATGCCGCCAAACAAGCCATCTCCGCTTCACTTTCCTGGGGCTCGACCTAGATCACTCGAGTGCCAAATCCTCCACACACGGCCCTCAAGTGAACCTCACCGGCGGACGCTACATTACGACCCTAACAAAATTTCGAGGAAGAGTCTCACGATGAGTTAGCCCGAGAACTTAAGAAGAAAACAAACGCCTGTAACTACAGGCACATTCCTCGTAATTCAACTCGGGAGTGATCCGAGCAAAATCACAATATAGGGGCCGACCTCACTCGAATTAAAGGAGGCCTTAATTGCTCGCCTCAAGCGCGCATCGTCGATTTGTTCGCGTGGTCCGCCTCGTGAGATGCCCAGATCCCACTCGGCGAGTAGCTTGCCACCACCTAGCGGTTAACCCGAGCGCTAAGTACGTAGCCCAACGCCGACGTTCAAAGCAAATAAAAGCGTATGCAAGATCAAAGGCGCGTGGATGATCTCATCGAATGGGGTTTATTAAGGAAGTCAAGCACACTACCCGTTGTCAAACGCCGCCCCGTGAAAAAGGCCAATGGAAAATGGAGGATGTGCGCCGACTACACCGATCTTAATAGGGCTCGCCCAAAAGACGCCTTTCCAATGCCGAGTATCGACAAATTAGTGCTCAATGAAATCGAGAATATTGACATCATGCATCTTTGAATGTAGCAGTGCATTACATAATCCAAATGGCATCCATCTAAAGGCAAAGGTTCCATAAGGGCATGTAAAAGTAGTTTTGTGTCGATCCTTAGTCTCAATGGCTATTTGATTATAGCCCGAGTAGCCATCTAGGAAACAATAGAATTCTTTCCCCGCTAGTCTATCTAACATTTGGTCTATAAATGGTAAAGGAAAATGATCCTTTTGGTGGCCTTGTTGAGTTTTCTCAGAATCCATACGCATTCTCCACCTCGTGATGAATTCTAGTTGGTATCAACTCATTCTTTTATTGGCTATTATCACACACCCCCTTTCTTTTGGTACACATTGACAGGCTTACCCAAACACCGCTCCGATATGGGTATATATGATTCCAAAGATCTATCCACTTAATGATTTCCTTTTCACAACCTCTTTCATAATAGGATTTAGTCTTCTTTGACTTTCTATACTATTCTTGGAATTTTCTTCCAAAATGACTCTATGCATGCATATAGAAGAACTAATTCCTTGATATCCGCCATTTTCCAACCTATTGCTTGAGTATTCTTCTTTAGAGTAATCGATGAGATCATCTCTCTGCTTTGATGTTAAATCGTAAGCAATGATAATAGGTAAAGTTTCATTTTCTCCTAGAAAACATACTTAAGGTGCTCAGCAAGACTTTCAATTCTAATTTAGGAGGTTGTTCTATCGAGGTAAGTTCTTCTTGAGATTTGGATCCTCAAGATTGAGTGGTTCATAAGTTCTAGCCCATACTTCCATACAAGAGTTTTCTATTGGTAGATTTTCTTTTCTAGTATTTCATCATCTAACAATGTCACGCATCTAATGCATCCGCATCGGCTAAATGATCATACCGCTTGTAAAACTGCTTTTCTACCAATCGATCTAGAGAAACTAAGGATGAACACTCTTCTCGTGTTTTCTCGCAGAATACTTCATAGCATTCATCACATTGAATTTTATCTCTTGATCATTCACTCTCATAGTGAGTTCACCTTTCTCGCACATCAATTATGGTTTTGTCGGGCTTTCTAAGAATGGTCTACCTAGGATAATATGCACTTCCTTATTCGCATCAAAGTCAAGGATAACAAAATCTGCAGGAATACAAATTTATCTACCTTAACTAAGATGTCTTCTATGATACCTTCAAGATAGACTATTGATTTGTCCGCTAATTGAAGTGTCACAGTTGGTTGGTCTTGCAATTCCAACTCCCAATCAAGTTAAAATAGATTTAGGCATCAAATTGATGCTTGACCTAAATCACATATAAAGCTTTACCAAGATAATATTTTCCAATAGAGAATGGAATTGTAAAACTACCGATCCTTCAATTTCCTAGGAATCTTATTTTGTACCAACAAACTACATTCTTCACCATGGCAATCTGCTTTCAAACTCTCCTAATCTTCTTCTTTAGTAAATACATCCTTCATAAACTTTGCATAGTTCGGCATTTGTTGTAGTGTTTCTACTAAGGGAACATTGATGTGTAATTGCTTTAGTACTTCTAAGAATTTACTAAATTGTTTCTCCTCACGTGCTTTTTTCAATCTTTGAGGATAAGGAGGAGGAGGATACTGTGTACTAACTTAGGCAAAGTGGAACTTGAACTTCTGTGATGCAGTACATTAGATGCTTCTCGCATTGGTTTCTTTTTATTTTTTTATTTTTCTCCCTTTTCTACACTTTCCTTCTCAGCTGATTCTATAAGATCATTACCACTTATCAATGAAATAGCCTTAACTTGTTCCTTTCTCTTGTCTTTGGGAAGGAGTAGCTTCAGATTTGAAGGTAAGGCACCTTGTGGCTTTTGATACAAAGTCAGGCTAATCGACCTACTTGATTCTCTAAGTTCTTAATGGAAGCATCTCGGGCTTGTCTAGCTGTTCTAGATTCACCTATGAATGCTTAAGCATGGTTTCTAGAGAATTCTCATGGTAGGTTGAGAGTTTCTTTGGTTATTTTGAGGTGGGAATCTCGGTGGTGTGATTGGTGCAAAGATTAAGTGAAGGTGCACTATTGTTGCTCCATCTAAAATTTGGGTGATTTTTCCAACCAGATTATAAGTGTTGGAATAAGGGTTGTTATTCCTATTATAACCTACATAATTTACAGAGATAGGGTCACTAGAACACTCTCATACAAGTGACCTCCTCCACAAGACACACAACTAGTGGTGCCTAGAGGTGCTTGTTCTCATCATTGTTGCAGTTGTTGTTCGGTGATGCACCAATGCATTAGATGCGCTTGCATTGCCGTATGAAGTTTTTCATCAAGTTAGCTAGAGTGGCTACTGAGCAGATAGTAGCGTATATATCATTAACTTCATGTACCCCTAATGGTTTCTTTTGGGCACTCACCCTCTTAGTAGGCCAACTAGAGCTATTAGCTGCTATTCTATCTATCAATTCACATGCTTCATTATATGACAGATTTAATAACACTCCACCAGATGATGCATCAAGCATTATTCTGGTTTGAGGTTCTAAACCATTATAAAATGTTTCCATTTGAATAATAACAGGTAAACCATGATGAAGACATTTTCTCAAAAGTTCCTTCCATCTCATGCTTCAAATAAAGATTCAAATTCTTTTTGTCTAAAAGAAGTAATATCAGTTCTCATCCTGGCATTTTTGTTAGGTGGGAAATATTTTCATAAAAATTTTCAGCCATTTCATTCCATGAATGGATAGAGTTAGGCTCTAAAGAGTTTAGCCAAGCCTTAGCTCTATCTTTCAAAGAATAAGGAAACAACCTTGATCTAAATGCATCTTCACTAACACCAGGTATGATAAAGTTACTACATACTTCTAGAAATTGTCTTAAATGAAAATGAGGATCCTCATGAGGAGTTCCTCCAAATTGACCTATTGTTTGAAGCATTTGAAACATCATAGGTTTAAATTCAAAATGCATAACATCTATATGAGGTCTTAGATATGCTAGTTTGCATGTTTTGATGATCAAACTGAGCATAATCCTCATAGGTCTATCTCTATCATTAATCATACCTATGTGATCCATGTGAATGAATTGTTCTCTCCGATCTTCTTCAAGAGCTTGATGCGAGCTGTGGCCTCCTCTCATCGAGTGTGGCCTTGAACTTTGTCCTTCACTATGAGACATGATGCAGCTTGTTGATTTTGCTTTTGGAGTCTTAGCAATCTCCTATATCTTCTTTCTATTTCTAGATCTAAGTTGTATTCTCGTGTCCTGCTTTCTCGTCCTCAGACATTTGCTAAAGCACCATGTGCTCTCGCATGACGTAAACTACAAATACTGTATAATAAAACACTAAATTACACAAAGATATCAAATTTTCAAAAGAATTTAACTTCAATCCTCAACAACGGCGCCAAAAACTTGGTGTGAGGAAACCATGTGCAAGTATACACAAATTCTTAACAAGTAATACATTGTTTAGAATGTGTCGAACCCACAAGGATCACTGAACTCTCTTTAAATTCAATACAAAGTAATATAGTGTAAAAGTAACCAAATAACAATTTATAGTGGAGTTGATGTGATCACAACTAAGTTAGATAAGAAAGCAAAGTACAAGTGTTTATAATGCAAATGAGAAAAGCTAGTTGGAATGTCTTCACCAAGTAATTTACATTTAAGTGTTCGATGCAAGATGTAATGCAACAGTAATCAATGTTGTTGCATTAGCTATGTGCCTTTCGCACACTTTCTTCAGTAGTTTCATTACAAGCTTCCTATGTCTAGGCATGCTAAATAAGTTCACTCTTGCCTTTAAAGTACCCACAAAGATCACCCTATGGACTATACTATCCTATGTCTAGGACTTAGCATGGTTTTCATAAAGTTTCCTTTATGTAAAACACTCACCCATATTATTTCTTGAGTTCTTAATTGTAAGCCATGTCTGCTCTTACAAATCTACTTATTCTAAGTGATCAATCTCAAAATAAGTGTTGAAAGTATTATCAAGAAAGAACTAAAGTGCACACATATATGCATCATACTTACTTAAAAGCTCATTAAATAGTTAGAACATTCCAACTAAGAGAGATTTAGCTCAACATAGACATTGCAAGGCAAATATAAACTGAATAGAACATGTTTATATAATTGAAATCACAAAAGAGATACAACAAGAGAGAAATTACACGAGTTGAAGCTCTTTGCATGAATTCTCCTAGCAATGCACTAGCATTACTTCTTAGCACTATGTAAACACTATGAAATCAAGTAAAGATGGTTTGTCAATTCCTTCCTTCCCTCTTACAAAATAGAAACTAACTATGTATATTGAAATTTGAATCTAACTTATGGATTGTGGTATATTTCCAAATGAAGATGTGAGGTCATTTTATAGTCTTCAAGAGAGGTGCTTCCTTCCTTCATGTTGAAGTAATCTTGAGAGGATTGAGTCAGTAGTTACTTTTCGTAAGTTGTGTTCCCAAGTCGAGATCTTTAATCAAGTGTATAGGAGGTCCAATGAGGTATGAACATGTGTCCCTATGTTGATGACTCTTCAAAGCTATGCTCAAGGTTATGTGGGAATGGTAGGCGCCGAAATATAAAGTGGTATTGCTTTAGGGGACCAAACATGAGGTCAGCAATGCAAGTGGATGTGCAAGTGGCTAGCTGCTCTCTTCCAAGTAATGCAGATGTAGTGCAGGATCATGGTGTGTGAAATAAGCATGTGCAAGTATACACAGTCACAAACAAGTAATAAAGAGTAAGTAAAGATCGTTCCCACGAGGATTGACTAATTTTTAATGTGTTTGTTTAGCATAGGTAAACTAGTGTGTCTACAACTATTCAGAGATTTGTAGTTGGTTTTGGAATATAGAAAACAGTAATTTAAATACCAGAGAGGATGTAATTTAAGAGAGAGTCGAGATGCTTTTACCATATGAGTTCCTTGTGAGAATGTTGTGTCGTTTTTCTGCTTCGAGCACTGTGCTTGATCACTTAGTGTAGATACATCGATTAATGGGTGACTGCATAAGCTCAATAAACCCTTGTTTTTTTGGCAAGAAAGGGCAAGTGTGTCATACTCCCTCGCCTCCTTTCAAGTGGTTCAAGTTGCAAATACTTTCCTTAGTAAAAACCCCACACATGAACAAAGACTATGCTAATTACTTTTGAATTAGCATGGAATTACTTCAAGTCGACTTCATGGGAAACAAACTTCTCATCAAAGACTTAAATAAACACTTGCCTTTGCTTCTAGTTCTTGAGATCTAGTTGTAAGTCAATCTCTTGTAAATACAACTCCCTTGTTCTAAGTTAACCTTAAAACAAGTTTAATTCAAGTACAAGAACTAGTAAGTGAGGCACCCTTTTCGACAACACAATAGTTCTCACGAGTTCATCATATGACTAGAGCATCCCAACTAAGGAATTTAGCTCATCATCGCCCACATAGAATAATTAAACAAAGTAAGTAAAGAAAGCATTGTAATTAACTTGGAAATGTAAATTGCTTAAAAGTAAATTGCTTGATTGACAAGTCTTGCAAGAAAGTAAATTGCTTGATTGACAAGTCTTGCAAGAAATTAAATAACAAGAAAGTAAATAAAGAGTAAGATGAAGAACATGAAATAAGAACTTAATATTAATGAAAACACTTGATTCTCAATTAGACGGCTGAAGAATAGAGATGTCAATTCCTTCTTACCTTCCTCTTAAGTTTAGAGTAATCAAAGTGAAGTAAAAAGACTTGGAAATAAAATGAAGAACAAGATGAACTTTAACTACTATTGTATCTATATGGTAATCTATCTATTATTCTATATTCTCTATATATCTTTTACAAGAGATGAAAGAGTCCTATTTATAGATGTAGGAGATTTCCTGCATGGAGGGTTTTATCTTCAAGTATTTGACTTCTTTGCTTGCTTGTGAAGTATTCTTTGACCATCATGTGACTTATCCTAGTATTTTGCAGGTGTCAATTTGTTGTCACTTTGAATGGGAGACATTCCTTCAAGGGGAAACATTCCTTTGAAGGGGTCCAATTAGTTGATGACATTTGGCTTGGTGTAATGATGATGTTTGTTGTTTTTATCCCATAGATGACTTCTTTGGTAACTTGATAATTGATTCCATGTGATCACCGAAGCTAGTAGGAGGCCAAGAAGGCTCATTAGAACGAAATCAAATCGAGGTGCTTCCAATGTGGGGTCTTGTGCTTACTTGCTTCACCGCATGCTTCAACAAGATGCTTTAGTGCTTAAGCACTCGATGCTTAAGCACTTAATGCAAAATCACAGACCGCAAAAAGTACTCAACAAACATATCAAACATACCAATTTGTATATAAATTGAACTTCTATCTCCTTGATAATGTATTTTATGATTTTCATCTCTTTTTATTGTATTTACAAGTTTATTGCATTGGTTTCAAACATTTATCTAAGTAAAGACTATGAATAACTCTATATAAAATAGAGTTATCGATCAATGCAAGAGTATCGATGCAGAGCATCCAGATCAGACCAACAAAAACATCAAACATACCACATTATATCCAAAATGGCTTATTAACAACTATAACCATGCCAATCACTCAAGTTATCATATATCACACAAAATACTATATAAACTCCTTATCTTTACTTGAAAGAGAGCAATTTACTAAGTTTAAACATATGAATAACTCTATATAAAATAGAGTATCACCCTCCACGCCGACGATTCTTCCAATTCGGCGGGAGTGGAGCTAGCTTGATTCGAAAACTCCTAAGGACTAATGATCAAAAGTTTCTCTCGAGTTTCGCTTTTTCACCACCTCCAACAATCACCCGAGTACGGCCCGCCGCAGCAGGTTGAACTTAGCCGCCATTTCTCGTAAGACCATTGAATTGAACACCGACTCTCTACCGTGGTCTCCTGTGAACGAGGAATTCGTCGCGAAAGATACTGGCCATGCAAATACATTTGAGCTCTGCCTCGTGAACCAGGGAATAGTGTGCAAAATGGGGTGGGGTTAACATTACATGTGGGATTTATCCATAGTAGCATTAGTTTATAAGAGCAAAATATATAACAAAATACCGCATAGTTAATATAGGAAAGCATGTAAAAGTTTATCAGGTTTTGCACCACTCTCACCCGTTGTCGCCCTCGTTGGTGTTGCTTGGGCTTCGCTGGTGCTTTTGGAGTTGTAGAAGTATCGCCAGCTGGCCTTCACATCCGTGTCTTTGAAGGTTTTGCAGAGTTAGTGCTTGAGCATCGATGTTCGAGCTCCAAATTGCACTGCTTCTTTTGAAATTTCAAAGCAGATGGCTCCATAACTTGATCCGTAAGTCCTTCAAGGTCTCAAAGAATGTCCTTCAAGATCGCTTCTTTCTTCTTCACCGCTTTCTTTTCTCGTTCTTTCTCCTTGGGTTCTTTTGATCCTCCCTCTTGCGCCATTGTTTGCTGAATAGTCACGCAGTGGTGACTTGAAAATTTTTTGGGTGTTTCCCACCCTTGCCTTTTCTTGATAGCAAGCCCGTGAGCAACTAATCCTAGAATGTCCTCAAGATCCTCGCGATTCTCGATCACGCTTGGCCTTTGTTGGTGCCGAAGCACTTGCGTCAAGCACCGGTGGTCGCAGGAACACTCGCTTCTTTAGCAATCTCCCGAGTAGGACTTCACCGGTTTGAGACATTGCTTTTAGTGCTTACACGGGTGCTTGAGCACTAAATTCGTGATTTCAAAAACACCGAAAACATCAAACTGCATAAACATAGTTAATATTTATCAAAAATTGATGGGTTGCCTCCCACAAGCGCTTTGTTTTAATGTCTTAACACCGACTATCCTTTTTAGATCAAGGATTTTCAAAATGAATGGTGCTTTCAGATTGCACCATTTGCTCACCATAATACATTTTAACTCTTTGTCCATTTACTTTGAAAGTATTACCCGAGTTTGCATCAAATATGTCAATCGCACTATGAGAATATATCTTGACTAATTTGAATGGTCCTCGCCCATCCGATTTCAATTTTCCAGTGAATAATTTTAGCCTTGAATTATACAATAGACCAATCCTCCTTCTTTAAGATCTCTTTGTTGGATTCTTTTATCATGCCACACCTTGGTTTTATCTTTTGTAAATTCTAGCATTCTCATAAGAGAAGTGCCTCAATTCTTCTAATTCATTTAGTTCTAAAACCTCTGCTTGCCTCGCTTGGTCTAGATCAAAATTCAGCTTTTTGATTGCCCAATAGGATTTATTTTCTAGCTCAATCAAGTGTGTGACATGCTTTGCCATAAACTATTCTATAGGGGACATACCTAATGGAGTTTTATATGCAGCTCTATATGCCCATAATGCTTCATCTAAATGCAATGACCAATCTTTCCTTGTCTGGTCCAACCATTTTTCTAGCATTCTTTTTATTTCCTATTTGATAGTTCAAATTTTGGCCACTAGTTCGGGGGATGATATGCAGAGAAATTTTGTGTTTAATCCCATATTTTGCAAGAAGATTTTCAATAATTTTATTACAAAAATGAGATCCTTCATCATTTATGATTGCCCTGTGGGTGCCAAATCTAGTAAATATGTTCTTTTGAAGAAATTTACTCATCGATCTAGCATCAAGACTAGGTAGTGCACCGCTTCAACCCATTTAGACACATAATCTACAAAGAACTAAGATGTATTCTTTACCAAAAGAAGTAGAAAAGGACCCATGAAATCCATGCCCCATACATCAAAAAGTTCAAGTTCAAGAATGTTGGTTCTGGCATTTCATGTTTTTCGATATATTACCACTTCTTTGGCATCTATCACAAAGTTTTTACTATATAGAATGCATCTTTAAATAAAGAGGGCCAAAAATAACCTCGCTTGTAGTACCTTTGTCTGCTCGTGGTCCTCCAAAATGACCTCCATATGGTGCCGCATGGCGTTGCTCAAGCACCGCTTGTTGTTCTTGTTCAGTGACACACTTTCTCATGACTTGTCCGACACATCTTGTATAGGTAAGGTTCATCCCAACAAAGATTGTTTTACTATATGGAAAACCTTTCTTCTCTCACGATAATCCATCCGTGCAGTACAACATTACTTACCGATAGTTAGCAATGTCAAGATACCACGGTGCAGAATCTCCGTGTGCTTGAGCACTAAGTGCAAAAGCACTATATTCTCACATGTATATTGCTAACAAATCTTCATCCGAATCTCTCCTTGATTTCTTGAGTACTGTGATCATCACCTTCAAGCCTAGATAGTGATCAAAGAACTTGATTTTCTACTCCCTTCTTATCCCTAATCTCAAGATCAAACTCTCAAGGAGTAGAATCCACCTTATTAGCCTAGGTTTTGCATCTTTCTTTGCAAGCGTATACTTAATGGCAGAGTGGTCAAGATATACAATCACTTTTGTGCCTACTAAGTAAGATCCGAATTTGTCAAAAGCAAACACCACAAATAATAGCTCTTTCTCACCACAAGCAGTAGTTCACTTGAGCTTCAATTAATGTTTTGCTAGCATAATAAATTGAATGAAACACTTTGTCATACCTTTGCCCTAGACACCTCCTACAAAGAAAGTCACTAGCATCACACATTAGTTCAAAAGGTTTGGTCCAAATGTGTTACAATGACAAAAAGTAAAGGACTAAAGCCTTCTTCAGCTTCTCAAATGCTTTTATACAAGATTCATCAAAGTTAAATTGTGTATCTAATTGCAAAAGATTACACAGAGGTTTTGAAATTTTTGAAAAGTCTTTGATGAATCTTCTATAGAAACTCGCATGTCCTAGAAAACTTCTAATCCCCTTGACAAATATTGGTGGTGGTGGCGCTTTTCAATGACCTCAATTTTAGCTTTATCAACCTCAAGACCTTTCTTTGAAACCCTATGTCCTAGTACAATGCCTTCTTTGTACTATGAAGTTGACACTTTTCCCAATTAAGAACAAGATTTGTATCTTCACATCTTTGGAGAATTTGTTCTAAATTTGATAAACATAAAGGAAATGTTTCTCCAAAGACAGTAAAAATCATCCATAAAGATTTCCATGGATTGTTCAATAAAATCAAAACAAGGACATCATACATCTTTTGAAATGTAGCAGTGCATTACATAATCCAAAGGGCATTCTCCTAAAAGCAAATGTACCATATGGACATGTAAAAGTAGTTTTATGCCGGTCCTTAGGGTCAATGGCAATTTGATTATAACCCGAGTAGCCATCTAAGAAACAAGAAAACTCCTTTCCCGCTAGTCTATCTAACATCCGATCAATAAAGCGGCAATGGAAAGTGATCTTTCT
This sequence comes from Oxytropis ochrocephala, assembly GCA_020916435.1. NCBI lineage: Eukaryota > Viridiplantae > Streptophyta > Magnoliopsida > Fabales > Fabaceae > Oxytropis > Oxytropis ochrocephala. The sequence goes on from CM037089.1 coordinate 30,791,143, forward strand.
TGGTTGATTTATTAAGTTTTCTCAGAATCCATACAGCATTCTCCACCCGCCATCGTTCTTGTGGGAATTAGTTCATTTTTTTGGTTGGCTATTATCGTGACTCCCTTTCTTTGGAACACATTGTACAGTATTAACCCATGTACTATCTTCAATCGGGTAAATAATCCCAAAGATTCAGCCATTTAATTATTTCCTTTTAACAACCTCTTTCATGATTGGATTTAGCCTTCTCTCGGCCTCAATGCCGCTTTTTAGCATTGTCTTCTAGATTTATTCTATGCATACAAATAGAGGGGCTAATCCCTTTAATGTCCGCCATTTGCCATCCTATTGTTTTTTATGTTTTTATGGGTTTCAATTAAATCATGCTCCCGCTTCTAATGATAGATCGATGCAATGATAACTGGAAGTGAATCATTATCCCCAAGAAAACATACTTTAAGTGTTTTGGCAATTCCTTCATTTCTAGTTTGGGAGGTTGTTCAATTGAAGGTAAGTTTTTCTTAAGGTTGTGGTCTTCTAAATTTAAAGATTCAAAAGTTCTAGACCATACCTTAGGTTTAACTTCCTCTCGTTGTCGTGATGCCTTGTTCTTGCATTTCACCGTGAAGTGCATAAGCACTTGATGCTAAAGCACTAGTCGATGGTCATACCGCTTGTTGAATTGCTTCGCACTGTATGATCAAGTGAGATAGCGTAACATTCTTCGCTTCCTCTCGCCGATACTTCATTGCTTTCATCACATTGAATTTCACTTCTTGATCATTCACCCTCATGGTTAGTTCTCCTTTTTGAACATCAATAAGTGTCTTACCAGCTTGCAAGAAATGGTCTTCCAAGGATTATCGCACATTTTCATCTCGCAACAAAATCAAGAATAACAAAATCATAGAAAACACGAATTTGTCAACCTCGACTGTAATATCTTCAACTATCCCTTCCGATATGCCGCTGATCTATCTCGCAAGTGGATAATGTTACAGAGGTAGGCTTTGCATTACCAATTCCTAACTTCTCGAAGATAGATTTAGGCATCAAGTCGATGCTTGCACCTAAATCACATGTAGCTCTCCCTCGTATAGTTGTTGCCTATAGAGAAAGGAATTGTAAAGCTACCAGATCTTTCAATTTTCTTGGAATTTTATTCTCAGAAATTGAACTAACTTCCTTTGACATTGCAATAGTTTGAAATTCACCTAATCTCTTTCTTCTACAAATGATATCTTTCATAAATTTAGCATAATTAGGCATTTGTTGTAAAGCTTCAATCAAAGGAATATTAATGTGCAACTGCTTTAAAACATCTAAAAACTTATCAATTGCTTCTCCTCATGCACTTTTTTTAATCTTTGAGGAAATGGAGGAGGTGGGTGTTCAAGAACTAACCCGGGATTTGGTTCTTTTTGAGAAGTGGAAGCTTCGTGCTTCGCATTCTCGAGTTTCTTTTTCTTTTGAGTTTTTTCCCTTATCTACACCTTCATTCTCATAGGGCTCAGGAGATCCTTACCACTTCTCGCTGATACGGCCTTTACTTGTTCTTTTTTCCTTGCCTTTGAGTCAGGGATGCTTCAGATTGATGGTAGAACACCGCAGTCTTTGATACATAGCATTTGCTAATCGACCTACTTGAGTTTCTAAGTTTTTTATGGAAGCATCTCGAGTTTGCTCATTGCTCTAGTTTCACTTATGAATGATTTAAGCAGTTTTCATTGAATTATCATTGGCGCGCTTGTTGTTGCCTTTGATAATTTTGATATCCTCGGTTTTGGGTCGGTGCTTGAGCTCCCCGGTGTTTGAACACCGTGCTTGAGCACTCATATTTACTTGGTCCCCACTTAAGATTCGGGGTGATTTTTCCAAACAGTGATTATAGGTGTTGTGAGTAAGTGGTTGTTATTCCTATTATTATTATATCTATTTTGATCCACATAGTTAATCGACACAGATTACTTGAGCACTCTTCATGAGGTGGGCTCTCCACAAGAAACACAACTAGGTGCTCCTTGAGGTGCTTGTTCTATGGTCGCAATGTGTTTCACTGGTTTAGATGTAATTAACTAGTGTAGTGAAAGTTTTAATCATGTTAGCCAATGTGGCAACTTGAGCAGCTAGGGATGAAATTTCACTAAGTTCATGTACTCCACCTTTTCTTTTGGGCACTTGCCTCTTTCAAAGAGGCCAGCTAGAACTATTCGCTACCCTATCAATTAATTCACAAGCTTCATTATAAGACAGATTCAATAAAACACCCCGATGACGATCAAGCATAATTCGCTCAGGGGCTCTAATCCATTGTAAAATGTTTCCATCTCAGATAATGACCGCGCACTATGATGAGGACATTTTCTAAGCAATTCCTTCCATCTTTCCCATGCCTCAAACAATGATTCAAAGATCTCTTTGTTTAAAAGATGTAATGTCATTTCTCATCCTAGCATTTTTGATTGGTGGGAAGTATTTTGACAGAATTTTTCAAATTAATTCATTCCATGAATGAATCAATTAGGCTCTAAAGAATTTAACCATGATTTAGCTTTATCTTTTAATGAATATGGAAATAACTTTAGCCTAAATGCATCCTCACTTACACCGTGTATGATGAAATTGCTACATACTTCTAAAAACTGCTTTAAATGCTCATGGGGTCATCATGTGAAAATCCCCAAATCGACCAATTGTTTGCAAGATTTGAAACATCATTGGTTTAAATTCAAAATGGACAAAGATTAATATGAGGCCTAGCAATGCTAGTCTCAGCATATTTTGATGATCAAACATGGCATAATCCTCACGGGCCTATCTCTATCATTAATCATGCCTATAGGTCCATGTGTATGAATTGATGTCTATGATTTAATCCTACTTCAGAATTGAATTACCTCCGATGTTGTTATGGTTTGATCCATCACCTTCACGCCGTGGTTTGGTGCACGTATTGGTACCGCTTTGTGGCATCCCTAGTGGTATTACCGGTTCAAATGCATATTGCCGTGTTGTTGGATTTCCTCTCAAGTCTTAATTGTCTCCTCGAATCTTCTTTCAATCTCTCGATCAAAATCAAAATTTGGTGGTGGTCTTCGCATAGGCTAGTGCTTAAGCACTTGTTCTCGCATGTAATAACACTACCAAAAAGCAAGAAAAATAAAAACACTCTTTTACTAACTAAACAAACTAAAAATTATTGGCAATCCTTCAGCAACGGCGCCAAAAACTTGGTGTGTGAAATAAGCATGTGCAAGTATACACAAATACAAACAAGTAATAAAGAGTAAGTAAAGATCGCTCCTACGAGGATTGACTAATTTTTAATGTGTTTGTTTAGCATAGGTAAACTAGTGTGTCTACAACTATTCAGAGATTTGTAGTTGGTTTTGGAATATAGAAAAACAGTAATTTAAATACTTGTAGAGGATGTAATTTAAGAGAGAGTTGAGATGCTTTTACCATATGAGTTCCTTGTGAGAATGTTGTGGTCATTTTTCTGCTTGAGCACTGGGTGCTTGATCACTTAGTGTAGATACATCGACAAGGGTGACTGCATAAGCTCAATAAACCCTTGTTTTTTTATGCAGAAAGGGCAAGTGTGTCATACTCCCTCGCCTCCTTTCAAGTGGTTCAAGTTGCTAAATACTTTCCCTTAGTAAAAACCCCACACATGAACAAAGACTATGCTAATTACTTTTGAATTAGCATGGAATTACTTCGTCGACTTTCATGGGAAACAAACTTCTCATCAAAGACTTAAATAAACACTTGCCTTTGCTTCTAGTTCTCGAGATCTAGTTGTAAGTCAATCTCTTGTAAATACAACTCCCCTTGTTCTAAGTTAACCTTAAAACAAGTTTAATTCAAGTACAAGAACTAGTGTTGAGGCACCCTTTTCGACAACACAATAGTTCTCACGAGTTCATCATATGACTAGAGCATCCCAACTAAGGAATTTAGCTCATCATCGCCCACATAGAATAATTAAACAAAGTAAGTAAAGAAAGCATTGTAATTAACTTGAAATGTAAATTGCTTAAAAGTAAATTGCTTGATTGACAAGTCTTGCAAGAAAGTAAATTGCTTGATTGACAAGTCTTGCAAGAAATTAAATAACAAGAAAGTAAATAAAGAGTAAGATGAAGAACATGAAATAAGAACTTAATATTAATGAAAAACACTTGATTCTCAATTAGACGGTTGAAGAATAGAGATGTCAATTCCTTCTTACCTTCCTCTTAAGTTTAGAGTAATCAAAGTGAAGTAAAAGACTTGGAAATAAAATGAAGAACAAGATGAACTTTAACTACTATTGTATCTATATGGTAATCTATCTATTATTCTATATTCTCTATATATCTTTTACAAGAGATGAAAGAGTCCTATTTATAGATGTAGGAGATTTCCTTGCATGGAGTGGTTTTATCTTCAAGTATTTGACTTCTTTGCTTGCTTGTGAAGTATTCTTTGACCATCATGTGACTTATCCTAGTATTTTGCAGTGTCAATTTGTTGTCACTTTGAATGGGAGACATTCCTTTGAAGGGGAAACATTCCTTTGAAGGGGTCCAATTAGTTGATGACATTTGGCTTGGTGTAATGATGATGTTTGTTGTTTTTATCCCATAGATGACTTCTTTGGTAACTTGATAATTGATTCCATGTGATCACCGAGCTAGTAGGAGGCCAAAGAAGGCTCATTAGAACGAAATCAAATCGAGGTGCTTCCAATGTGGGGTCTTGTGCTACTTGTTTCAAACCAGCATGCTTTCAACAGATGCTTTAGTGCTTAAGACTGATGCTTAAGCACTTAATGCAAAATCACAGAATCAAAAAGTACTCAACAAACATATCAAACATACCAATTTGTATATAAATTGAACTTCTATCTCCTTGATAATGTATTTTATGATTTTCATCTCTTTTATTGTATTTACAAGTTTATTGCATTGGTTTCAAACATTTATCTAAGTAAAGATCTATGAATAACTCTATATAAAATAGAGTTATCGATCAATGCAAGAGTATCGATGCAGAGCATCTCAGAGACCGCACCAACAAAAACATCAAACATACCACATTATATCCAAAATGGCTTATTAACAACTATAACCATGCCAATCACTCAAGTTATCATATATCACACAAAATACTATATAAACTCCTTTATCTTTACTTGAAAGAGAGCAATTTACTAAGTTTAAACATATGAATAACTCTATATAAAATAGAGTATCACCCTCCACGCCGACGATTCTTCCAATTCGGGCGGGAGTGGAGCTAGCTTGATTCGAAAACTCGGCGGACTAATGATCAAAAGTTTCTCTCGAAGTTTCGCTTTTTCACCACCTCCAACAATCACCCCGAGTACGGCCCGCGCAGCAGGTTGAACTTAGCCGCCATTTCTCGCTGTAAGACCATTGAATTGAACACCGACTTCTCACCGGTGGTCTCCTGTGTGAACGAGGAATTCGCCGCGAAAGATACTGGCCATGCAAATACACATTTGAGCTCGCCCGAATTGCTCCAAAGATTTCCGAGAGCGTAGAGTCAAACACGCCCCGAGGTCCGAGAACGCCGCGCAGACGCCCCGCCAAGTTGGGCAAGCACCAAACCCTGGAGGTCTCCGGCATCATCCGTAAAAGCTTGACAAAGCCCGGCCGCTGATCTTTCCCCTGCCTCGCCTCCCGACGTGAATCTCATTGCCGAGCGCGAGTTGGATCCAAATTTATAAAACGCTACATTGAATCCGAACCAACCTCCGACCCTAGAGTCGCGCAGAAGAATCCGCAAGAGAGCCGCGCTTTTCACAAAGAATAGACGGCAAGCTTTTCCGACGGGGTTTCTCCTCCCATTGGCCGAGATGCGTAGGAGAGGAAGCCGAGCACGCACTCAAGGAAATTCATGAGGATCTCATGCGACAAAGATCCGGGGCCCGAGCGCTATCTAAGAAGGCCCTCCGCGCGGATACTTCGCCCACCATGGTCAAAGATTCGCCGACTTGGTCAAAAATGCGACATCCGCCAGAGGTACGCTGATGTTCATAATGCTCCCCAGAGACTTGACGCCCATATTGGCCCCGCGGCTATTCGCCCAGCTGGGGATCGACCGCTTCTGGCCCATTCCCTCGTAGCCAAAGGGGGAGTAAAGTTCCTCATCATTGCTATTGATTACTTTACTTAGTGGATTGCCGGCCTCTAGCCCGTATAACCGCAAAAATCAGATAAGTTCGCAAAAAGAATATCCTCGGCGAGGTTCGGTGATTCCGCCACCATTATCACGCAATGGGACCCAGTCATAGATAGGGTTTCCGACAATGCCCGACCGACTTGAACATCAAGCAAGATTTCACCTCTGGCCGAGCACCCTGCACCAACGGCAAAGCCGAGGCCGCTTAACCGAGTAAAGGTCGGGCGGACTCAATAAGAGACTAAAGCGGTGCCAAAGGTGCATGGCCCGACGAACTCCCCATGTCTCATGGGCTTACCGCACCACTCCACATTCAACCACTCGCGAAACCTCATTCGCACTCACTTACAAAGACTAAGGTTGTCATTCCAGCTTGAACTCGGGAATCGTAGAGGAAAATGACAAGGCAATCGCAGAGGAATTAGATAATGTCCAGAAATCGTAGATCGGGCGCAATCGCGTAAGCTATCGCCAAAGCTCGAGTAGCACGACGGCATAATCAAAGACGCCATCCTACGCGAGTTCGACATCGCGACTGGTTCTCGGCGGTCGACGCCATAAATAAGAATGCTCGTGATGGGAAGTCGCACCTAATTGGGAATGCCCATACCAAATCATATCAAAGACCGGCAAGGCGCCTACCAACCGGAAACGCCTCCAAAGAACAAATTCCAAGAACTCGAATGCCGCCAAGCCGAGGATGTACTATAGCTAGTCAGAGAAAGCAATGATTGTACAAAACGAATTTATCGATTCAATAAACCATTCTTTAAACAAATGAAATACGCTCTTCCTATCTCGCTTCAGACTAATTACGCCTCTCCCCGATTCTCGACACCGAACCGCCACTTGCAGATGATGGGATTGTTATACACCAATTTTGTCCGCCTTCTTTTTCTTGTTTTAGTCGCTTATTGTTATTAGGGTCGTGTTTTGGAGTCGCATGATTACGAGAATTATTAGTGTAGTCTCTCTGCACAACAACCCAAACTAATTCCAACCACTCCGCTTTCACCTAAATCAAACGCCGTTGTTTAAATTAGGCACGCGCGCTAATGATCGATCTTTTCGTATGCTTCTTCAATTTAATAACCGTATTCGAGTTTAGTCGAGCACGCGAACAGTGTCTACCTAAAGTCATTTTTTCTCGAAATTTGGTTTAAATTCAGACTTAATAATGCGATTCCGAAGTTAATTTAGTGTTTTAGTTAACGCGCCAATTTCTTTTTATTTTTGGTCCCATTTTAGCGTAGTTGTCTGGTCCTACTGCTCGCCTTTTGTATTTGGTCGACTCTTTTTCTTATTGTTATTTTTTTTGTTTATTTAATTTATTTAAGCATATATAACGGTCCAAAATGTCAAAAAATCCTACTTAGTTTAATTTACAATTTAAAAGCACTTAAGAGTCAAATAAGTCCAAAATACAAAAAAATAGTAATACTAAAAATACAAAATAAACAAATCCGAAAATAAAATAAAAAGGCAACAACACAAATTGCCACCTTTCTAAACCCTAACCCTAGCTTCTCTCCTTGCTCACCAAGTATCCATCTCCCACAAGCCCAAACCCAAACCTCGAAAATCAATCAAAACACAATCAAAATCATTAATGTTTTAACCTAATTTTCAACTATAAATAAGCAATAATAAATAATAAAAGGACAGATTTAAAAACGGCGCGTAAAAGCATCGCGAAAAATCACCAAAAGCAGATTAGAATTTCACAATCAAACCCTAATCCATTAAACACTGCCTAAATTGCGGCTCAAAAAGGTGTAGCAAAAAAGAGTAGTCAGTGGAGAATACACTAATGGTTGTCGCAGCTTACAAACAAAGGCAATCGAGGAGCCTAATGTAAGCCGGAATAACAGTTGGTTCATTATAAAAATAATCACCGTATGCATGATCTATCCTATTATTTGTGCTTGTTGTTAAATCTAAAAATCATATATTTGCTCACATAACAACCTGCACTGCTTTTTACAAAAACGAACTGCATCCGCTTTCTTTGAAAAGTCGTAAATGAAACTATATTCGCTTTTAGGAACAAGCTAGAATCAAAACTTAAAAATCCGCACTGTAGAAAATCAGAAATCCAAATGTAATAAAAATAATAAAACCAACCTCGTGGGTGGTTCACCGAGCTCGTCTTCTTCTCTCCGCAAAACCATCCCACAAAACCGAGCCCCAATCAAAGAATGAATCCGAACACAAACCCACTTTCTCGCAAAATTCCATCCAAATTTTCAAAACCTCACACCGCCGAATCGCTTCTATTACGCCGGCCAACGTTGAGCCGGCCCTCTCCCGCACTCGCGAAGCTTCGCCTCTTCACTCTCCCATGTCTCTGCTCGCGCTGTAGTAGTATGAATTTTCGCAATTATAGTGCAAGTATACACATCGCATAAGTAATAAAGTGGATGTAAGTAAGAGATCGTTCCTACGAGGATTGGTTGTACTTTTAAAGTTCAAGTCTTAAAACACAAGAGAATCAAGTAACAAATCGAATAAAAGTTGATTGTAAAGCTAAGGATGTAAATAAAACCAGAAATTAAAGTTGGTGTGAAGATGGATGAGAAATGAGTCGAGTCATTGCATGCAAATAATTCCTTCCTAGCTGCACGCCATAACGCCTAGACGCTATGACGCTTAAATGTTAACTGCGGTAAACGTACACGCCCGAACGCTCATTGTAAAAGAGCTATGCTTTTCAAAGATAAAACGCCGTAGTTTCAAGTACAAGAAATCCTATGTCTAGGTTCTAAATAGACCCACTCGTATTTTAAGTACCCACAAAGAATGCTCCATGAACTATTATCCATTCTATGTCTAGACTCGATAAAGATGCCTAAATGTCTTTAGTGCATTGTTCATTCATGTAAATCTTTGATTTCTTTTCATAGACCATGTCCTGCACTCTATGAATCTACCTATTTTAAGAGGCCAACCTCAAAACAAGTTTGGAAATATTATTGCACAAAGATTTAAAACTGCAACGTAAACACTTCATAACATTAACTAGAAATTCATTAAAAAGCAAAACAACAACTCAACTACAAAGTGTTTAGCTCATGCCGAGCATCTTTACGTAATGAAGTGGATTTAGAATCCAAATACCATACATTACGTAAAAGAAACTAAGGCACAAGATGCAACTAAGTAGCCCTTCAAAGATGTATCACTGTGATAGACGCATAACGCCCGAGCCTTACACTCATCGCAGAAAATAAACTAAGTTCGTAAGTCCGCTCCGCATCTTCTTTACAAAACAAAGTCCGAGTTTAATGGTGGAGATGGTGAGATGAAGAATTTATGTCAAGATAGGTGAAAGAGATGATGATCGTGGAGTGTGGTAGGTTATATTTTCAGAGAGTTACCGAGCCTTCATTAAATAGCCACCTTGCTTACATGTGCCGATGTCACTTGCTCACCTACCACCGCTTCTTCCTATCTTTCCCGACATTGTTCATTGCTACAAAGGCTTCAAGGTGTCACCATGGGGAAACCAAGATCTTCCGACTTTTATATCTTTGACTATCATCACTCAAATACCAAAAATTAAGATCCTTCACTCGCTCACGCACTTTTGTAGACGTGGTGAGGACGTGGTAACGCTCAAAGATCGAATTTCCCGCACATGCACAAAAAGCATCAAAACGCTTCTCAAGGGCACCAATTGGTGCCTAAATGCACAGATTTATCTTTTTAACTCTTATTCACCTAAAACTCGTAAATCATTATAAAACTAATTAATTAAACTTTGTATTGCTCAAGAACTTGCATGATTTATTCGTGAGTGAGTATAAATAACTCATATAAATACGAGTTATCACACCCAAGAACTTAAATCATTGATTGTCCTCAAGCAATCAAGACAACAAAACAATTAATAATATGAAATCAACTACACTAGCAGTTCTCCGTGTTACTCAACCAAACAGAAAGTCAAAATTTATTCTCAATGGGCTATTTCTTCACACACTCACATACCAATGCATAATTAAATTCCGCATTCATTAAAGCTCAAAGTGAGTGTGTGACCTCTCAGATAATTCTTCCTCTAGCTAGTTCAGAAACTACCTTAGCAAATGAGAGAGTGGTTCCCAAATGGTGACAAAGAAAATATTTTTCAAAACAAAGAATAGGCTAACATTTTCACATAAGAAATGGGGATTCATTTAAAGCATGACAAAGTGGTCTTAATTGGGTGCTAAGACTAGGTTAGTGCACTAATTTATTGACTCACACACGCAAAAAGGATCAGAACCCCTCACATCGAGCAACTCTTCTTTATTTTGCTCCACTTTGGTTCTTCTCTCTTTTTTTTTTTTTTTTTTTTTTTTTTTTTTTTTTTTTTTCATTGGAGTGCTCAAGATTTGTTTCGTGGTATTACAGGAACACATGTGGATTTTCCACTTATTTGTATCAACACACTCTTTTTGGTATTTTTGGGAATAGACGCTATAACGCTTTACGGGGTGAGACGCTGCAACGCCCCAGACACACAACACAACACACACTACAGACGCTATAACGCTACTTGCAGACGCATAACGCTGCACTCACACTACACCGCACTTAACCATCCACATCCTCATCGCTAGATCAAGAGGTGAACTTGCATTGGTTCACCGGGATCACCTCGGGCTTTTCCACCTCTCGTTCTTTAGACGCCGCCACGCCCGATGATGATCCTCCGCCCAAAGAATCGCTCCCCTCGAGCTTGCTTCAACAGTGCTCGCCACTTCCGAGTGGGCCTCCATCGCTTCACCGCCTAACTTTCTCCATGGCAGCTTTCTTTCATTAGTGACTTGCATTTCTCGCAAGTTTGGTCGCAGCTCTTTTTTTCACAGACGCTACGACGCCCGCAGCAATTCTTCAAAGAATAGCAGGAAGCGGGCTTTCGTAAAACACTAGTGGCTACGAATGCAAAGACTAGTAGCAGAGCGTGTTCTCCTCAAAGACTTGAGTTTTTCTTTTCACAGAAGCTTTGGCCCTAAGGTTGTGGGGCTACAACTTCCTCTTTCTCTCCACTCCTCGAGCTTGTTTTGACTCAAAGAGCCTATCTCTTTGTCTTGTCTTCCTTCCAAAAGGATTGTATGTGAGGGCACTTTTGATTCTCGGGTCTTCGGGTGGTGACATGGGTCGGGACTCGATTTGTTGGCTCACGCCGCCACGCCCGGTTTTTGGGGTGAGGGGTTGTTTTTGAGGTTCAGTCAAAGTGGGGGTGGTCAGGGATTGGTTGGTCTTGAGCTTTGATCAGGGGGTCTTTGTGTGTTTTGGTCATGGGTGGAGGTTTCTTTTTCGTGAAGCGTGGTGGTCATGTGGCTTCATGGGACGATGGCTCGGGGGCTAGCTTCTTTGGATTTTATCGGGTTGGCTCTTTGTTTGTTTGATTGGTCAGGGACTCACTTACGCCTTCTCACTAGAGCCCCTTTCTCCTCGTGGCTCTCCTCCTCTTCCTCCTCACCGACACTTCCATGCTCACTTTCTTGGATTCCTCTCGCATCAAAATCGAAATATCATCTAAATCATCGACTTAAAATCTTCTTCACTACTTACCTTCTTTTGTTTCTTTGCTGGCTCGCTTTTGTGGGCTTCTTGCTCGCTTGGCCCTTTCCTTCACACACTTCTTCTTTGAATCAGGGACAGGGCACTTCATCATCATCTTCTTCCCGCATCCACCGCAATACAGCTCTTCAATCACTTTCTTACCCTCGACACTGGGCAAACACTTTCTTTTGCCACTCAAATTGTTCTTTGATAAATTTGGCCAGGAATTCTCGCTTTTCCTCCGCAGACGCTGTAACGTCGCGGCATCAGCAGAACTTGAAGTTCCCGCAGATTTCACCCTAGGCTTGAACTTTGTCGAGAATGGGCCTCGCGGGTTGCTCCCAAGCTCCGAGGCTTCACTTTCTACCCCGCCTCCATGCACAAGTCGCTTATCATACACGGGAAGTACAAATAGCCATCCTTCCTATTTTTCCACTTGTTGAGCTCACTGGCTGATCAACTTTCCAACCTCCACTTTATCTTTTGACATGATTGCATCAATCACAATCACCCTCTTTTGTCTACCCAGATGACGTGAGAGGTAGGAATTAAGCAAAGGCCTTATGAAATGAAACCAGTGTGTCAGGCTTCATCACAAAGGTACCTCTTCATGATTTTGAACTCACTACCATGCTCTCCACTCCTTTCCCGCACAAAGACCTTCAATACATATCCTATCCTTGATAGCATCCATCTCACCTGCACTATAGTTCTTCCGCTTGGTCTCCACAAATTTTGCCATAGTACCCTAGCCCAAAATAGTCATTGATGACTCTAACTCCAAACTTCACTTCTCACCTCGCACCTTTGACACAATGGAGGGCTCTCCTTCAGCCTCTCAACGATCCCCTCAGAGAAATCATGGACCGTAGTAGCAATCTATTCCTTTCTCAGGCACAACAAATTTTTGCCAACCCAACGCCGCGACGGCTTGCAAGGAAATCAGATCGGGCTTTTCTTGACTAAAGCCCCTTTCGTGAAGTAGGCTTTTTTCTTGACGGGTTAGGTGTTTCAGAATGGGGCCGAGGATGAACTCGTGTCAAGATGCTTTCCTTTTCCGCAGGATTTGTGGCGGATTGCTTCACTTTTGTCATGGTGATTGCGTTAAAAATTGTTTGGAAGGTAATGGGGATTTCTCGAAATTTAGGTTTTCCGAGGAAGAGAGGGAAGATTTTGGTTTCGTAGAGAGAGAGATTAGAAATAAGTTGCAGGAGAGTGGATGAGGTGAATGGTGAGATTTTACGGGGGAAATGGTTACGGGAGTCGAGAAATAGAAGAAAGGAGTAATGGGTAAAGTAACCATTGATTAGACAAGCTAGTGAGGAAGGAAGTGACGCCGTGGTCGCTACACGCTCAGTGGTCGAGGGAAATCATTTCGACACATCATCACTTACGCTCTTGACTTAATTTAAATTTTTGCCCTCGACCGCCTGCACGCGCCCACGCCTAGTGAATACCGAGACGCTACAACGCCTACTACCTTACTCCACATTTCTTCAACACTTATTCCCCGCAAAACAAAAATTAAAAAGACACAAAAATTTGTTAATTAAAAATCATCGGGTTGCCTCCCAAGAGCGCTTGCTTTAAGAGTCTTCAAATGCACTATTGTTTCTTCATTCAAGAATCGTTGAAGGACATTTGGATCTTGTCCCTTTCCACATGCTCTCCATGGTATTGTTTCACACGCTGGCCATTAACTTTGAACATGGTGTTGGTCTTTTCATCAAATAAATCCACTGCACCACGAGGATAGATCTTTATTAATCTGAATGGACCTCGACCACCTTGACTTCAATTTCCCGAAACAACTTAAGCCTTGAATTGAATAGCAACACCGCCGCCCTTCCGTTAGCTCTCTCCTTTGGATTCTTTGATCATGCCACTTCTAGGTCTTTTCTTTATACATTGCCGAGCTTTCATAGGCATGGTGTCTAAACTCTTCTAGCTCATTCAATTGCAACAATCTTGCTTCACCACCTTTGCATGATCTAGATTCAATTGTTTTATTGCCCAATAAGCCTTGTGGTGGAGCTCAATCGCGTGTGACAAGCCTTACCATAAACTAGCTTGTGTGGGGACATGCCCAATGGTGTTTTGTATGTCGTTTCTATAGGCCCATAGTGCATCATCTAGGTGTAATGACCACTCTTTCTCGCTGGGACCAACCATCTTCTCAAGTATTCTTTTGATCTCCCCGTTGATATTTCGCCGCCGCCACCGGCTCGAGGTGATAAGTCAGAGTACTCGTGTTTCACTCCATACTTAGCCAGAGGTTCTCAATTAACTTATTGCGTAAATGAGAGCTTCATCACCGACATGGCTCTGAGTACCAAATCTTGTGAATATATTCTTCTTCAGAACTTGCTAATGATTTGGCTTCATTGTTTGGTAATGCCACCGCTTCAACCCACTTTGACACGTAGTCCACAAACACCGTAATATATAGATTCCCATGGGACATAGGAAATGGCCCCATGAAATCCATTCCCAAACATCAAACAATTCAACTTCCGTATCGTTCAGGAGAGAGCATCTCCCGCTTGCTTGATATATTCCCCGCTTTTTCGCACTTGTCACATCTCCTAACCACCACGTGCATCTCTCGAATAATGTTGGCCAAGAGTAGCCCGATTGTAGGACCTTTGCAAATGTCCTAGTACCTCCAAAATGTCCACCATAAGGTGTCAATGACATTGTCAGAGCACATGGAGTTGTTCTTCCTCGCCTAAACATCTTCTTAGTAATCGATCCGGGCACATTTTGTACAAGTATGGCTCATCCTGTAAATATTGCTTTGTAGTGGGAAGAATCTCTTCTTTGTTGGTGGTTGAATCCTACAGCACAATCTTGCTAACAAGGAAGTTAACTATGTCAAGATACCATGGTGCAAGAGTATCGACGTTATGACGCTTGACGAAAATGTCATAGACGTGGCCACGCCTTCAACTAATGAGGTTACTAACAATAGTCTTTCATCGTGAAATTTTTCTTGTATATCTTTTCAATTGCACTGCATCAACATTCTCAAGCCTAGAAAGATGATCAAGAACTTGGTTCTCCACCCCTTTTGTCACTGGATTTCCAAGTCAAATTCTCGAGGAGGAGAACCCATCTAATAAGCCTTGGCTTTGCATCTTTTTTGAAATTAAGTACTTAATGGCTGAATGATCAAGAAAACAATAACTTTTGCACCCACTAAGTAAGATCTAAACTTATCAAATGCAAACACAACAAACAAGAGCTCTTTTCAACACAAAAGATAATTCAATTGGGCATCATCTAAGGTTTTATCGCATAATAAATAGAATGAAAAATTTTTCCATACCTTTGTCCCAATACACTCCTACAACAGAATCACTTGCATCACACATCAACTCAAATGGTTTTGACTAACTGGAGTGACTATTACAGAGCAAAATACCAAGTGCAATTTCACTTGTTGAAAGCTTCATGACATTGCTCATCAAAGTTGAAGACGTGGTCACGTTGCAACAATAGACACAAGGGTTTTGAAATTTTTGAGAAATCCTTGATGAATCTTCTCAGAAACCCTCGCATGTCCTAAGAAACTTCACTTTTTGATAGTTGTTGGTGGAGGTAGCTTGTCAATAACATCAATCTTTGCCTTGTCTACCTCTAATCCCTTCTTTGATATTCTCGTGGTCCCAATACTATTCCTTCTTGTACCATGAAATGACATTTTTCCCAATCGAGCACTAGGTCGGGTCTCTTCACACCTTATCGTAACTCCTTCCAAGTTATCCAGCATGCCTTGTATGAATCTCCATAGATCGAGAAATCGCCCATGAAGACTTCCATGGAATTTTCAATGAAATCGTAAAATAAGGCCATCATGCACCTCTCAATGTTGTAGAGCATTACACACCCCAAAATGGCATCCTTCTCAAAGCAAAGGTGCCATAGTGGACAAGTGAATGTTGTCTTCTCTTGATCTTCAAAGCTATGGCTATCCGGGTTGTAGCCTCAATAACCATCAAGGAAACAAGAGAAATCTTTGCTCGCGAGCCTGCCTAGCATTTGATCAATGAATGGAAGGGGGAAATGATCCTTCTTAGTTGCTTTGTTTAGCTTTCAGAGTCCATGCATATCCTCCAACATGTTACTGCCCTTGTTGGAATTAGCTCATTTTTGTCATTTGTTACTATCAGAATTCCTCCTTTCTCGGGCACACACCGAATCGACTCACCCAGAGCTATCACTAATAGGGTAGATGATTCCTCGCATCCAACCACTGATGATTTCTTTCTTCACCACCTCCTTCATTATGGGGTTCAATCTCCTTTGCCCTTCAATGCTATTCTTGGCATTCTCCTCCAAGACTATTCTATGCATGCAGATTGTGGGACTGATACTTTGATGTCCGCCATTTTGCCAACCAATTGCCTTTTTATGTCTCTCTTCAGTAGTAATGAGATCATTTTCCCGCTCTCGGGTAAGCTTTAGAAGAAATGATCACCGGTAGGAATCATGTTCCCTAAAAAGACATACTTCAAATGATCAGTAACACTTTTAGTTCCAAGGTGGGTGGTTCTTTAATGGAGGGCACATTCTTCTTCGATTTGACTCCTCTCGCCCTAAAGATTCATACCTCTTTGTCCATGACTTTGGTGCAGTAGGTTCAGACGCGACCATCGCTTGTAATGCACGCTACGACGCCTGTAGGATAACTTCTTCTCGCTATCAATTCTTGAATTTCATTGTTGCCTAGAATCTTCTCCAGTGATCATTGTCCTTGTTGAACCGCTGACCATTTGATCAATGGCAACCACATACCTAACATTCCTCGTTGTTTGATCCGATATTTGAGTGCATCGAGGACGCTGAACTTGACTTCTGGTCATCGACTTCATGATTAATTCTCCTTTCTCGCACATCAATGATTGTCCTTCCAGCTTGCTAAGAATGGTCTCCTGCACGATGGGAACTTCTTTATCCGCATCAAAGTCTAAAATAACAAAATCCACCGGAAACACAAACTTGTCAACTTTAATCAAAACATCTAATATTCCTTCAGATAAACCCTACTTTTATCACCAAGGTTGCTTTTAAAGAAGTAGGTCTAGCAGCTTCCTATACCAAGTTTATCATAAATGGACTTGGGCATCAAGTTGATACTTGCTCCCAAGTCACACAAAGCTTTTCCAATGTAAAAATCTCCAATGGAGCATGGTATAGTGAAACCGCCAGATCCTTGAGTTTTCTAGGAAGCTTATTCTCGCATAATTAAACTACATTCTTCGCTTAAGGCAACAGCTTCAAACTCCCTAGCCTTCTTCTTTTTTTGTGATGATGTCTTTTAAGAACTTGGCATAGTTAGGCATCTCATTGTAAGGCTTCAACCAAGGGAAGGTTGATGTGTAGTCGCTTAACATTTCCATGAACTTACCGAATCGCTTTTTCACGAGCTTTTTTCAATCTTTTGAGGGAATGGTGGAGGAGGATACTCGTGTACAATTCGGGTACGCTTTTGATTCCCTGGTTCAAAGTTAGACGTCAGAACGCCCGGGTTGACATCACAATGTCCGGAGTATCCTTCTCACCACTTGAGCTTGTCTCTTTCCCTTTCTTTTCTCTCGATATTTCTTTTTGCTTATCCCGCATTTCTTCATTCACATGCATAGTGGTTCAGATATTCAGCACTACTTCTTAAAGAAATTGCATTTACCTGCCCATTTACCCCATTATTACCATTAGTGGTTGGATGATGGTGGTGGTGTTTCGTTGTAGAAGGAAGAGTTCCATTCTCGCTCTCGAGTGAGAAATGCCGCTATCTCATCCAACTGATTTTCCAGAGTTTTGATCAAGACTCACGAGTTTGCAAAGTAGTCTTACAAATACTTATGAAGCTTTTCATCATGGCCTCCAAGTTGCTATTGTTGTTATTCTCGCACATACCGCTCTCGTTGTTGCCGAGGAGGAAATCCTGAGGTATTGCAGAGCAAGATTGTTGGCATTCAATGCATCATTGTTTCTCCAACCGAAATTTGGATGATTTCTCCAGTTGAATTGTAGGAATTGAATAGGGACCATTTCCTTTGTTCTCGAGAGACAAAGTTTACAGATTGAGGATTGTAGGGACATTCCTCATACACATGCCCTTCTTCACAAGAGAAACACAAACTATTCCACCAGATCGAGTAGTTCAACTGCCGCACCGGCCTGCTTTCTCGACGTGGCCACGCTTGAGGTATTCAAAGTTTTGATCATGTTGGTCGCAGTAGCCACTTGAGCGTAAAGAGCAAATACTTCACTTATCTCATGCACACCGCTTTCTTCCCGTGAGTAAATCTATCCGATGGCCAATGAGAGTTACGGGTGGCTATGTCATCAATGAGCTTGCATGCCTCGTAAAAGGACATGTTTAAATGACACCACCGATGAAGCATCAAGTATCAACCTTGTGGGCGATCTAAACCATTATAGAAAGTCTCCATTTGATAACCACTGAATGCCATGGTGTGGGCACATTCTCGCAATTCCTTCCACCTTTCCTAAGCTTCAAATAATGATTCCCTTCCCTTTGTTCAAGGAAGTGATATCATTTCTTAACTTAGCATTTTTGTTGGGAGGGAAGTATTTTGCAAGGAATTTCTCACTAGCTCATCCCAAGTGTGAATGGAATTTGGTTCTAAGGAGTTCACCCAATTTTTAGCCTTATCCTTGAGTGAGTACGGGAAGAGCTTCAATCTAAAAGCATCCTCTCAAACCTGTGGATGATAAAGTTGCCGCACACATCCGTAAATTGTCTCGTGAGAGTATGGATCTTCTCTGAGGGAAACCTCCAAATTGGCCTCGCAGCTTATAAAGATTTGGAACATCATTGGCTTGAACTCAAAGTGACCAAAGATGAAGGTCGGTCTTGCAATGCCCGCTTGTGATGAGCAGGGTCGAGCACCGCATAATCACGCATAGGCCCGCCCCCCCGCTATCGACTATGTCTCTGGTCCCGCATTGATGAGTTGCTGCTTTGGTAGTGCTCATCATCAACAATGATTGTTTCTCAGATGAGTTTCAGGGTCCTCTACCATGTCCTCTACCTCCTCTAGTGTATGTCCACCTCTAGAACCTGTTATGCTCTGCGCATATGGTCAGTGTTGATGTTGTTGTAGCCTCCTTCTTAGCCTTTGTTGTCTCTTTAGTTGCCCGAAAGTTCTTTCTGTGTTCTGATCAAACTCAGTTTAGATTCACCTCGGTTCGGCTTGAACTAGAGCCAGAGTTAGAACTAAGCATACGCCAGAACGCTCACCTGCTCAAACACGTAAACAACAAACAACACAAGAAAATCCTTTCAACTTATGCTTCAATACTTTTGAACAATAAAAAGTTTTACAATCCCTTCTAACGCGCCAAAAACTTGTTCGCGCTTGTAGTAGTAGTATGAATTTTCGCAAATTATAGTGCAAGTATACACATCGCATAAGTAATAAAGTGGATGTAAGTAAGAGATCGCTCCCACGAGGATTGGTTGTACTTTTAAAGTTCAAGTCTTAAAACACAAGAGAATCAAGTAACAAATCGGCAATAAAAGTTGATTGTAAAGCTAAGGATGTAAATAAAACCAGAAATTAAAGTTGGTCAGGAAGATGGATGAGAAATGAGTCGAGTCATTGCATGCAAATAATTCCTTCCTAGCTGCACGCCATAACGCCTAGACGCTATGACGCTTAAATGTTAACTGTAAAACGTGGCCACGCCCGAACGCTGCTGTAAAAAGAGCTATGCTTTTCAAAGATAAAACGCCGTAGTTTCAAGTACAAGAAATCCTATGTCTAGGTTCTAAATAGGCCCACTCGTATTTTAAGTACCCACAAAGAATGCTCCATGAACTATTATCCATTCTATGTCTAGACTTCGATAAAGATGCCTAAATGTCTTTAGTGCATTGTTCATTCATGTAAATCTTTGATTTCTTTCATAGACCATGTCCTGTATTCTATGAATCTACCTATTTTAAGAGGCCAACCTCAAAACAAGTTTGGAAATATTATTGCACAAAGATTTAAAACGGCAACGTAAACACTTCATAACATTAACTAGAAATTCATTAAAAAGCAAAACAACAACTCAACTACAAAGTGTTTAGCTCATGCCGAGCATCTTTACGTAATGAAGTGGATTTAGAATCCAAATACCATACATTACGTAAAAGAAACTAAGTGCACAAGATGCAACTATAGCCTTCAAAGATGTATCGCCGATAGACGCTACAACGCCCGAGCCTTACACTCATCGCAGTAAAATAAACTAAGTTCGTAAGTCCGCCTCCGCATCTTCTTTACAAAACAAAGTCCGAGTTTAATGGTGGAGATGGTGAGATGAAGAATTTATGCTGAAGATAGGTGAAAGAGATGATGATCGTGAGTGTGGTAGGTTATATTTTTGAGAGAGTGCTGAGCCTTCATTAAATAGCCACCTTGCTTACATGTGCCGATGTCACTTGCTCACCTACCACCGCTTCTTCCTATCTTTTCCCCGACACTCGCTCATTGCTACAAAGCTTCAAGGTCACCAGCCGGGAAACCAAGATCTTCTCGACTTTTATATCTTTGACTATCATTGCTCAAATACACAAAATTAAGATCCTTCACTCGCTTCACGCACTTTTGTAGACGTGGTGAGGGACGTGGTAACGCTCAAAGATCGAATTTCCCGCACATGCACAAAAAGCATCAAAACGCTTCTCAAGCGGCACCAATTGGTGCCTAAATGCACGATTTATCTTTTTAACTCTTATTCACCTAAAACTCGTAAATCATTATAAAACTAATTAATTAAACTTTGTATTGCTCAAGAACTTGCATGATTTATTCGTGAGTGAGTATAAATAACTCATATAAATATGAGTTATCGTGAGTCCACCCTCCAAAGCGAGCTTCTCCTGCTCCATGGAAAACGGCAAACATTCGCCAGAATTTCGCTTCTTCTCTCCTCACAAAAAGTACACTACAGTTGATCGGAAGGAAGTGGATGGAATGGACTTTAGGTTTAGGTCTTTTTTTGTTGTATTGGGCTTACATAGTGTTTTTTTGTTTTTGTTATATTTTTTGTTCGTAATACTATCTCGCACTCCATTTATTCATGCGCACACCTCCCCACTTAAGCCTCCGCCAGATTCTGGCTCCTGATGCGAACCGGGTTTTCCTTTTGCACCTCCTATTAATTATACAAATTCCCTACAACTAATAAAACCCCATTTTACAATTTTTACCCCTTTTTTTCATTTTAATTCTTTCCAATTCAAATCTAAATACTTTTTCACTCAAGTCAAATGAACGGCTAAGTCGGTTGTACAACCGGTTAGTCATTATTTTAGTGGACAATGAGCTGCATAGCCAAAGAACTCCCAAAACTTAACAAATACGAATAAACTATTTTTTAAAAATAACGCTAAGTCGGTTGTACAACCGAGTTAGTCATTATTTTAGTACCAATGAGTCGCATACCAAGAACTCCCAAAACTTAATAAATACGAACAAACTATTTTTTCCTAAAAATAGGGAATTAAGCTCGGTTGTACAATCCAAGTTAGTCAACGCTTCTAGAACTAATGAGTCAGATAATTCAGAGTTCTAGAATACCTATTCTAAAATCAACCCACCTCACACCAAACCGATTTCTTTCAAAAACTCTAAAATTATTTTCAAAAGTAGGGACTAAGTCTGGTTGTACAATCGTTAGTCGTTGTCCTAGGGATCAAGTGAGTCAGATATACCAAGGAATCCTCTGACCCCTACACTAAAAACACCAACCCACAAACCATTTTCAGTGAAGAACTACGTAGCTTTGATTCCTCCATTGCATCCGGAGGTACGTAGGAGCAAGACTCAACTCTTGTCAAGCACTAAAAATTAAAAATTTAATTAAGTCTTTTTCACTATAAATAAAAAGGGTAAATATTAATAAAGCATAAATAATTAGACGAAGGATGTCAGGGGTGCTAATACCTTCCCACGCATAACGACTTCTAACCTTAAACTCGCCTTGTCCAAACTAAAGGGATTTCCTAATTTTGCCCTCAAAATAGAATTTCGTGGCGCTTCCTTTCGAACGTCGAAGAATCCTTTCCCGAATTTTTCGGTCGCTACAGGGATGAGGCGAGGCCGGCACAGGATGCCCTCCGCAATCCCGGATTCTTACATCCCATCGTGGGGTGCAGGCGAGGCCCACAGCGGCTCAGGTCTTCAACGTCCCAAAACACTGTCACCCGCCACTTTGACTCATCAAGAATATCCGAGACGAGTGGATCAAGCGCGCGAACCAAATTTCTCCATTGGTTTACCCTCGCGGCACGCCAACGGCCGGGGAAGAAGTCCAAGGGCGACTTCGACCCGTGCTCTAGTCGGCAGAGCCTTCTCACGTACTGAGGACTCAGTGTCCAAATACGCGACCGAAGGAAGGAGCTCTCAGCAGCTTCGCCCTTCTCGATTTCGAGCTTGAATGCTCGCCGAGACCTCAATTCTAGCTTAAATGCTCTTTCGAGGACAATTGGCCCGAAGCTTCAATGCTCACCAAGATTTACTTGATTCCGAGCTTAAATGCTCTGGCTGCTTTTTCGTGCACGCCACCGCAACTTTCGCGAGTCCACTTCAATATCGGCAAGAACAAGTGCAACTCGCAGAATCAAGAAACTCGTGGTTTTCCTACCGCCGATCGATAAGCCGAGGCCGAGCTCTTCACTCGCCGCCCTCGACTTCAGGGCCACTCGTTCCGACCGGTTGCAAACCCCATCGAGCGATTGGGCCTGGTCCATTATCCAAAGAAGAAACTCGCCCAACAGACACTCCAAAGAATGGTGGCTCCTAAGTCGCGTATCATAGAGGGCTGACGGCCCAGATTCACCACGCAGATCCAACGGTTGGCGCCGAGCGCCCTTGTCTATAAATAGAGCACCCGGCCTCCATTTCCAGGTACGTCCTCAGTCTTGCACATCCTGTCTACTCTCTCACTGACTTAGGCATCAGAGTGTGTGCAGGTACACCCCCACCCGACATGGAACGCAGACCTACTCGGATGACCGAAGACATCTCTCCCATTCCGGCATCAACTAGCGAGTCCCGAGAAGCAGAACCCAACTAGCTCCTCGGACGAGGTAACCCTAAAGTTTAGGACCGAACACGGTTCTTACAAATTGCAAGCTTTGCAAATTGATCTCTATAAATTTTCAAAATTTACAGATTGGTTCTTGGAAATAAGTTTCATATTTTAGTTGTTAAAACTATTTTTGGTTCAGCCCAACCCAAAATTATCTTAACTTGAATGGGTTAACCCGAGTTGACAACTCTTGTTTTAAATAGGATCGACCGAACATGTTTACATCTAAAATTAATACTAATACGAGATTTTAAATTAATTAAAATAATTTATTTAAAATAATGCAAATTTATTGTTTTTGTGATATAACTATTTTTGAAATTATATAATTAACTTCAGTCAATTAATTCTATACCAAATCACTTACATTTTCATTATATAAAACTATTTATTTTTATATAAAAATAAAAAAATTAATTTGTTTAATATTCTATTTCGAAAGATAATAATGTCAACTTATTTAGTCTTATAGAGATATTATTATTTATTTTTGATAGTAAAGAACTAATTTATAAATTTAATAAAATATTAATTTGTTAATTATTGAGAGATGAAAATTCAAAAGTTAAAAGATCATAATTTAGTAATAAATTGAACAGAAAATTGCAATGTAATATAATGTTTAATTAAAACACAGTTGATTTGTGTTGACATTGGAAAATAAAAATGTAATATATATTTTTGACACAAATCAACTGTTTTAAATCAATATTAGGCCATATCTATTTTAATAATAGTAGTAATAATAATATTATTTATATTTACTCAATAATGATATAATAATAATAATAACATTTTTTATATTTATTTAAATAGGCTTAATTTAATATGCATAAAATGTTTTTTTATGGCTTGTAAACTAATATTTTTAGCTAAATAAACTTTTAAATTTTTTTGACCAAATCTATTTAAAAAAAAAAAAAAAAAGCTGAACTCTAGGTTTGGTCGTAAGCCCTTTCGGACTAGTAGCCAATATTCCCACCTACCTGATTCTACTCGTTTTGTATAATTTGCAGCAACAGAGAATCATTTTTTTGTTGTTGTCTCCTTCTTTCTCCCACTTGAACTGTTTCACGCTAGCTTTTGTTTAATTTATTTTATTTTTCAACACCAGATTTGCATTGTGTTTTATATTCCTAGTTTTACTAACCCTCATCATTTATAGAATTAATTATTATCGCAATTAATTCTATCATCACTTTTCCTATTTTGGGTTTTCCTGACAGGTTACACCTAAGGTGGCATGCCCCGCTCTCTTCTCACAACAATTTTTTTTTGACGATCTTCTCACAACAATTAACAATACAGCATCTTACTTTTTGCTCAAGTTAGGTAAACAAAACATTGTTTCTTTATTGAACAATTAGTATTTTACTATTATTTTATGTAAATATTTAATGGTATATACTACTTTTCACACATATATTCAGAAATCTCATTATCAAAGTGTGACTTCTAGCCTTTTTTTGAGAAGTGTACTCTACTACTCTAGTCTCTAAATGCGATTTTTTAGGTTGCACTTTTTTTGTTTTTTTATTTTTTCTATGGATAGTGTATTGCTTTTTTAGAGACAGCAATTGCTTTGATGGTGTTATGAAATATTACTTTTGAGACTTGAACTCTGACCTACTTCTTGTACTCATTCACAGACTCCTTCGATATCCCTTTTCGCTAACCGAGCCTACTTACTTGGATTAGTGTATTGTTAATTAAGTGATGAAAATTCAATAAAAATACTAATTATTTATTAAACTTTCGATAACACAAAATTGCAAATGTTGGGTACAAACCCTTTGGACACTTTTTTTATTAGGCTTTTGGTACGGTATGTAATTCACATTTTTTTGGTAATTTTAGACACTTCTTTGTTAATGCATCATCATCATAATTGATGCTTTACTATCATTCGCAAATTCAAGAACGAAAACAGAGTGAGAAGAAGAAGATTGTCGAAGTCGGAAACTTCTAGCCGAAGTCGAAACCTTCAAGCCGAGGTGGATGCCTTCCAGCCAAATCACTATTTACAAAAGACGGTTATTACAGTTTTTCAGAATGAGATTTTATATCCCTTTGATACAACAAGAATGACAGAAATGCCCCCCATGCCGAGGTGAAAAATACAAACATGTCCTACTCTAAACTGATTGTGAAATTACTATATTACAACATCCTCCCTTAATTTCACAATCAAAACGGAATTACAATAAAATGAAACTACAGCTTGTCGAAATCAATGAATCAAACACAAATGAAAGTCTTCAACACTTCTGGTCATTAACTTCGACGCAATCGAAAACTATAACACCTTGCCATTAACTTCGACACTCAATGAAGGCTTCAACACCTAGGTGTCATTCCTCGCCTTCACAAATTGCTCGCTTTCAATGCTCAGTGAATATGTTCGCTACCCGCACCGAGTGTTGCAAAGAGCGCACTCAAGTACCTTTTTCTCAACCTGCTCACGCAGAAATGGAATTTGGTCTCTATGTGCTTGCTTCTCCCATGTGAAATCGGGTTCTGGCAAGCATTATTGCCGACTTGTTATCAATCATGAGTTTAATCGCCCCTTACTATCAAGCTTCAATTCGGCTATGACCGATTTAAGCCAAATAGCTTGGCATGCAAAGAGAGCACTGCTATATATTCGCCGCAGAAGACAATGCGACCACCGGTCGCTTCCTCGAACACCATGAGATTGGTGCTCCAAAACACATAAAGATGTAACCCGTAGTACTCCTTCCGCGTCCACCTTATCCCCACACCAATCCGAGCCGGAGTATCCAAGCAATTTGCGCAGAATTCGATCCGGTTTAGCAGAAATAGCAAACCATACTTCAAAGTTCCTTCAAGTATCTTAGGATTCTAGTAGTTGCCGAGTAAAGGTATCATTTTTGGTTTCTCCATAAACTTGCTAACAACACCAAAGAGTATAGCATATATCCTGGCCTACTATTGCACAAGTACCTTAATGAACCAACCAATAGCTTAAACAAGGTAGATCTACACATTTTCCATCAAAGATCGTGAGTCGATTCTCATTTACCTCACTGGTGTTAGAACAAAGCTTGCAATCAAACATTTCAAACCTCTTCAATACTTCTATTGCATATTTCTTTTAATGTAACACGATTCCTTTAGGAGTGTAAAGGAATTCCATTCCCAGGAAGTACACAACTCTCCCTAGGTCACTCATCTCAAACTCTAACATCAACCTTTCCTTCACAGAATTCACCTCGGTTTCACAGTCACCGGTTAACAATATATCATCTACATAGAGGCAAACTAAGATCATATTGCCCCTATTAGATGTTTTCACATATATTCCATATTCGACACTGCACTTCTTAAACCCACAGTTTCCAAAGAAAGCATCTATTTTCTTATTCCAAGCTCTTGGAGCTTGTTTAAGGCCATATAGAGTCTTGTTCAGCTTAAACACCATTTGTTCTTTCCCTTTTATTTCGAAGCAAGGTGGTTGTGTCACATAAACCTCTTCCTCTAATGCACCATTCAAAAATGTCGATTTAACATCTAGATGTAGTATAGTCCATCCCCTACTACATGCTAGAGCTATCACTAATCTTATTGTTTCATGTCTAGCTACTGTGCAAAAACCTCCTTGTAATCTAGACTTTCCTTTCAGAAGAATCCACGAGCCACAAGCCGAGCTTTGTGTCTTGCCATCGATCCATCTGCTTCGGTTTCACTTTGAAGACCCACTTAACACTTATAGGTTTCTTATTTGGAGGTAGCACAGCTTAACTCCCAAGTTTTATTCTTTTCAATTGCATTCAACTCTTCAATCATTGCAGCCTTCCACACCTTATCTTTTACTGCTTCTGTATGACTAAGTGGCTCAGTATCAGCTATTAGTGCAAACTGCAGTAAATCACCATCATTGTCTATCAAATTGTCCGCAATTAGCTCATAATCGCGAGTCTATTTGGTAAATTTCTCTGCCTCTCGTGGCCTCGCCTGCGGCCGAACTTCATCATCGACTCGAGTCGCCAAAATCATTCACTTGTTGTTCGATTTCAATTGGACCAGGTACCTCTCCCTGTATTGGTACTTCACTATGATCTTCTTCAAGTATTGCACTGTCAATGTCAATCGATGTTACTTCTTTTGAATTCCAATTCCACCTTTCTTGTTCTTTTACAATCACATCTCTACTAACTTCAACTTTGTTGGTTGTAGGACAATACAATTTGTAGCCACTGCTGAATGATATCCTACAAATATCATTGGAGTACTCTTGTCATCTAACTTCCTTCCCTAGCATCCGGTATATGCTTGTAGCATAGAGCACCAAATACCTTTAAGTGACTTATATCAGTGTTTCTCACCACTCCACATCTCCAAAGGCACCTTATTCTTCAACCTCCTTGTTTCTGACATCTATTCAAGATGTATACCGCAGCTTGCCACACCTCACCCCATAGAGTGTTTGGTAGTTGCATCTGCTTAAGCATGCATCTTACCATGTCAAGTATCATCCTATTCCTCCTCTCACCTTGTGTCAGTGTATAAGGTGGCGTGACTTCATGTTCTATGCCCCGCTCATCACAGTAAACTTTTAAACTCTATGGAGCTATACTCTCACCACCATCACTCCTTAATACTTTCACCTTGCAGCCACTGCTTTTTCTCGCATGCGCTTTGAACCCTTTAAACCGATCAAAGACTTCACTTTTTGTTTAATCAAATAAACCCAAATCATTCTTGTAAACTCATCAATGAAAGTCACAAAATATTTGTTTCCACCCAAGGAAGGAACCTCAAAAGGTCCACACACATCAGAATGTATCACACCCAAGGCAAGTGTTGCTCTTGGAGGTAATTCTGATGCAAAGGGAAATCTAGATTGTTTACTCTTCATGCACACTTCACAAGCCACACTACTAGCAGTTACCTTTGGAATGCCTAGCACAAGCCCTTTGGATTGTAATTGACTCAAACTCGCATAATTGAGATGACCATACCTTTTGTGCCACAATGCACTCTCATCATCACCAGAATAACACTAAAGCACCGAAGCTTCACCAACTTCAATCATCACTTTGAAAGTTCTGTTCTTCTCAAGTGGAGAATTGAAGATCATTTTCTTATTTTTATCAAAAAGAGTCATCACATTATCCTCCATATTCACTGAATATCCCTTTTCTAGCAGTTGGCCAACACTCATCAAGTTGTTTTTCACCCCTGGTACATACCACACATCCTCAATCAAAACTTTTGAACCATCACTCATTTGTACCAAAATGTCACCCATTCCTTCTGCTGTCAAGTACTCACCATCAGCACATCTAATCTTTGTTCTCTTGCTGCCATCGAAATTGATCAACCACCTTTTATTTCCAGTCAAATGATTTGAGCAGCCTGTGTCAAGATACCACAGGTCTGTAATCACTCCTTCATCATTTGTTGTCACCATCAAGATCACGGGTTCCTCATCAGAATCACCTTGTGTTATGTTAGTTTCTTCCTTCTTTTTCTTTTTATTTGACCAACATTCATCAGCAAAGTGGCCGAATTTATCACAATTGAAGCATTGAACCTTTCTTTTATCAAAGTTTCCTTTCTTGTTTGGATTCTTAGAGTTCTTTCCAGGGTAATTAGGTGGTCCTCCCTTATCACTATTATTGCTGCTACTACCAGTTCCTTTCTTATTGTTCTTATCAAGCCACTCTTGTTTCTTTTGCTTCCACTTATTTTCTTTCCAATTAGATTTGTTTCCACCACCTTTATTGAAGACTTGTGCTTGTAGTGCCTTTTGTTCAGTTTCAACTTGAACATCCCTATCAATTACAAGTGTTTCATGTGCTTCTAAACTACTTTGTAATTCATCTAACTTCATTACACTAGTGTTCTTAGATTGCTGGATTGCTACCATGATAATATCAAATTTTGGAGTTAAAGATCTAAGTACCTTTTTTACGATCATTTCTTCAGTTACTGCTTCACCGTTCTGCTTCATTTCGTTGGTGATTGTAACCACACGCGTGATATAGTCTGCAATTCTTTCATCACTCTTCATGTTCAGATTTTCGTATTGCTTTCGTAGCGATTGCAATTTCACTTCTTTCACAGTAGCATCTCCACCATAACTTCGAACAAGAATATCCCACGCAGCCTTCGCGCGCAGTGGTTGCCTCAGAGATTTTTTCAAACACCTTGTGATCTACGCATTGATGAATGTAGAACAAGGCCTTTTGGTCTTTCTTGCATTTCTCTGTGCCTCCGTTGCACCTTCACCTACTGGTGTGTAGCCATCTTCCTCCACTTCACACACATCTCGCGCGCCAAAAAGAACTTTCATTTGAATCGACCACCGATTCCAATTCTTCCCGCTTAACACCGGAAGCTTCGTGTTCAATCCATCGTTACGCTGCTCATCTTCTCTTTCACTGATCACTCAATCTCTCGTGTTTCCCAACCCACGAAATCAAGAAAGAACGATTTCGTTTGATCTTGATTTGCAATTCGATGTGAATCACTTCACTCGTGTTTCCCCAAGATCCCTCTCTAAAACGCAGCTCTAGATACCATGTTAATGTATCATCACCATAATTGATGCTTTACTATATTCGCAAATTCAAGAACGAAAACAGAGTGAGAAGAAGAAGATTGTCGAAGTCGGAAACTTCTAGCCGAAGTCGAAACCTTCAAGCCGAGGTGAATGCCTTCCAGCCGAAGTGAAAACTTCACTAGTCGAAAAACTTCACTAACAGAAAATCACTATATATTTACAAAAGACAGTTATTACAGTTTTTCAGAAAGGGATTTTATATCCCTTTGATACAACAAGAATGACAGAAATGCCCCCCATGCCGAGGTGAAAAATACAAACATGTCCTACTCTAAACTGATTGTGAAATTACTATATTACAACATTCTTAAGTTTTTTCCTATCTTTATTGTAACACACCTTATCGCCTTCATATGGGAGAAAATATATATCATTCATTTGACACCACTGAGAACAATTTGTCGTAGACGTTGAGTACTACATTTGCAACCCTATACACTTTTAGTAAACACGTAAAAATGTCATGATGAATATACTAGAACATATAGCGATGACATGCGAACAATGATTATATTTATAATTAACCAACCAAACTCTGACCAACACTCAATTAAATTTCAATATCCAATGTAGCACTGGCGGATAAGCAGTATCATTCATTATCTGAAACTAGATTCCAAGCTTTTATGATATGATAAGGATATTAATCTCAAATCTAGTTTTTAATACCTTATCATCAAATTCTCAAATCAAATAATTGATATGCTAATAGCATTCTCAACCTAGCTTATATACAAATTAAGTTCATATCCATCTTAACCGAATCCTTCTTGCATAACTTAAGAGTTGTAGATTCCTCAATTATCATCAACCTGAGAGTGAAATACAAAGCTGGGAAATGTAGTTGTGATTTCTCTGCAAAGAAAACAATTCATGAGAAAATCAAAGTCATTGATCATGCTTATATATATCATGGACTACATAATCTAGTATTTCATCTCTCTAGATTATATTTTCTAATCACATGATACATGAACAGAGATATTAATTTCCCATTTAACCTTTACCCTTGAGTTTAGTATTAAGAAACTTCCCAAAAAAAGTTAGATTTTGTTGCTAAATTTTTAAAGAAATGGAAAAAGGCATATACATAAGTGCATGCAGTTATGATAATGTCACCACTCACGTTAGGTAGTGAAGAGTCATATTTTTGAGAAGGGATGGATGCTGCATCACAATATTTTGCCATTCTTCTTTGTCAATCTTCCCATCATCATTTAGGTCAACTTCCTCAAATGTCTGAACATGTCAAATACTGTTAGCAACAAACTATATAGCACAAGAATATTTGCAGTGATAATCATTATTGGGAATAAATAATCAATGAAGTAAAACTTATTAATGCTTGATCAATATACCTAAACTTATTAACATAGGATATATATACATAATAAAATGTTGTGTTATTAGATAAAATAATCACCTTGTCAATGATGTTGTCAACAGTATGATCTGAAACTTTCATGCCAGACTCAGATAGAGTAGCTACCACCATTTGTTTTAACTAAACTCACAAAAACAAACAATTAATAAGTGCATGCAAGGTACTTACTAATACAAAAAGCATACTGAAACAGATAGATAAACTCAAAGGAAACAAATATGCATTTACAAAAATCTGCATTATATATGCTTCTAAAAAGTGATTTTAACTCCATCTCTAATTAAAATCTAGGTGTATAGGTCAATATATGTATGGTGTATAAAAATCTAGGTGTGTATAATAATTAATGTCCATGTTAACTATCAATAAATGGTAGTCCTAAAAGGTGAGTGGTCCAAACACTATTTATTCAACATCATACAAAAAGAAATTGACTTCTTACCTCCTGTCTCTCGATATATCCTTGATGTTTGAGATCATACAATTTGAATAAAACTGCAATAAGGGAAAGTTATGATTCCTAGCTTGTATACGGTGAATTGCTTCAAATAACAAAATGTAGTGAACCCAAAATTAAATAGGCAACTTTAGAAGTACGAAAAATCATCTACTCTAACACGGACTGAGACACCGTTAATATCCAAAATATAAAACATTGGGATGCAACATATGGTTAATAATTATAAAGATAACTAAATCAATAAACACAAACACATATGTGACAAACATGACAAAGAATAAGTATAAGTATAATAAGGTTTTTTTCAAAATAAAAAGTTTTATATTCTAAGAATAAGAACAAGTATAATAATTTAAAATTTTCAACTAATAAAATTCTTTTCTAAAAAAATTATAATTTTAGAGTGTGAGAGAGGTATCTAAACGATTCTAGCTAGAAAGTATCTAAGTCAAAAGATATATTATTTTTTAAACGTGACACCATAAAGAGGTGTCTAACGCATGTCGTGCTGGTGTCCAATAAGTCTCGATGTCTGACTCCGACATCGATACGCGAGATGACACTCCGAAGAGGGACGATTTTTAAGAGCTTTAGAAGCATTAATAGCTGATACCCTCTCCAAGAAAAACTAGCTATTTCCTTCCTGATCTTTAATACAACTGTTGGCTAGAACATCAAATAAAACTAATAAATCTTTGTCACTTACATTCAACCTTAGCATCAACTGATGCATTTGGATGGAAGACAGACAGAGCAAAAACAAACTCTTTGAAATCAAGTACCCCTTGGTGCCTTGTATCAAACAAGTCAAACACCTACATAATTTCATCAGAATAAAGTTGTGAGCATTTTTACAAATTTTTATGACTTATGTTTGTATATTTTACAAACAAATTAATTTCCTAAAATTGCATCAAAATAATTGTTTGCACATTTTTTGCTTTTTCCTTAGAGCAGAAAGAAAAGTTAATAGAGGTTGTAATCAAAACTACAATTCAAAGCTTTTTACTTACCCTTTCTGCAAATAAACTTTGTTTGTCGCTTGTTTTGAATAAGGCTAACTGAAATTCTTCCTGTCATATATAAACATAGAGCAATGATATTTTGATATCAAAAAGTAAGACACCATATTCAGTTTAAGAAGGGAGCGTCAGTCCGTTTTTGACATGATGTTAGGGTTGGGGAAGTATCCCTTGAGATATCTTTCCCAAGGCTATTCGCTATCTCTAACCAAAAAGATTGCAGCGTCTAGGAGGTTAGGGGTCTAGGGGTTGTGGTCAGGGAGTGGGGGTTCTCTTGGAGGAGTGTATTTTTTGTCTGGGAAGAAGGGCTTCTAGGGGATTTGGTGCCTCTGGGTCCTCGGTGGTCCTTTCCCCAGTGGAGGATAGGTGGATCTGAGAGGCAATAAATGATGTTGTGTATTTCGTTAAATCAGCATATGAGTTGCCTCTTCTTAGTTCCCCTGTATTGCCCGCTGGAGCACCTTCGATATTATTGTTCATGTTACAGAAGCAGTGGAAAAGTTTGGCATCTCCTAAGGTAGTTGCTCTTGCCTGGCTTTTCCTTCTAAATAGGCTACCAATTTGGTCTAACTTACTTTGAAGACAAGTTATTTTAGATAGGGGTGTTACTGGGTGTGTTTCTTGTGGTGAGTTGTTGGAGTCGGAGGGTCACTTGTTCATACGGTGTGAGCTCTCTGGTAAGCTATGCTATCTTGTGTTTAGATGGCTAGGTTTGGTGGTCGTACTTCCGCCTGATCTCACCACTTTGCTCTCTGCTCAATACTCGGTAGAAGGGGTGTATAATGATTTGGCATGCAGTTTTGTGGGTTATTTGGGAGTTTGAAATGAGGTTTTTTTTTCCAATAAGACTTTTAACATTTCAGAGACCTTTATTATTGGTGAAACTGTACCCGTGGAATTAGTAATTGGCTAAGCCTAAGTCTAATTGTAGTATTATTATTTTTTATGAGTGGTGTGTGTGAATCCTTTGGATTGTATTTTCAGAGGGTCGGAGCAACTTATACTATGGGTCTACTAGTCTTGAGTGGGTTGAGTTGGATTCACTGTATAGATGGTGGTGTTTGCTTTCTTGTTTTGATCACGATGGGAGTGAGACATCTTGTTGTCGAAATATTTTTATTATTTAAATAAGACAATTATGATTATATGAATTGTGTAGAAAGAATACCATCACTAAAAAAAGTTGAATTCAAAAAATAGGATAATTAAGAAGAATAACTAATAGAACCATTGAGCAGTTCAAAAAATAGGATTATTTACCTTAGTGATTAATCCATCGTCATCAATTGAACTGCTTATCTTCTTGAATAATTCATAAAGTGCTTCAATCTCACTTACACTAACTGTATTTTTACAAACTAAAAACAAATTAAATTCAATCTTTAACAAGATGCTTAGCAACTGAAACTTGGTAAATGATATTATAATAAGATTAATTTCTACCTAATAAAACCATCAAAATGGAGAAAAATATATAATTAACATACACATTGTTTGTCTTGAAAGTGCTTTTGGATCATGTAAACCTGATCCTCCTCCTCCTCCTCTAGGTTGCTGATCTGGGTTGGACGTATCAGCTGCATTAAAACAACTTATCAAAGAGCCACACAATCGTTTCAATCCCTCTAAGCACTTCACCATCGTCTTTTTGATATATGTCAAATTAAGCACTCTATATATACCTGAAAACAAAATTTTTAACCATAGAGCTAATTAAATAAACAAGTTATATATATAAGGTAAACATCATTAACATTAATAATAAGATTTTATATAAATTTTATGATTACATACATGCATAGAAAAGCACGGGGAGATTTACCCCAAAAAAAATTGCGGGGCAAAATTTAAATTGCATTCCTTTTTTCTGTTGAGTTTCATTTCTCGACAATATTAATATGAAATATTACTTATCGGAAAAAATGCATTCTGGTTTAGCACATTGTAATTATGTTATAATTTCTTGTAATGATTTCTGAAACAAAGAAGATTAAATTCCTTCTACAATACTAGGTCTCATAAGAAATATAATTTAGCAAAAAGGAGAAGGAAATAAAAAAAAAAAAAGCAAAATGCTGCTAAAAAAATCTTTTGTAATGGAAAAGTTCAAGAAAGCTTTGGACCCATTGAGATTGATAATTTGAAAATCACATTTCTAACAGTACAACACTAAACTCAACACGAATACAAACCCACAAGAAAGATGTGACTTTTACCGATGTATGAAACAACCAAGTCAAAGAAAGACATCAACTACCCTCGATGTACGTAGATTTCGAAGTATTTTTTTCCGATAATTATAGCGATTTATTTAATGGCCACTTAGCTCAGCATCATTGACACACATTCCCCCACCTTCTATGAAGGATTTGAGAGGTCCTCAAATCACGTGCTAAGTAAGACAAAGCTGAGATAAAATACACCAATCCAACTACAAAGCCACAAAGGTTCAAGGCATAGCCTTCAGAAATACACCAAGCAGAAACTACGCAAAAGACTAAAGCTAAATTAAAACGAAAGAAAAAACCTAATTACTGAAATGCCTAAAAAGTGAGAAGGAAAAGGGGAAACATCAAGATTAAGTACAATAAGAGTAGAAAAATATAAGGGATAGGGAATACACAACACTTTTGTTTGAGAAATAGAAAACAATTACTTACAAAATCAGATAATTTGAAAAGCACAAATCCAACAACACAACACTAAATTCAAATAGACGAACACACAAACCCACAAGAAAGATGTGATTTTTACCGGTGTGCTGCTTCGGTAACAGAATATAAATAAAAATGGGTCGACAAAATTTGATGTATCTGATCCAAAATTTAGACTAAATATATTAATTTTCGTCAATCCAACTTTTACTTATGTTCGGTTTTGAGGAAGTGTGAAACAACCGAGACAAAGACAGACATCAACTTCCCTCAATGTAGATTTCAAAATGTCACTTTTGAGAATCTTAAAGTAAAAAAAAAAAATGACAAGACCATGAAAATTAAACTAATTTATATTCCTCAACTATTGACCAAGCACACCCAAAGAACAAAGGGGTTAACTTTGATCGTTTCATGTTTGATTGAAGACTAAAAAATTTGGGAAATTTAATATATATAAAACCTTCAAATTAATTTAATAATAAAAGAAAAAACAATTTGCAAATAATTGAGATATAAAACAGTACATAGATAGGTAGAAGTGGAGGATTGAGGTTTACCATTCAGACCATGCTGAGAAAGGAGGGGCGAAGTGAATATGTTTGTGAGTTTGTCTACAATACTTAACACAAAATGAAAAGATGAAGAAATCATTCGTTTATATACTATATAACTAAATCCTAAAAAAATTAATAGGCATAAATATATTTGCAAAAATGGGTTAATAAAAATCATGAAAACATGGAAAGAAGGACAAAGATGGGAATAAACATTTTTGGAGAGAAATATTTTTAAAAAAGTAAAAAGGACAATTAAAAACCACACTGAATGAGAATAAAAATATTTAAAAAAGTAAAATACCTTTTTATTAAAATTCTTCCTAATTAATTATATAAATAGGAGACATTAAATTATACCATAAAATAATAAATATTCAAAGTACTACAAATGATATTCATTCATTCAAATTGATAGATATGACATCGGTCATAATACAAATCCAGCATCGCTAAAAATACAAATGATGAATTTGCGAACAAGCTCACAGCATCCAAGTTAATAGCATAAAACGAAAATGCCTACAAATATGACAAAATAAAAGTCACCAAAGTACCCATGCCTACGGATCTGTAACTTTAAGGCTCTAGTCGTTGGTTGAATCTACAATAAGTCGAAGTTGATCCGGAGATATGAACCAAATGAACACCGCAACAAGACGAGAAATCAAAAATGTCGCACCAAGACGACGAACAACAATCGTGTCGTCCTCAGACGATGAGTCAAGAAAAAATACGCAATAGAAGCTAGATCTATGTGGTAATCATTTATTTAGATAAAAAAAAGACAAGAAAACAATACAGAGGGGTGATTTTAGGCTAAAAATGACCTCAAACGACCCCTTTTTTGGGTGAGCAACAAATAAGAGAATACAACTAGGTTTAGAAAGAATACATTCAAAGTAATTCTTAAAGGTTTATTATTTTACTATTTTAATGAAAGAGTATAAATGTAATTCATTGAATGGATTACTTTAAAATTTTGATGTTATATATGCCCACAAAATATCCTATGTCGCTTTAATTATTTAAAATAACAAGCATTAAATAAAAAGTAATATAAATAAAAGATATCTGTAATTATTAAATTACATCGTCCTCCCTTTTTTTTTTATCTCTTCGTTAATCTTAGTTCTAATTTCTATCATTAACGCAACATCAACCAGTGTTTCCCTGATACTCATCAATCTTTCTTCCATGTTTTTACTTCACGATGCGTATATTTTGAGGTCTATTTTCTTTTTAGGTCTGGGGCTGATTGTCAATGATGGATGAGAGGAATATTGTTATTTATTTAGTTTATTATTAATAGTTGTCTTTAAATCTGTTAAAAAAAGTTGTCTTTAATTTAATTAATACTTAATTTTTTCCTATCTTCTTTACTTAACATTTATCTAATTCTTATATTGCTACCCAAAATACAGTTTCATTTTTTTGAAGCAAAAAATACAGTTTTCATATTAGCTTAAATTAAATAAAAATGAACATATTGATTTAATTTTATAAAATAAGGTTTTTTTAAGTAAGGGTAAAAGAGGAATAAAGAGATTATAACTTGTTTTATTCCTTTCATTTCCCAAACAATGGAATGGTGATTTCATTCTGCTCCATCATTAAGTACACAAACAATGGAAGGGAGATTTTGTTCCGTTCCATTCCGCTCCGTTTATTTTGGACTATCCAAACATACCCTAAGGGTGTGTTTGGTTCCAGAGAAACATTGTGACGAGAAAAAAAGGTGAGAGAGTATGGGAAGAGAGAAAGAGGTGCAGAAAGAAATATACATTATTTAAAGTATTGTTTGGAAGAAGATAAATAAAAAAGAGAAAAGTGTTGATTATTTTTAAAATTACGAGACCCTATATTTTATTTAAATTGAATGATTAATTAAGTTACTTAATTTAATTTATTAGAAAATAATTATTCTGTCAAAGAAAGAAGTATAAATAACTATCAATTTAAATGATTTAAAATAAACAATATACCTATATATATATATATATATATATATATATATTAACCAACATTGTTATATATATATATATATAAGCTAATTAACCAACATTGTTGGTTCACATGAAATTCGATTGGGGTCGATTGTAATTACGAGTTTGATTCCTGCAATTGACAAACTCACGGTTGGTAGCCAGTGCGAAATTTGCTCTTAAACACGAGCGGAGATTAATCTAATCTTTTGTTGAAAGCGTTGAAATATATACTATGCGAGTAGTCGAGAATTGCCCAAACTAAAAACAATCTTAATAAAACCAAAAATATTTTTTTATGTTAATATATTATAAGTAATCATAAAAAGATCAGTTATTATTATATAAGGTAATTTTGTTATGAATATACAAGGTTCAATTTATGGGGATTAGGGGTGTTCACAGTGCGGATTGGTTCGGTTTTGAGAAAAAAAAGTGAATCGAACCGCAAGGTACAAATAGACGTGGTTTTTTTTAACAAAAGAAGAGATTAAGGAGCCTCGTTAAAACCCTCTGATGGAAAATCCTCCCTAGGGAAAAACCATCAAGAAGGAAAGAGTACTCCCCCAACAATTTATTAATAAAAAGTGGAAAATATACAAAGGACATGGGGGGACTAGACCAAAACCCATGAGTAAAGTAACAATACAACCAAAAGAAAAAAAATAACACTCCTATAACAAGGAATCTAGACCAAAGAAAGTGAAAATTGGTGTGCAAAAGCATCACTATAGTTACTCCCATCCCAACTAGGTTGACACCAAAGTCACTAACAATCATTTGCAGCACACCAAGAACAGAAGGCCAAGAGAAAACTGGAACCAACAACCAAAACTCAATTGAACCGATAGTTAGGCAAACAAATTCTGTTTCTCCAAAAATCATCAGCAATGAAGCTAGGAGGAAGGTCCCACCAGATAATACCACTTTTGTTAATATCATACCCGGCAAGCTTATCAGCACAAGTGTTACCCTCTCTATAAATGTGAGTGCTGACGAAAGTCATTTGTCTTGTCAAATAGACACAATTATCCCAACGAGTTCTAAGCTTCCAAGGAACGATATTGCATCGCATTCCAACCACAAATAATGCCAACCTTTATGAAAAGCAATTTCAATGGCCAACATGGCCCCAATAAGTTCGGCATGAAGAGCATAACTGTTGCCAATGGATGTGGAATAACAACCAAGAATAGCAAAGACTTCATCTCTTAAAATACCACCACGACAAGCGGCGAGTACCACAGCAACCCTCAAAGGCACCATCTATATTTCACTTAATCATATAAGGCGTGGGGGGATCCAAAAATCCTCTTTAATGTTAGCAGAGCTTCTGTAATTACCAGTAATATTAAAGGTCTTGATGATCTTAAACTCAGCAACAGATAAAGACATCATAGAATTAATTAGAAGCATTCCCGACAAGAGTAACATTTGAAATGATTAAATTTATAGCCGATTGGACGGGGACCACATGATTATTAAATCTCACCTGATTTTGGCAATACCAAATGATCCATAAAACATTAACAATCGCAGCGGAAACAATATCATGCAATTGAGGGCTCCAACCATGCGAAGTCAAAGCTAAAATGTTCTGAAAAGAAGCGGTATCAATACAGAGACTCAAGATTCCTCCAAGCCAACTCCAAATACGTTGGGCAAAAGGGCAAGCGAGGAAAAGGTGTTGGGATGTCTCAGAATCATTACCACATAAGCTGCAGATAGAGACGACAGTGCATCCTCTAATCCAGAGTTGGTCGTCAGTAGCATCTTATTATGCAGACTTCTCCGAAGAATAAAAAATTTAGAAGGCGGGAATGAAAGACTTCCAAATGGTCTTGGTCCAAGAGACCACTTGCCCTGGGGGGTTACGGAAAATAAAAGACTCCTTAAAGGTCAAGTCCCCGGAAACAGAGTGATTTCCACATTAACTGATCTTCAGTCCAAACAAAATGAATAGCGATCGCTTGAATTTCCGATTGAAGTTAGGGGAAGAGATAATAAAGGTCTGCAGGAATGGACCAGTTGCCATCAACAATAAAGTCCTTGAGGTTAGCTTTAAAATCCTTATGTAAACTAGGAGGAATTCCAATAATGTCCACAATTGGTTTAGAAAGCCAAGTATCATTCCAAAAATTGATGTTGGCCCCATTCCCAAGCTTCCAAGTCGAATTCTCAATAATATCAGAGATATGAGACTTAAACCCAAGCCAATTAGAAGAAGAAACATGATAATTCACCGGCTTATTATTTTTAAAGACTCTAGCTTTCAAAAGAAGAGCAAATAGACGTGGTTTGATTTGGTTGGCTTCTGAAAAAAAATCAAACCAAACCAAACTGCGGATTGGATTGGTTCGGTTTTTGACGAGACAAAACACAATTTAGGAGCGGTTTGGATAAAGCTTATTATGAACTTATGAAAAACAACTTATGCAAATAAATAAGTTTTTATGTATTATTCATAAGTTTGTCAAGGTAGTTTATGGAAAAACAACTTAGGGAGATACAATTTTTGTTAGTGAGAACTTATGAATTAACATAAAAACTTATTTATATTCATAAGTTGATTTTCATAAGCTCAAAAATAAACCAATCCAAGCGGCCCCTTAAATAAACCGTTTTCCTTATTTTCTACATATATTGCTTTGTCTTTTATTTTTGTATATAAGATTTTGCAGTTTTGTTTGGTTTGATTTGATTTCTGTAATCAAAACTGCGAACCAAACTGAGCCGCTCGGTTCACTAATAAAAAGAATAAACAAAACCATTAGAAAGCGATTTTTGCGATTTTCGCTTTGGTTTGGTTTGATTTGCAATTTTCTATTGGTTTGGTTTGGTTTTGAACACCCCCTAATAGGGATCGATTCGAGTATCTATACAACTTTAATTATACGATTAAAAAAAACACTTCCAGTTTTTTGAGAAAACACGTTTAGTTGTTGACGTTGGTTCAAATGTTTTTTTGTCCTAATGTGATAATGTGAAGAGCAATCAAGGAAAAAAAAAGTGTCATTTTGGGCAATTCTTCCCACATAAACAAATATTGGAAAAAATATTAGTACCCACAGACTATTTAACCTCTCTACAAACCAAACGTAAGAGGTTACCCATTTCCTGGCTACCTCTCTTTCGGCTATTTCTCTCTCAACAATTTCAAACTTTTGGGGTATGCAAGATAGTAATAGTAGAGGTGTGAATAAAAATTTTGAGTCCACACACTAGAACCCAGCCCACAAAGACTCACTTAACCCACTTGCCAAACCAACCAGATTGTTAAACGGGTAATTGCAACACCCACTACCCAAACGAAACGGATAAACCCCCGAGATACTCCATGGTTCTAGTCCTACCCAAATCATATCTAGAGTACCCATTTTTAACCCATATCCAAATTTTGTTTCCAACGTTTATCCATCCTAGCAGGTCTTACCACAAACTTGATGGTCAATTGGCCAGAGGGTTTGGAAAGGTTTGGGAGGAATTAGAGAAATTCTTCAAATTAGTGACATCTTTTGATATTAGTCTTAAAATTAAAAGTATACAAATTATAAGTGTTCTTTTATCATTATCTACAAAATAACTCCATAGTTGAAAAATTTGTATATCTTACTCTATAATCGTTGGAGTAAAATTAATTATTTTTAGATTGTGTCATTAATTACAAGAGCGCGTAGATTGTCTTTTTTTAAACTAGAAAACATGAGAGATCATGTAATTGATAACGTAATCTAAATCGTTAACTTTAATTTAACAGTTTTAACCAAATTAATTAAATTTTAATTTCTCATAATAATGAAGTGTTCTCGCTTGTGTCCTCCCATAGAGTAATAATATATTATTATTATTATTATTATTATTATTATTATTATTATTATTATTATTATTATTATTATTATTATAACTTTGAATTAAGTGTTGTCCAATATTCATCAAACACCGTAAAAGGAAAAAAAAACTTTTAATTCAAAAAGAAATAAGAAAATGTATTGTCCATTTTCTTCTTTCTTTTTCTTCTTTACGCAAAATAGTCTTTTTTTTAGATTTAATTTATATACATTATCATTGTACACGATTTATTACGACGTCTATTAATCACGAAACGACATATCATTAAAAAAATTGACTTTTCTTAACTATCTTAAAAATCACCGGTATCATATATTTTTATTAGTTGATGGTATAAAAAATTTACAGTGGCGGTGCACCCAATTAAGTTATTTTTATATAGAAAAAAAACTAATTCCACTTATGAAAGAAATAAAATCTTCAAACATAAAAGCAAAATATCATTTGTATTTTTTATTTTTGACTGAAAAGGAAAAATATCATATATTTTTTGACTGAAAAAGGCAAAATATCATATATATATAAAAAAAAAAAAAAACCACTATTAATATTAAATTTTGCATACGTTTTTGTTTGCTTGTCACTTTCAATTACTACAGAAGATTACGTTAGAGTCTTAAACAAATAATATCCAGAAGATGGATTACATTGAACGCAGTCATAACACAAGAATCTCATTCCGATACACAATAATAATTATCAATATATTTTCCTTATCTAGGAAACAATATCAATTAATTAATATCAACAACTATATAGAAACTAGGAAATTTCGTGGTAGTCCTCCGTATATTATGCAATCCTACACGTTCCTTCTTTGACCAATGAATCTATAAATAACAACACGCACGAGCGCGTAGTACAACAACGTATCCAAGCAAAAAGTTAGCAGAAGTCCGATGAAGTGGTCGGAATTAGAGGAGGGTGCAAAAATCACCCAAATGATAAACAATTACCAGGTGTTTGTTCTTCTTGTTTAAGAGATAAACTTTCACAGCTTTACAAGAATAATCCTATTGATCCTATTTATAATTATTACCCTTCTCCTT
The DNA here is from genome assembly GCA_020916435.1 of Oxytropis ochrocephala. Lineage (NCBI taxonomy): Eukaryota > Viridiplantae > Streptophyta > Magnoliopsida > Fabales > Fabaceae > Oxytropis > Oxytropis ochrocephala. The sequence continues at coordinate 30,833,534 of CM037089.1, forward strand.
CTTCCCCTGCTTCTCCTCAAACTGTCAATGATGATGAGTCTTCAGCTCAACGAAGACGATTTCGTAGAAATGCTTCACATGCTATAGGTTCTGCTTCTTGTATGATAAGTTTTAATTATGGGTTGAATTTGAAGAAGAGTAGATCGCTTGTGTTTGTTTCAAGAAAGGGAATTAAAGAGAGAGATGTTATTGGTGGTGGTGGAAGAGGAAGGAAGAAAGATGGGTTTTGGTCAAAGGTACTTAAATTGAAAAGAAAAGATACAGAGGAATCTGTGTAACTTTTAGAGGAATCTGTGGTGGAAGAAAGATAGCTTTGTATTAGTGATGTTTCAGAAAATTCAGAGTTTTTGTTTAGATTTCTATTGTACAATGTATTGTTTTTCCCTTGAGATGAATTGGAAAAAAAAATATTGCATTGTTTCCTCCTCCAAGTGTACTATTTTTGAAGAAGAAAATTGTAGTTGTTGTGAGTGAACGTAAATTTGACTAATTAATTATGTTCTTGCTCCTTGGTGTTCGTGTTCTTGTGCTCTGGCCCTCCTAGTATTGGAGGACATGGGGATTTAGTATATTAGAAATTTAAGTGTGACTGGTTAATCAGCCATCGAGAAGGAATGAGCTAAATAATATATATATATATATATATATATATATATATATATATATATATATATATATATATATATATATATATATATATATATATATATATATATATATATATATATATATAAAGACTTAATTACAGTTTTGGTCTCCCTATTTTAATTAATTCACAATTTTAATCTCTCAAAAAAATATTCACGAATTTAGTCACTATTTTGATGAACTCACGATTTTAGTCAAAAATTTTTCTCACGAATTTAGTCACTATTTTTACATAACTCACGTTTTTAGTCACTATTTTTGCAAACTCACGATTTAAGTCCCCTATTTTTCCTAGAGGGGACTTTGATTTAAAAATTGGAAAAATAGGGGACTAAAATCGTAAATTAACAAAAATAGGGGACTAAATTAAATGTGAAAATTTGGGGGACTAAAATCGTGAGCTAGTGAAAATAGGGGGACCAAATTCGTGAAAAAAATTCTCGAGGGATCAAAATCGTGAGTTAGTGAAAATAAGGGGACCAAAACTGTAATTAAGCCTAAAAAATCACTTTTTAGATTCATTCAATGAATTATGTATCTAGTCATATTATATCTTAGATACATCGTTTATTGAATAAGCCTCAAAAGTTATTTTTCTTATAAATTGAATGGGAGGAGTATTAGTTAATTTCCAAACACCTAGAGAGATTTACCTGACTCAAATATTTTAAAATATTATTATTTGTCTAAATAGTGTTCTTCATTAAATCGAGAGGATCAAGAATTCAAGATCTAATAGCATCCACAATGGTATTCTTTATAGTGTTTTTTCTTTATTAATGATCATTCTTAATAAGGAACGTCATTGTGTGCAAAAACAATTGTGTTCCTTATAGAGAAGAGTCATTATACAAGGACTTTCTCTCTCTTATCTTAAGTGGGTCCCACATAAAATTTTGTGAGTTATTTGTTAATAAAGTGATGATGTGTAGTTATTTATGGGACTCATTTAAGAAATTTTTTGATGGTATTGCATTGGGGGGATTGAGTGTTTATTAGGTATTAATATTACAAATGTATAAAAGAGTGATGTACATGTAGGGGTCATTTTAAGACTCAAATGGAGAGTCCTCCATTGTGGATGCTCTTGCCAACTTATTTGTAATTATACCAATACGTGCACTCTGGAATCTTTATCATATATGCGGCTTGGCATGCCCCATTAAATTGAAGGAGGGAAAGATTTTTTGTTGGCTTCTCCAATTTTTTGGCCAATTGGACTTTTTTTTTCCACTTTGGTTTTTTTTTTCCTTTCTTTTACTTTTTTTTGTTATCATCTCATTGGTGTGCAGTTTTCATCGGCTTTATCGATGATTAATCTACACCGGGGAAGCTGGCTGGCCACGAGTACTCGGTTTTATTGGCACGTGCAATTATATCCTCCCAACAGAGTTTTACTAATGACTAATCTAATTTTTTTTAATATTTTTATATTTTAAAGTGTGATACTAAAAAGTGTGTTTTATTGTACTTGATGGGGATAAAATTATTTGTAGCAAAACACGTAACGTGAAATGTTAGACAGTGTGTTTTGGGTTACTTTAGGATTCAGAAATTTTTTAACTACTCAAACACTTCGTTTGTCAATAATCTATTTGATGGAAAATCAATTTAATGGGAAAATACATAAAGTGTGATTCTAGGCAGTGTGTTTTGGGGTACTTTAGAATCTTGAAAAAACATTACATGTCCAAATTGGTATTTTATTCTTTATTTAGATAATTTCACATCAAGAAGTATTAGAAGCATAATTAAATTGATATTTACTTTTAAATCAATCTCTACTTGAGACCTATGTTTGTGATTCATTTTTAATTATGTTGTCTTCTTCTCTCTTTAACTAAGAGTTAAGTTTTTATGTCTAAATTTTTTTGTATAAAAGCGTGTATCAATCTACGCATATAACTTACACAAAATTCCTATTACATAAACATAACTTACACAAAATTCTTACTTAATCGTCAGTAAAATATTGGATCGAAATTATCTATTGATTATTTTCTTATCATCTTTTCTTTAGAGGTTTACTCTTTTATTTAATTCATCTTCCATTTTAATATCAAAATTTACGTGATCTCTCGATAACAATGTATGTCTTTTGAACTATTTTTATGACGTTTGTTTTATTAATCATTCATCCTCTCTTATCTCATATCTTTACTTTAGATTATGCGAATTTTTCTCGACCTCCCCTATTTTCCCATTTTCTTGTGTATAAGATCTACGTATGCTTTTATTTTATAAACTTTTAATCATAGCTGCTATACTTTCTGCTACTTTTATTTATGTGTTTACTTGTCAACATTAATGCAAGCCGTCCATCGGACGGAGTCGTAGAAACTAGTGACATATAAAGGTTTGACAAAAAAAAAAATGACATATAAACAGGGACCACAACTACTATTTATGAAGTCCCGTACAAAAGAAGTTGAAAACTTCTAGGGAACTGTAGCAGCTAGATGACCCCTTCTCTCCGCTAAACACTGTTGATATGATCTGTCTTCTTCAACCTTGTAGGGACAGCTATTTTGATCCTATAAATTTGTCCCTAAACGAACATGGCATTTTGTCTGCATGCAGGGTGCCGTTGAGTAGAAAAATCATCTTCAAACTGTGTACGTACAATACACATGAATCTCGTTCCAATACACAATACAATTATTAATATGTTATCGTTATCCTCACGCGAACAAATTCAATTAATTAATAGCAAGCAACAATAGAAGTAGGAAACTTCGGGTCGTCGACGTCTTTTGTAGTAGTAGTATGCATTCCCACACGTTCCATCTTTGACCATTGAATCTATAAATAACAGCACGCACGAGGACGGAGTACTACTACTACTACGTATCCAAGCGAAAAGGTAGCAGCTAGCAATCCGATGAAGTGGTCGGGAATAGAGGCAACAGCAGGAGGAGGGTGCAAAGAGCACCCAAATGATAAACAAGTGCCAGGTGTTTGCGCCTCTTGCTTAAGAGACAAACTATCACAGCTCTACAACAAGAATCCTATGGATCCTCCCATTTACTACTGTTATCCCTCTCCTTCTTCTCCTCAGCCTTTGTCTTCTGCCACTGATGCCTCATCAAATGATCATGGGTCTTCAGCTCATCGTAGGCGTTTTTCGACGGAATGCCTCGCACGCTACCGATTCTGCTTCCTCCATACTAAGCTTCAATTATGGGTTGAATTTGAAGAAGAGTAAGTCACATGTCTTTGCTACAAGAAACAGACTTACACTGAGGGATGTTATGAGTGGAGGAGGGGGAAGGAAGAAAGATGGTTTTTGGTCCAAGGTACTCAAACTGACAAGGAAGGATACAGAGGAATCTGTCGTGAATTCCAGGACTTGAAGGGAGGGACGAGGTTGTATATTCTTTTTCCATAGGTGGTAGTATCATATGATGTATTGAATACATAGCTGTACCTTATTTTCATTTTTTGTATATATAGTTGACAAAAAAAAAAATCAACGAGTAAAATCAAAGCAAACATGAAGGATCACATAGATCGAATCGAATGCAATCTTATTATCAAAGTAATCATAATCATGAGATGGAATGAATATATGAATCCAAGTCAGGCAAAACATTGGTGCAGCTGTCTACTACTAGTACAGTTTGAAGTATCCTAAGGATCAGCTAGCTTTTGTGTGATATTGATTTGTAACCTATAGATTTCCTCTTTAGCAGCCTATCTTTCCATCTTTAGGCTGCAATTGGGGATTAAGTTTTTTTTTTTCTAAGCACAGAATTTAAACATTTTTTTCCCATTACTATACATGATAATATGGACCTGCATTGTCAATCATACAACACTTTACACTTGAAAGTTCTTGCAAAATGATGGATATCATCTAGAAGGACTACAAGTATCGATCTCCATCTTATCTTAATCATCGTCATTGTAAATAACTTGGTCCTTAGATGGCGTTTCAGTCTTTGAAATATGTCATCAAGGGACTCGTTTGAGATCTGCGAGAGCCGTATTTTCCTGTATTTGCTGCCGTAAGGGTAAAAACTTTTTGGCCCCTATGTTGGCCTTGAAACTCTGAAAGCCTGTCTTCATTGTATGCCACGTCGAAACCAAACCTGAAGATGGTGCTCCAGCTGAATTACTAGAATTATTATTGCCGCCATCAAGCACAGAATAAGTAGATCCTTCGTTTTTCTCTTGTGCCTTCAATTTAGCTAATGTCCCACTCTGCTCTCTAATGGCTGCGTACTTGCTGCTGATGGCTTCTCTGCTAGAACCATATCTTCTCGTCTCTTCATCCAAAGTTTTTGACATACTTCCATTTACTTCTTCAGTAATTAAATCGGAAGTTGTCTTCAATTCAACACCATTCCTCTCCTGAATAAATATTAAATATAAAAT